>JAADJF010000035.1:0-353593 GCA_012932015.1 Fusarium acutatum
CTTATTAACTACATTAAGCTTATTAAAGTAAAGAAATACTATTAATAGCTAGTAGGCTAAGTTCTATTTACTGCTTAAAGAAGTATGTATGTACTGCAGTATATATAAGCTTAATGTAGTCAATTCGATTTAGTTTATTTCTAATACTACATATGTTGAATGGCGTGCGTTCAACTTAATACGGGGTAGTTAAGTGTTAATTGGAAGAAAAAGTGGGACACACATTCTCACGTGCTTCAGAATGTGTTGGGTTGTAACATAACTGTACATTTACATATCCCTCTTCATGCACAGCCTGCTATGCAGTTATTCTCTGGCACGATCTTGATTTAGCTTACAGAACTGGCATATCTTCTCCCCAGCCCAATGATGTCGATTTCCAATGGAGAAATTACAAAAGGGCAGCCTGCTGTTCTTGGCCCTCCTCTTCCTACCCCAATCCACAGCATCAACGCCTTGTCTGCATTTTCAATTAGTTATTCTGTCGTGGTCAATGCGCCAGCACTAAAATGCCTCGAGAAGCTGATAGATACCAATACCTGGCCATACTGGAACGCCCTCACCCCTCGTGGGACCATCACAAAAGCCCCCCCTATCACTGATCATACTACAAATGACTCGCAGCTTCGTCAAGTCATCTCTCGCCCTGGCTATCTGTATGCAGGGGTAGACTTCACAGTTGATGTCCATATGAGCAACAACTCGAAACAGCGGACAAATACAGCGGCTGAAACTGTTGATAGAGTAGAGCGCTTTGAGACTGATGATGGAAGGCTGGGATATCGGGTCACATGGCGATACATCGGCATGCCTTTCTTCTTGAGCCACAACGAGCGCATTCACGAGTTTATAGAGTCCGTCGACCCGACGAGTGGCGAGAAGGTGACTGAGTATATCGGCTGGGAGACCTATGGTGGGCTCGCAGCCTTTATCATCAAGTATACGATTTACGATCGCTTCCGGGATTCATTTCAAAGATGGCGCGATGATTTCAAGGCTGCGGCCGAGACATCATGATCTACGATGGAAAACACCTGTATCTAATCTACGATTTAAGATAGGCCATAGAAATACACGCACTCATGGGAAGGCTCATAAGAAACCTCTTGAGTTGGACTTGTTGAGGGTTTCCATATATTTGCAGGGACCAAACAGTAGGCCGAGCTCAAATTGCTGCAAGTTAGTAATGATTTCCCACGATTTGGCTTTGAGTTTACTGTTCCGATTGCCCAAGGGCTGAGTCATCGTTGTTGAGAGCGGGCAGAATAAGGATGCAAAGGAAGGTGTACTAAATGTAACTGGCTGACACATTGTGTCAGAAGGAACAGCTCACGCATAATACAGTCGTCCATCAGCCTGAATCCATTGGATCTAGATGTCATCGTAACCGCTTTTATGCTTACTTATGCCCTTCTTCAAAAACGAGGTTTAGTCCTATCGGCCAATACTCTGTCGTCAAAGCGCATCTTCCGGCTTGCCCATACTTTGCGGCCACTTCTTGTCAATAAGCAAAACCAACAGAATAACTTGAAGATACTGCCAACGATCATGGTCGAAGGAGTTCGGTAATCCAAACAGCCGCCAGTCAGCTTATTATTGCATTGCTAAGTGCTATGACCCGACCCTCCAGGCAATTGGCTGGGGGCATGATTTAGTGTGTCAGCGTGTCAGACATGGCATCTAACCTGGCTTAGCCATGACACATGTGACACTCACAGCAAACAATGAAGACTTACGCGTCGATGAGCGACACAGCATTGACCACGCGTTGCAGGTTGGTAAGAGGTCCCACGTCAGAGTGGAGAGTAAGACAGGATCGGACGCAGGGATAAGCCACCAACAAAATGTTCGGGGATAACATTTTGTTGGGTGCTGGCGACTATGAGTGGCCTTTATGGAGCCAACGGTCCCAACGTCAACGTTCTTAGATCTCGCGTCTTGCGATATATTCGCCTCCCAACACTGAATGCTTGCCAGACTTCTACAATCATCTCCAATAACGCCTTTTGTACCTGCATCCTTCTAGTAGCCCTACGATAGAATGGCGCATACCTCAGGCATCACGCCTTTATATCAGGTGTTCAAACCACCTTTCACCATCGAATCGCCTGGATACGAGAAGAAGGTGAATGAAACTGTTCCCCATCGACACCCAAGGGCTCGCAATGGCCTGATTGAACGCCCATCAGAAGATGTTCGCACTGTTTTCGACGTCATTCGCCGCAGCGCACGACTGTTCCCCGAAAGCAATGCTGTTGGTTCTAGAAAGCTGATTCAGCTCCACAAAGGAACATATCAGTTCGACAAGAAGGTAGACGGCAAGGTGCAGAAGGTGGAAAAGGAATGGACATACTTCGAGTTATCTGGCTTTTCTTTCTTGACATACAAGCAGTATGAGAAGCACTGTCTTGAAGTCGGCTCAGGCCTACGAAAGTTGGGCCTTGGACGAGGTGATAAAGTATTTCTGTTCGGGTCCACGAGGTATGAACATCATCTCCAGAGCGTTTTGATTACAGTCTGACCAGGCTCGACTTAGTGCGCAATGGATCGCTATGTCGCATGCTTGTGCTACCCAATCCATGTCAATCATCACAGCTTACGACTCTCTTGGATCAAGTGGCCTTGAACACAGTCTCGTCCAAACCCAAGCTGAGGTCATGTATATCGACCCATATCTGCTCAAAACTGCTTCAGAGCCTCTCAAAAAGTCGAAGGTTCACACTTTGATCGTGAATGAAGCGTCCATCTTCGGCGGGTCGGAACTCCTGGAAGAGTTCAAGACCTCACATCCAAATATCAAAGTGATTAGCTTCGATGATCTTTGCAGAGCTGGCAAGAGCGAAATGGTAGATCCTGTTTATCCCGAGCCCGATGACTTATACTGCGTCATGTACACTTCAGGATCTGGGGGCGTTCCGAAGGGCGTGCGCATTGCGCACCGCAATCTCATCGCAGGCAGTAAGATGACCTCCGTTTTCTTCTCGATACTCGGTGCTAATGTCCATTCTAGTTGCCGGTCTTTACACCTGCGTCTCCGACTGTGTCACTCATAACGACGTCTTGCTTGCATATCTTCCGCTTGCCCATGTCTTGGAATTGGCTCTCGAAAATCTCGGGTACTATTTTGGCGGTGCTATTGGCTACGGAAATCCACGAACCCTGTCCGATACCTCTGTGAGAAATTGCGCTGGAGACATGCGTGAACTGGCGCCTACAATCATGCCCGGTGTTCCGCAAGTGTACGAGACTATCAGAAAAGGTGTCATGACTCGACTCAACGCAAGTGTGCTTCTGCGAACCTTGTTCTGGCGTGCCTTTGCATACAAGAGCTTCATGGTCAAGCACAAGTTACCTGGTGCTTGTCTGCTTGATAGCATCGTTTTTGGCAAGGTTCGAGAGATGACAGGCGGTAGAATCCGGTTCCTTTTCAATGGTGGAAGCGCCATCTCTCTGTCGACAAAACACTTCCTGTCCCTCGTGCTTGCTCCGATGTTCACAGGTTATGGTCTCACTGAAACCTGTGCAAACGGTTCATTAGGATCCCCCCTTGAGTTCACCCTCCATTCAATCGGTACAATCCCGGGATCCATCGAGGTCAAGTTGGTATCTGTCCCCGAATTCGGCTACTCTGCCGATACGAAGATACCGCAAGGTGAGATCTTGATCAAGGGCGGGGCCGTTATGTTAGGATACTATGAGAATGAGGAAGAAACTAAGAGGAGCTTTACTGAAGATGGTTGGTTCAAAACCGGAGATGTTGGCGAGTTCGATACCGATGGCCATCTTCGCGTGATCGACCGCATCAAGAACCTGGTCAAGTTACTTAGTGGCGAGTATGTTGCCCTCGAGAAGCTGGAGGCTATCTATCGGGGCGTACAGGGTATCATGAATGTCATGGTTTATGCCGACTCTGAGCACTCCCGACCGATTGCTGTCGTGATGCCCAACGAGACCTCTCTTCTCCATATGGCTCGCGAGATGGGTATCGATGAGCATAGCGTGCATAGTGATCCTCGGATCCAAGAGATTTTGCTCAAGGATCTGCAAGAAGCTGGGAAACGGAGCGGTCTATCGAGTGCCGAGATTGTTGCTAACATAGTGATAACACTAGAAGAATGGACTCCAGCAAGCGTAGGTTCACCCATATTCCGACTCGTGAATCTTGCTGACTTAACTACACAGGGCCTTGTCACTGCTACTCAAAAGCTTAACCGGCGGGCTATCAATACCAGATACAAGGGCGAGATCCACGAGGCACTCAAGAACGCCTGAATGCGTCGATGCATATAATGGATGAAGCCAAGTACGTAGCTCACGAGACAAGCTTCCGGCAATGGTTGGTAGTTGTAATATTGTTGTATGTTGTTGGATCTCAATCCTTATGCTTGAAGAACTGTAGCCTCGGGTTTCAAACTACTAAATTATTATACTAGTTCCTTTGGTATGTGATGGTTACTATGGAATGGATACCTCCACTACAATACTCGAGCAGATATGGAGAATGATGGGGCAACCGCCAGAAGCCGCCCGGTAAGCCCTCGCCATTAGCCATACTTGTGAACGGCGAGGTCAATGAAGTTCATGTCTGGGTTCATAACGCAGCACAATCCCGCCATGGAGAGTGAAGTCCGATTCTGGCGCCAGTCGGTTCACTTGTGTGTCAGCCCATACTGTCTGGGCATGTGCACAAGATCCGAAATGACAAAAGAACTCCTCTCGTGAGTACACCCGATCCCTATCATTGAAACCCCATGGAGGGTCTAGACGTCTGTTCGTGCGTTCATACTCTTCAACGTGGAACTGACATCCTTTGCAATTCATCCCTGGTTCCACCCTGTCATTACTCAAATCGTACCACGGAAACGCGGCAGCAGCCATATACCGGTAGCAAAAGTCATGTCTTATTTCGTCGTGAGATTGGTCTTGTGGTTGATATGATATTGCCGACTTTGGGATCATTCGAGAAGAACCAAGAGATCTGAGCTTCTCAACAACAGGCTTGGCCTGTACAAGGTATCTGGGTCTCTTGACGCTAGGCCACGGCTGTAGAGAGTATTTGCCGTAGACCACTCGAAGTTTAGGTCCACAAATCTTTTCAATCTCCTTGCTTGAGCTGTGCACTGCTTTCGCGAACACTTTGGGTACCGGGATAGGGAGAACGTGCAGGTCGACAGAGATTTGCAGGCAAGTGAAGCAGCATCGCTGGCAGGTAATAAGATATAGGAATGTTGCAAATTTTCCGCAAAGCTCGCACTCATAGCTGACGAGCGTCTGGTAGAAATGAGCAATGGTGAAAACATGACCTAGCTCTGCCTTTAGCAGTGGTTTCAGTCCCTGAAGTCCATGCTTCACCACAATTTTGTACTCGCGTGATGCTGTGGTTATGCTGCGTGCACGGTTGTTGACGCGCCGAAAACGCAGATATGAGAGAATGTCAAGTTCTCGAAGTATCATGAGTGTTAACTCCTCGGGCAGTCGGCCCAAGATACCGAGGCTTGACGATGAGACGCTGTGCGGAGTAGACAGCAGAAATGGCGCATCGATCTTTCGCTCATTCGTCTGTATCAGGAGCCTGTCGAATTCCCTCCTGTGGTATGCACAGGCGTCGATAATTGCGTCTCCATCCTCTCCGATATCCGGGTTCGCTGCCATTACCGTTGATCTCAACAACGAGGGATGTTTGATGATGAAACCTGAGGTTACGTGAAATGAACTTTGAAGTATTCGATCCGCAAGTGAGTCTAGGATGAGCTGTAAGTGAAAGCGATCTTAGCGACATATATTGGGCCCACCATTCATTTATTATGAGAACATTGCTCGGTTGTGCAGAAGTCACAAGCCAAATCATCCAGGCTTTCCCCGCATTTGGGCTGATACCAGTCGTTGGGTGACTCCAGAGGTGTCTGTTTTTTCAGTCAGCCTTGGTCCTTCACAACGACCATCCTTATTGGACCATGCATCTCATCCACAGTCAGGGGCGAACCAACATCATTAATATTCGAGTGAGTAGTAATTGTATTTTCGTGACTCCATTCAAGGCAGAAACTTATTCCTGCCTTACGAGCAAACAAAATACGCTTATTTCGTACTAGGGCTTACCACCATTCAGCTACGCCGTACAGCAAGGAACCCAATTGTGATTACTGCCCAACAGACGGGACAAGGAAACGAAAGGAAATCACCAGCACAATTCAATCGCTAGTATCTAACTCTGCGTTTCCGTGTTTGAGGGGCCCCTGAAGTGAATGGTCTCAAAGACTCATGGACCAAAGAAGCTTGTCAATCCCACCGCCGTCATACTGATCAGGTATATGGTATTCTAGTGGAGTCACAGCTTTTATCCCAGCTCTATTCTCCTCTTTGATCTGTGTGGCACTGTCCCGTGACCTTTTTAGCTCATTAATGATATGTGACATAGTCTGAGCATCGTACAAACCCTCCCTTCTGTGTGATGAGGCAAGCAATTGAGCAGCTCTTGTAGCCACTGAATCGTCTGAGCACTTGATTGCCAGTGCGAACAATGGAGCTACAACTCCGGTTTGCAGCGAGAAATTGCGCCGCGGAGTCTTGGTGGCACTGGGAGAGGCGTTGACCTGTACAGTATGCTCGAGCAAGGTCTCAGCCAGATCGAGTATGTGATGAGCGGTTGGATTAGGCGAAGCACCAAACACGCCGTGATCTTGAGGGAACTTTGATTGCAATATCATTTGGCAAACGTGGAAGTGAACCAGAAGTGTTCGAATACCGTGCAAGGTTTGGTCATCGTGTTGATCTCTGTTCTCGAATTCGTTGATGCCTTCGATCCAGGCATTGTAACCCTGTTCCAAAAAAGACCTCTCTTCCAAGATGTCCAAGCTCAGCGACTCCTTCGTTTCCTCATAGAATTCGGCGTTCTTGTTAACAAAATAATACAACCATGCTTGAAGTTTAACAAGTCGTTGCTGAGCATCTTCCAGCCCTAAGAAGCTTTTCCGGGGCGGCAACAGACCATGATCTGGCTCTTCACATTTGTACTCTGATGAAGCCAGGATTGGTATCCGGTCGTCTTCGAAGAAGCTGGCTTGCATGTCAAGGCGCTCGAAAATAGTGGTCAAGGTCTCGATGCCCTTGGACTCGTCGGCGACCTTTTCACGTTGAGCAGACACCAGGAGCTTGAGGCCGTTGCTGAGATGTTGGAGCGCCGCATTGTGGTCACCGATGGCGCTTTCGCAGCAATAGAACAAAATGCAGCAGACTAAAGCAGTCCGTGTAGTGCCATCTGATGGCTGATCTATCCGCTTCCCCAGTGATCGTAGAGCTTTGCCGTACAAACTCAAGGTTTCGGGACTGGCTACCGATGCTCTGTCAGGACTTGATGATATGTAGTCTAGGTGGAGTGAGCTCATTGCAACCAGGGCCTGCCGCACCACTAGATCTTCGTGTCCAGCCTGGAGCACAGTTTGAGACCAGAAGTCCGATGCCAGAAACCCAGAGATATCCTCGGATCCTTGGACACAGAAGTAGTGGAGTAGTCTCCGGTCTTTCTGGCTTCCGGGAATCTTGAATGGGATGGAGTAGCTGGCAATGGGCAAGAGAGCTGATGATCCTGATATCGTACCTGAGCTGGATTCACTCTCGAAAGAGGCCGATGCAGCATCGTAGTCACATATCCATCCAGATCGAAGACATTTCGCGCAACTTGGCTTGCTCTCATCACACTCTATCTTTCTTTTACTGCTGGGATGTTAGTTACTTGTCTTCCCTTTTCTTCTCAAAGGTAAAAATGACTGGTGGGAGAAAATTATAAGTATACTGACCGGCATGTTTGGCAGCCTGTTCTCCTCCTTGGAACACTACTTCTTGTTCTCTTCTGAACAGGCACATATCGTGAGGCCATTGTTCGGTGTTTCGTGGTTCCCCGACTTGGACACTCGGTGGAACTGTAGGAAATGAGCCGTAAGCACTAGTGAACGAAGCGACTGGGGGGTTTGCCTGTCTTATCCTGTCATTTACCGGCGCCTGAAACTCCGAGAAGTTACGAATTTCATATGCAATATGCATAAGATGGACATAACAAGAAATTATGAGTTTCTCATGATCACACTGCGATTGGTCTCGGCGTGAGCTGCGACCAGTGTAGGATTACCTATTCTATGGTCCTCGAAAGATACTATCTCATCGGTTGCTTCATTCCGTTTTAGCCGGATATTATGGATCCTCCGATCCTTCACAATCTCAGCTAAACCCCTTGCAGTGGTTCAAGGAGGCCTCATCACAACACGTGACACTTCTTGCAATCGAATTGCTATCAGTTTTGTCTTCGATGAAAATAATGAATAACACTCGATTAATTCGGTAAAGTGCTCAAGATGGAACAATCAGACGCCAGAATAAGCAGTCCAGAGATCTCTGTATCTCCAGTACAGCACAGTCATGACATTGAACTTGAGACAGTAAAATACGCTAAGGAAAATTCATCATCGAAAGATGCGGAAGCGTTGCCAGTTGATGAAGGTAGGCAGCCAAAGCAGAAAAAGTCTGTGGCCTTCAGATTGGCTTTCATAGGTTTGTCTGCTACACTTTTCGTGTTCCAAGTAGATGCAACAGCACTTGGTATTGCATTACCGGTAATATCATCTTCATCTTATGTACTCCTCTTATAATCGCTTTTGTACTGATATTTGTACCAGACCATAGCCAATGACCTCAGAGGCTCGAGTCTAGAGTCTTTCTGGGCCAATCTATCCTATACACTATGCGGCCTTGTGATGCAACCGGTGTGGGCAAGCATATCGGACGCATTCGGCAGAAAACCACCACTCTACGTCTGCATTGGACTATTCTTTATCGGGTCAATCACCTTTGCTGTTGCTCGGAACATGAAGACGATAATCGTGGGCCGTGTACTCCAGGGCTTTGGCGGCGGTGGCATCGATGTTCTTATTCAGGTCATCCTCGCCGATATGACAGCACTCGAGGAACGATCAAAGTATCTGGGTTTAATGGGTATCCCAAATGCAGTGGGCAATATTCTTGGACCATCTGTGGGAGCTTTGTTCTCTACGTACGCCACTTGGCGATGGATCGGATGGATCAATCTCCCCATTCTTGGGTTTGGAACACCCTTGGTGTTCTTCTTTCTCAAGTTACGGCCTGTCACGATGGACACATCACTTGCTAGCAACATCGAACGCCTTGACTGGATTGGAATAGGTCTCGTTGTCTCTGGTATCACTGTCTTTGTGTTGCCGCTAAGCTGGGCTGGCTCCTTATTTCCATGGGCCGCATGGGAGACCTTGGTTCCAATGATTCTGGGTGTCTTGGTGCTTGTCGCTTTCGTCTTTTACGAAGCGAAGCCTGCAGCACCCATCATGCCTCATCGGCTGTTCCACTCCATCACTGCCAACATGACATTGCTTGGTGGGTTCATTCACGGAGCCATCCTTGTTTCGTTACTTCAGTATCTGCCTCTGATATATCAAGCCGTGTATCTGGAAACGCCGATCAAGTCAGCTGTCTTCCTGTTGCCAACGTCTGTCATCAGCGTATTCATCGCAGTAATCTCCATGATGATGGTACCACTCTTTGGAGGCTATACCTGGCTCCTGAGGCTCTCATGGGCCTTGTTGGCTCTGGGTACTGGGATTCTGGCAATCCTAAATCTCAGTTCACCTTCATCGATGCTCTATGGACTTCCTATAATATGGGGAACAGGTGTTGCTCTTCTTCGACTCAACCTTCTACCTATGCAAGCCAGCGTCAAAAATGTCGATGATACAGGCGTTGCAATCGGGCAATTTCTCACGATTCGTATGTTTGGAGGGTTGATCGGTTTGACCATCGCCTCTGCAATATTCAACACTGTCTTTGCAAAGACTATCGCCTCAAGCTCGTTGCAACTTGCGGGGCCTCTTGCACCTTTGGAGGATGCATCAAAGGCCGTTGCCTTCATCAAAGAACTCAGGTCCTTGAGCATTTCTCAGAGAACACTTAATGAAGTACTAAGAGTCTACCTCGAATGTTTTCGCACGATCTTCTACACAATGGCGGGCCTGGGTGCTTTGGGATTGCTGACATCGATGTTTCTTGAGGAGATTGACCTCAAGAGCCAAGACCGTGGCAATCAACGTTTTGAAGACTAGGACATAGGCCAACTCCCATCTAATAACCAGTCACTGAAGAGACAAAGCCAGCATTCTTACATCCCGATAATGACCACTTGTTGAACAATAACTTTCATATGATTCAACGATAATAGGCATACTTCTAGATAGATAATTGCAATTACAAAGTATTCCGAACCTGATTTCTCTGAAAGCTCCAACTCTTTCTCCCAGCGTCAGATTTAGTCATGGTCGATGCGGATGACGACCTTAGCGAAGTGCTTCTGCTCCTTCAGCTTCCTGTAAGCCTCCTTGGCATCTGCTAGCTCAAAGACCGTGTCATCATATACAGGTTTGAGCTTCTTCTCATCGATGTATCGCACAAGGTCCTTGTACTGGTTCTGGCTACCCATAAGGAACCCGCGAATAGTGCACGTGAACATAAGAGCCCCCATCATGGGAACTACCTCGGTGTCTTGCGCAACAGCCCCAACGACTTGGATAGACCCATAAGGGCGCACTGCTTCGAGTGACTGGTTGAGTGTCTCATTACCACCGATATCTACGATCATATCGAAACCTACTCCATTAGGTGTCAAATATCGCGCCTCTTTGCCCCAGCCAGTAGCATTCTCGCGATAGTTGACAACATGAGTTGCACCAAGCCTTTTCAACTTCTCCGCCTTCTCTTGAGATGAAGTAGTCGCCACGACAGTGAGCCCAAAGGACGATGCGAGTTGCAGGGTGGCTACACTGACGCCTCCAGTTCCCTGAACCAGGATCCAGGTGTGTGGTCCAATTTGGTCTTTGCCTAGTTCCGAGAGAGCGTTCCAAGCTGTGATCCAGGTGACGGGGAGAGTGGCAGCCTGGAGCCAATCGAGAGACTCCGGCGCATGAACCAGAGCGCCTTCCGAGAAAACTCCATGGGTACGAAGCGTTCCTCTGGTACCCAAGCCGAGCATGGTCGGTACATCTGACATGTTAACATCAGCATCGCTGCCTCTCTTCACTGCCACGTCTGGTGCAGGGAAAGTGATGACTCGATCGCCAAGTTTGTAGTCTTTGACAGAAGAGCCAACAGCTTCGACTGAGCCTGTTCCGTCACATAAAGGGACCATTGGTGGGGAGATGGGACCGAATTGCTAAACTTTGTCAGTTGATGTCAACGTCCACGACTTTGGGCGTCTAGATACGTACAGCTGATGCAGCAATGACGAGATCTCGATAGTTGAGACTGGCTGCATGGAGTTTGACTAGAACATGATGTGGACCCAGCTCATCTTGAGACGGAATGGGCACTTTGGTCTCATACTTGAGCGATGTCTCAAAGCCCTGCTGGTCGTTGAGAATCCACTGCCTTGCCATGATGGTCTGTTCTGAGGATGAGGAGTTGAGATGTTGTTATTGGGATGAGGAAATATATGGCTAAGTACGACCGATTTCCTTGTGTTTAAATATTTGATTCTTGGTACATGCATCCCTTTTCTATTGTTGACTCAGTCAGCGGAAAGTTGCGGATCTGCGGGGCGTGACAACAAAGCAATCCGCAAGCAGGAGCAGAACAATCCACTGAACTTACGTCACCCGTCTCTTTCTCCCTTACCCTACTTATGCATTATGATTTGTCGAGAGGCTGATCCGAAATTCCCTGATTCTTCTCATCTTACACCGAGCGTTCAGATCTCCATCTTGCCATCCTGTCGGGACCAATATCGAGTTCCATCATACATAACGCAAAGTCGTCAATATCTCCTGGTCCCATATCCGCCATGGCCTTGTCATGATCATTCCTGCACAGAAAGCCTATGTTGCTGTCCGCACACATCTTGGTCCAAGCGAACGCCGACCTCGCTTCCCAAAGCCCCTTTCTCGTGGTGATGGGTAAGGTCCCGTGACAGGGACCAGATTCAGTCTTCAGCAGCTCATAGCCTGATTGAAGGCCCATGGATACACACCATGTCCTTCGAACAGACTCTGACAGTACCCACGAATGCCAGAGTAGTTGCTCCGGAGAGAACTGGCCCAGGAGCAGCGGTGATGTGAAATATTGAGGGCTTACACTCGTGAGATGGTTCTTGACAATCATATCCCCGTTTTTCGTGGCTTCGAGAGAATTCTTCATCATTTCTTTCGTCCAATCCTGTAGGGTCTGAAGATTCTGCTCCGCCTTGTGACGTTGGCGCAGATCACCGTCCAGTAGTCGGATCGTGCAATAAACCAGGAGTGCTTGTACACGACTAAGGCTCTTCAGAATGTCTCCAGCTGTGTTTCTGTCGCCCTCAGAGACCAATAACCTCTCGGCCTTCTGCTCTGCAATCCGGAGCACCATCTCACTGGTCTCCGGTGTCCTTGACAAATATGAAGACAATACTGTGAAAGCATCGCTGATGCAGTCGGGGAGACTACTTCTGTAAAGTTCATGATGCACAAACACATTACTTCCGCTTCTTATCCAATCGCCCAGCCAGTCTCTTGTTTGGTATAGAAGCCCCCGGATCATGTCCGTCGTGAGATGCGGCCTATTCGACTCTTGAATGGGAACTGCCCTCCAAGAATCTGGATCGAGGAACCAAGCCACCTTCAGGTCTTCTAAAGAGATAGAACCCGGAGTGCTATGATGGTCCATATGACTGTCCACTCCTATGTCTACCAGCTCAGACCAACTGTCATCTTGGCCTGACTGCAACAACTGTGGCTCTGGCAAGGCTTCCAACGAGGAAGCTTGCCCCCCGCAGTTCTGTGTAGCTTGGTAGACAAAGGTGTTGGGTAAAGGCTCATAGAGACAGTCCAAGCCGCGAAGGTCACAACGGCGGCATTTGGGCTGCTGCTTGGTGCACTTCCTCTTGGACGATTGACAGGCCTTGCAGGCTTTCACCTCGTATCGATTCAATCCTATCCGGCTCATCGCTGGTTCCATGGGAAAAGATTTGCTGATTCTCTGCTATGGTAAGCGCATCGTTGTTTGCGGATGGTGAGGCCTGCTTAGAGAACAACTGCTAATGAGATGCTGCTCGTTACGGTTAGTCTTCCGCTGCTTGTCTCCACAAGCTGATTAATGACATTTGCAAGCCGTGAACCTGATTTGCCTGAGTATGTGAACATTCAATACGAACAAAGACGATGGGGCAGCTCGGAAATACAATTCTTTGCCAACTTCAACGATTATGTTCAGCCGAAAACACAGCATGAACGACGGTATCTAACTAATTATCTGTTTAATCTCATGGTAGCGATGATTCACTGAGTGGGGTCATCTCGGAGCATAAGAAGCTCAATGCGTCCACTAAGGCGACCCGACTCAGCACGACGGATCGGAAGCATCTCCTTACGCCTGAAGGGGGTACAAGATTCATGTTCTAGGTTTTGCTCTTATCAGCTTTATGCTGTAGCAAGGCGAATACAAGACCGGAGTCTATGTCGGGTAGTTCTGTCAGCCAAGCCCTAAAGTGCAACAGCAATTACCAAAGCCACAAGGCCTATCCAAGGTTTGGCACTTCCAGCCGCGCCAACAATTACGGGGGGCTCAGTCGCCATCCCTGGAGTTCCAGCATCAGTTGTGGTACTGCCCATACATGCACCAGCATTGCAAGTTGCTATTGGTTGTTGATACGATGTCGCCAGTCCAGGTGTTGTATCAGGTTGAGAGGTTTCAGAATTTGAAGCCATCTGTGATTGTTGCGGGATTGAGCTCGACTGAGTAACTTGAGTGGTGACAGAAGCAGGGACAGAACAAGCAGTCGGAGTGACCAGTGATCCCCCTCCATTGAAAGGGTTGTACCCGAGACATTGGGCGTACTCTGCGGCACAGCTGGCCATACTGGCGTCTGGTGCGGTGCGACAGGTGTTATAGTCATCGTTACACTCGGTAACACAGTCGTATGTTTCAGGTATACTGGTGTCTGTACTAACAGCAGGAGTTGTGGTGTCAATGCCAATAGGAGAAGATGAACTCCCACCATATGCGGGTGCTGAGGAGCTGGAAGCCCTTGAGCGCGTGTTAATAACAGCGGTCGACTCGACAGCTGCCGAGTTTGAGGCACCTGTAGCGCCTCTGGAACATGCTGTCGGGGCTGTGATCGAGTTTGAGACCAGGAATGGATTGAATCCCAGGCATCTTTCGTAGTCCTCCGCACAAAATGCTTGACTGGCATCCGGCTCAACTCGGCATGAGTTATATGCATCAGTGCATGCTGTTGCGCACTCATCGCGCTGGGACAGGCGCGCAGAAACCGAGCCCGCAAGGGTAATAAAGAAAGCGACCGTGGACTTCATTGTGTCATGAAGTTGATGTTAAGTGAAGAAAGCGAGCGGCAGTGAAGAGGGGGTGTTGGAATGTGCGTAACGTAGATCTTGAGGAGATCTATACTTATATCCATCTCCATGGAAGTCAATGTATCGCATCTGGTCGTCTTGAGTATACCATACTGCTTTGCGGCATTTGTTTGTTTCTCAGCTGCTAGCATCCGAGACACGGTTCTCATTCATGCCGGTTGCGTCTTATGCCATCGGCAATCGTCGATTAGATGCAGCTAACCGGATACTATTAGTTTGATAGTTATTGAAGTCAATTAGCACAATTGAATTCGGTGCTAGCTAATTGCAGACTTGTACTATTCGACATGAGGTTTTGATCCGGCTGTTTTCGGTTGCTGAAACGATGCCACCAACAATTCCGAACACATAGCAGAAGTCACATTCTTGCGTCTATATATGAATCCTTCCTTGTTACATCAATCAATAGTTCAGATTGTAGAGTGCTCGGCACGGTCAGTGTTGTGAGGGAATATCGGGTCTTGTCCTGGTCACCAAGCCCATCGACCAGACCATCTGAGCAGTTGCCATGCAATTCACGAAGGACAAAGTCGAGGCTTATATAAGGGTTAACATTCGATAAAATCAATAAAGCTGTCTCATTTTCAAGGCTTCTGACAATTCTATAAAGAGCAAAAGCAAATCGTACATCCAAACTTACCTTATTATCTACCCATTTCTACAGTCGTATTCTCAAACTCATGCCATCCAATACGTCACCTCTTCTTATAAGCTAGTACCCGAGAAGACTTCATCACAAGCACTGACAGAAGGGGCGTCAGAGGTATCAGGCTCAAGTTTCAGGCCTGACATGCCTTCCAAGGTGCTGTAGAAGCGTCCTTCCCCAAATCCACGCTCAGGGGTCAGCTCTGCAAAGTCTTCGACGGATTGCTTGATGTCGACCGACACCTCACGCATCTCAAGCAAGGGATTGCTGAAAAGGGCGAAAGAGCTCGAGGTCGTCGACGTTGTGCTATAAGCACCTCCAGACATGAATGCATCACCAGTGACAGTCTCAACGACCGAACTGGTGTACTTACCTGCTCCGCTGACCTCTTCATACTCAGACTTCCAAGTACGGGTAGTTTCGCCACTTTGGAATTGAATACAGTCAACGGGTGCCTGCCCCTGATAAACATGCTGGGCAATGTTAGCATCTGCCAAACCTGGTGAGACAAACAGGCCGAGATTTGCTCCACGAGCAACGGTGAGTCCACTGTGTATGCCTACAACTAAGTCCATAAATCGTTCATCGTACTCTGAGTAACCTCTAATGCCACGAGAAGCCCGGATTATATCGACAAGGTTGCCGAGGAAAGCCAGCTGGATTCTGGGGTCGACGCGAGCTGCGTACGCAACCAGGATCTCAAACTCCGCGAATGTCAAGCCCTCATCTCCCCCCAGAGATAACACAATGTCATCAACCGCTTGACTCATGACGTCCTTGTCAGCGTTTGACCACTCTTGCTGGCCGCGGTTCGTTGCGATCGAGAACGCATCTTCAATGACAGAAGCTCTGTCGTAGCTAAACTTGTTCCAGATAGACTCCATTTTGGCGTTTGAAGCTGGAAGAGCGTTTTTGAGGTTGGTAGAAGTGATTAGTTGATTGTAGCTGGAAATGGGAGTGTTGAGAAACTGAGGCTGGTAAAAATGAAGAATCGGCAGGCAAATCTGGTTCCCTTTTTATAATACGAAGCTGCTATAGTTCTTTGTCATGTATTGGGATCTCATCAAAGTTGTTCATGGATTCACCAGAGATTGTGCAGCTTATTTCTTTGTGTCTATCTGATCCCTGATAGCAAAGAGTCTTATTAAGTAAGAGTAAGTCATTGTTCCTTAGCCTGTCCCGTTTGAACAAAAGGTGAGAGCACGGAATCCGATGCTTTTGGAACAGAGCACCCAGCCATGCATGTTTCTGTTCTAGGTAATAAGCAAAGGTTAAAAGAACTTCGGTCTGTTAACTGTTCTGTTGTGTGAGTATAGGTAATGACGACCCTTTTGTGTTCTTTACCCAATTCTCGGGTTTTGGGCCTATGATTGGTACAAAGCAATACTTATAGAAATGCTTCTCTAGATGAATTGTATTTAGTCTCACAGCCTTCTCAAAGGCTAGCGGGTGCTAACATTGCTCAGTTGACGTCTTCGAAATCTCACATTTTGTGCTCCAAAACGACTGGTTCTATTCTCTATTGGCATTATCTGACATTAATGGGCAAACCTGAAGTCCAGCCTCTTGTTGCCTTCATCTTTGGTCGTTCTTAGATACTCATCCTTTTCTTCATCCGACATGGCACTCCAAATGCGTTCTCGCGTCTTATTTCGCCATATGTAGTATCCCTTGATGAAAACAGTCATCACCACGTTCCAACCAACGAGTGCAAGAAGTACTTTGTTTCCTCGTCGATACAAAGGCTTGTCATCATCACGGTAGATCTGTATGTACTGTTAGTCTTGTACTAGATAGCGATAAATGGGAACTTAGACTGACCTGGGATGAGATTACAGAGCTGGCCTGGCATATCATGTTATACATGGCACTGCCCACGGTTCTGGTGCGAACAGAACCAGCGTTTCTCGATGTCAAACTGACTGCAGGATTGTCAGTAAAATAAAAAACAGAACCAAAGAAATCTCTTGTCCGCACCGTTGATTGAGTGAATGTAGGGGAAACCAATCATCAAGATTGTTGCTGAATACCATGCCCAAGGGCTAGCGTTTGCGGGAAGCAGCTCGAGAGTCAAGAGCAACACAAAACACCAGAAGGAATAGTACAGCAAAATGGCCATTCGGTTGTCGATCTTCTCCGAGTACCAAGAGATAAGGATCAAATGCGCCAGGAAAAGAACGTATCCAGGAATGGTCAACAGATTCGTCTCGAATGTGCCGAATCCCAAGGCCTTGAGGTTGAGGGTAAGATAGGCAGTGACGGGATTGGTGGGAATCAGCATGGTCCAACTGATCATATATAGTGGCCAGAGGTCATAGTCCATGAGTGCATCCCAGAGGAGCTTGAGTGTAAGACCTTGACGGTTATGCATGCCTCCCTGTACCTCCATGTCAGTGTTGGTGGACTGGGTGAAGGCACAGAATTCACCTACCTTGCCTGGGTCGTCACGCAAGACACGGTTGACCATGATGACTTCTTCTCTTTCCGTGAACCAACCGTCTTTACCACGAAACCAACTAGCTGTTTGTGTCGGGCCAGGAGGTAGGTAGAACCAAGATACCACGCCGATGAGGAATGTCAGTGTACCCTCGAGAACAAAAAGCCAGCGCCAACCCTCCCAGCCCCCGACCGAGCGCATATGAAGGATTCCATATGCCAGGAATGCAGCGACGATGAAAGTACCGTTGGAAGCGCAGTAGAAGAAGCCGACGCGCATCGGAAGCTCTTTGTTAGTATAGAAGTACGAGAGGTACAGCAGAGCATCTGGAATGAACCCTCCCTCGATAAGTCCCAGCAGAGCGCGAGTTGCATAAAAGCTTTGCTTGTCTTGGACAAACCCTTGGCAGATGCCGATAATACTCCATGTCACCATCTGAATCGGGATCCAAACATCAGGGCCGAGCTTCTTGGAGATCATTTGTGATGGCACTTCTGCAGACAAGAAGCAGAGGTAAAATATCATCATGCCGTAGTTGTAGTCGTTGGTGTTAAGGCCAAGATCGTCGAGCATGCCATCACTCAGAGCCTGTGATATATTGCCACGGTCGAGTTGTAGTGCAAAGAACATGAGGCAAACCCAAGAGCAGATTCTCTTGTCTAGCTGGAGGGCAACAAGCAGGTCAATATAGCATCAAGTCGCCAACAGGGGATGAGCTTACCCGTCTGACTAGTTTCGTCTCCTCCTTCTCTATCCATTCTGCAGTTGGGTCATATCGATGGATGCCTTCATATTCTGGAATAGGCTTATACAACTCTGTAGCCCCTCCAGACACAAATGTGTCGCCGGTGAAGTAGGCGCGCTTCTGTGTCGAACCGTAGTCGTAATCGGAGTCGGACGCCTGAATGATCGGGTCGTCGATAGTGGTCGACTTCTTGTCTGCCATATTGCGAGAACCGAGATGCGAAATGTATCGGTACTCGGTCAACTACAGCCTATCGGTGTGCCAAGCTCGGTATATAAGTAGTTCGGGCCATTTTTCTAAGGCCCATTGTTGTATATCGTGCGCTGGGGATTAAATGGTGCAATGGTACAGGTTGTCTGGCATACACCGGTCTAGTGTGGTCTTTCAACCATATATGCAACGCATAGGCGATGGTGCAATCTGTCGGAGGATATGTCGAATCTTTCCAACATGGTATTGGCTTAAAACTCCAAATCCTGCTAGATCTTATGCCGATGTCCCGCGTAGCTCGGTGGGTCGATATGGACAAGAGCTTGCAATGAGACATGAAACAGATGGCTTACGATAGAGGAACCAGCCTTAGTCGCGTACTTTGGGCTTGGCAGTATCGCTAAGGCCGCAGTTGTAGTCCTTCGAGAAGTGGTGGCTCTGCTGATCAAGTCGACATGTTCGTCAGTTGGTCTGTCCCTTGAATGCGTGCGAGGGTCACTCGATGGCGTCAACAACATTACCGAGAGTTTCTCCGACAGAAATAATTCTCTTCGAACATTCGTATTGAACGACGTTCCATTACTCAAGCCATTCTTCTTTTCAATCTCGAGGGGCTTATATTCGTCCTTTTGTCCTTCCTTTTGACCATGTTCAGACGGTAATAACAGCAATCACCGACGGCAATTGTTCGTTTCAGGGAGATCGAGAAACTGTGTCAAAAAGTGGACTCGGCGATGAAAAGAGCCACTAGAGAGCAGGGTCTAATTTCCGATCCGTCGCCCGCTCCATTTGCTCCGAGATGTTCCAGGCCCCAACAGTACATTTCGAAGGCCAGAGTTCCCATGATAGAAGATACGAATTTGCTGATGAACAAAAGCTACAAGAAAGAGTTAGAATAAAGAATAGATAACAAGTAGTTTTAGCTTTGCGTTGTTTTCGGTTGGTTCCGGTTCTTATGATAGCCGTCTTTCGATGAATCCTTTAACTATCATAACTATTATCTCTGTGGAAGATGTCTTCACATTAAAACAAGCGACGAGGGATTACAAGTTCCAAGTAATCAAACATCAACTCTTTTCAGAAATCATCCAAAGTTTGCTCAAATAATACAACCAATTAGTAGATAGGTATGATTAAAGCCCACACAAGATCCCACAGAAGTCAATTGTCGATACCCTACCCTGGAGACAGCGTTTGTCTCAGGGCAACGCAACTGAGGTCGCGCTGGGGCTCCGAAAAGCAACCAATCAGAGCCACGCCCGGTTAGCTCAATCGGTAGAGCGTGAGACTCTTACGAGTACGCGATCTCAAGGTTGCGGGTTCGACCCCCGCATCGGGCTGTTCCTATAAAAAACGATTGCGAGCAATAGCGAGGTATCTCTTTTTGCTATTTTGCACTTTGTCTGGGTCATTCAACCTTTTGCTAGTGAAAATGATGACATAGTTCTGCGACAGGGAGGTGTTTGTTTTTCACGCCGGCCCCACTGTTGGTCTCAGGCGATCGCAGTAGGAGCAGCTCTCATGCGCATTGAGTCTCATCCAGAATCTTCAGAAAGCGATGACACAGAACGGAAATGCACTTCAAATAATCGAGCGGGGATCTAATCACAATTTGACTCGTTTCAATGAATGTAAATGGCTCTCAATCCGAGTCAGTTCCACTGACCGCGTCATCTTGGTGGGTTGGTCAAGGGTCGACACCGCTAGACCCTCAATATTCGCATTCAGAATACGAAAATTATCATAAGAACCTCCTTAAGAACGCCCAAATGTCTGTTCTCCCCAAAAGAATCTTTCTGATGTCAAAGTATTTCCTTTGTCAGAAAAGTCTCAATTCTTCCCTGCAAGCTTTTTTTCCGTTATTGACGTCGTTGATCACATACATTTGGTTATCCTTCTTTTAGTTTTCGTATCCGAAGATGAGCGGAGATGGGCCATACGGACCCGTTGTCAATGGGACTCAGATCGTCTTTTTCGAATACTTGCCCAACAAACCTGCTGCCATATCCTTCGTTGTTCTCTTCGGCATTGCCACTTTAGCCCACCTGGTATTCCTCTTCGTCTTTCGAGCCTGGTTCTTCATCCCCTTTATCCTTGGTGGCATCTGTAAGTAGACCCAATACCCTTGGCGTTGGTACATCCTGACACAGATCCAGGTGAGATATTTGGTTACTTCGGTCGAGCCCAAGCCCACGATACCCCTGATAAAGCAGGTCCATTTATCCTCCAGAACGTCCTTCTCCTCGCTGGAACACCTTTCCTAGCCGCGACGATCTACATGAGTCTTCGGCGTGTTGCCACGGCGCTTGACTCCCAACATCTTTCGTTTATAAGTCTTCGATGGTTGACAAAGCTGTACGTCCTTATCGACATCGCATGCATTGTCAGCCAGTTTATAGGCGCCATCATACCTGCTTCTGGCGAACCAGACGCCATTACTAAAGGTCGAACTATCCTTATTGCTGGTCTGATAGTTCAACTCTGCGCCTTGAGCATCTTTATCCTCACGTCGCTGTATCTGTACATACGTATAAGACAAGAAACTGGACCGTTCTTGGATTCGTCCCTGGTACGGTGGCGGCGATATTTCAGAACCATCGAGGCTGTGACGGTCATCATGATTATTCGCAGTATTGTCCGTGCAGTCGAGTATCTTCAAGGGCAAGGGGGGTTTGTCATATCTCACGAAGTCTTCATATACCTCTTTGACGCCTTACTTATGTTCCTGGTCATGGTCTTGTTTTTGATCGTCCATCCAGGACGGCTGGTCAAGAATGGCACAGGAATGAAGTGGAGGGGACAGACGCAAATTGATGAGGCGGGTGAGGATATCATGCATCTGCGAGAGTATCGAGGTTAGAATCTTCCGGTTATTTAGAGAAACTGAGAGTAACTATCATTATGTAAACAGAGTCAGATGTCGATGACTTTGGAGTGTTTGCAAAATAAACTCGTGCATTCATTTCCGTTTTTCAGACAGATGCAAAGAATTAGGCGGGAGCATAGCTGGCCAGACCGAGATGATTACTACAAAGAAATACCAGCTCTTGAGTGTAACAAGTTTGAACCACCAAGTTTGCTTCCAGGCATCTCTGACAATTATGACAAGAATGACGGCGGTGATGTCGATGTCAATTTCGGCGATGCGATGGAGAACCATAGCGGCGCGATAAGAAACGATAAGATAAGATAAGCTACCAGACCCCGCTGTTCATTGGCCGATTCCTGATGTCATCTCGTGAGAATGTCAATTTTCAGCCTTTGCTCATGTCATTGCTGGACCATCCCCAACACCAACAGTACAGCCCATCATGTTTGCTCTTCGAAGAATCATCGCCCGCCCTATTCTGCGCGTAGCGACGCGTCAGATCCACGTGACACCACGTCGCTTCGCCTCTGCCGATCAGCCACCCAACATGCAGCAGCTCGAGTCAATGATGAATGACCCTCATATTCGTGAGACTTTTGAGAAGCTGAGCCGTCATCCTCCGGCCATCGAGGCCATGCAGAAGATGGGGGACATCATCAAGAGCAAGGGTACGGAAGTTTGGTAAATCAATTGCAACCTCGGCTGATTATCTGGCGCAGGGCTTGCCACTTCAGGGCCACCGAGTAAGATGGACATCATGAAACTCATGATGGATAAGGAGTTTCGTGATGCAGCGACAACGGTATGTCTGACGCCCGAGTCTTGAATTGTGTGCTAATTGGGATTGTAGTTGACGACCGAAATGCAAAATGCTGGTGTTGAGATCAACCCTGATGTTAGCTGCTCCTCCCTGCTTCATTCCCGTCCATATCACTAACACTGTCCCTAGGTCTTTATGAAGATGATGCAGGGTGAGAAATGAAGTTGATATCTTCATACGGCAAAGTGTTGGGTTTATAGCATCAGCCATGACAAGAGTTGTGATGGTTCCGAGAACATAGTGTCTTTAGCCCTCAGACATCGAAGGAGCCAGCGTATATTATTGGGGACTTGAACTAAATTGTCTTCCAACATCTCCAATGTGTCAAAGCTGCATGGAAAACTGGTTGATTGTGAGTTGTATCATGTGATAATCGTATACCCAGCGACGAGACATTGAAGTCCATAACAATGCCTGATTTGTTAGTCCGCGAGCCGTCTCTCCATCATGTTCATTCTATTTCGGGGCAATACTTATCATGCGCATCGATCCGAGACCCCTGACCTTAGCTTCCGACGGACACTATCGGAGCCACCGCTCGATAGTTTCATGCCAAATCCCAATCAAGAAGGCACAAGAGGTCAAAGCTGAGAAAGGAAATTGAATGCGAGGCAGAGAGTTGACATGAGATTGTTCTCTCTGCCGTTCTGACAAATTTAAATGAGTATGTCGCAGAACCAAGTCCGCTCACCGGTTCAGCAAGCCACATATCCGAAACAGTTCCACATGAAATTATCACCCAGGGAGTCACATAGCTTGATCAATGCTCCAGAGAAATAACAGAGATATTAGACATAAAAACAAGCTTCTGCAACAGACTACAGGATTGGCTGTTGCTGGCAATTTGTGAAATTGCGGGATTTTTAGTTCACGCTAGCCCAGGCCCCTTGACACTACTCCCGTGATCAGAACACGGCCTAGAGGTCTAGGCCACAGCTGAACTCTCTCGTGATTTAGGAGCCAATGAAATTTATCACTCGACTAGTTTCCAGCTGCCAATTGAGGAAGCTGGTCCCAGATCTACACAGGCAATCGCGACTTGGTCTGGCGTTGCTAGGTGATCCGAGCTAGTGAGAAGCTGAACCAAGACATGCATGGTAGCCTAGGAAACTTCCAGGGGAATTGGCGCCATTGGTCTTGAACATTGGTATGGATGGCGGTCGCTTGCTTAACGTTGAAGTGAAGGGTGTTTATCTTTAGAGTAGGATAACATACTAGCTCGCGCAACATAAAGGGCCAAGTACCCATCCTGCTGTTCCGGTCCCTTCAGTCTTCATTGATGTTTCCATTGACCCCACGTTTGCCTATACCCCAGTAATTGATCAAAAACGGCAAGATGAGGTACTCAATCACACAGCTTACAGCTGTTCTCACAACCCTATCCACAACAGCATATTCTGCTGTCCTTCCACGGGAGAAGCAAGGGTCCTGCACGAAGACCAAGGTCGCTATCCTCGGAGCCGGTGTTGCTGGTATAGCAGCAGCCCAAAACTTGACAAAAGCAGGCATTGACCAGTTCATCATTGTAGAGCATAATGACTACATTGGCGGACGAATGAGGAAACAATCATTTGGCAAGAAAGCAGACGGAAAACCTTACACTATTGAGTTTGGCGCCAACTGGGTTGAGGGTATCGGATCAGAAGCTACACATGAGAATCCCATCTGGCAGTTGGCAAAGAAGTATGACTTGAAATCGCATGAGTCCGATTACGAAAAGTACTTGACATTTGACCACAAAGGACAGACAAACTGGAGCAGCACGATCAAAGACCTGGAAGAGATCTACAGCAAGGCTGAAGCAGAATCTGGTCGTCTCCTGCTCGGAAACTTGCAAGATACTTCCGTACGTGCTGCTATTCGCTCAGCAGGATGGCGTCCAGACAAGGACGACATGCACGCGCAAGCCGCAGACTGGTGGAAATGGGATTTTGAATCAGCTTGGACACCTGACGAGAGTGGTCTCATCTTCGGAGTGGCTGGTGGTAATGCAACATTCGGATACTTCAGTGATGTCAGCAACCTCGTCGTTGATCAGCGTGGCTTCAGCACCATCATACAAGAGGAGGCCAAGACGTTCCTGAAGAACGGTGATGCAAGACTCCGACTCAAGACCACTGTCGAAGGCATCAAATACGGAAAGGACGGCGTGACAATCACAACTGACAAGGGCGATTGTATACAGGCCGACTACGCCATCTGCACCTTTTCGCTAGGCGTGTTGCAGAGCAACACTACCGAGTTCAGCCCTCCTCTCCCCGACTGGAAGCAAAGCGCTATTGACCAGTTTGCTATGGGGACATACACTAAGATCTTCATGCAGTTCGAAGAGGCTTTCTGGGATAACGAAACGCAATTCTTCCTGTATGCCGATCCTCTCGAGCGTGGCCGATACCCTCTCTTTCAGTCACTCAACCCCGAGGGTTTTGCGCCGGGTTCCAACATTCTCTTTGGAACTGTTACTGGAGAGCAGGCATGGCGCGTGGAGCGTCAGACCAACAATGAGACGATGGAACAGATTCTCGATGTCTTGAGACTGATGTTTCCCGACAAGAATGTGACGACACCGACTGCTTTTACCTACCCTCGATGGAGTACTGAACCGTAAGCCAAGAACAGCCCGCTCACAGTCGAATGACCCCTGGACTAACGATACGCAGTTGGGCATATGGCTCCTACAGCAATTGGCCCGTCGGTATGACTCTTGAGAAGCATCAAAACATGCGTGCCAACGTTGAGCGTCTCTGGTTCGCGGGAGAAGCCAACTCTGCTGAGTTCTTTGGCTTCTTGCACGGCGCGTACACTGAGGGCCGCGATATCGCTAACAAGATTGGTAATATCCTCAACGGAAAGGCTGGCGACGATGAGTTTGACATGGAGAGGTACGAGAACCTCCATGGAACGACATTTGTGGATGAGTATGATGAGGACAACGGTTGGTTGTTCCCGTATGACGTCGAGGGGGATAAAGAAGAGAAAAAGTAAGAATGAGGAGATTGATGTTGATTCTCTGTAAATAATTATGTACGACGGTAATGATTGTAATGCAACGGAAGATTTGGGTACTAACTATCGTGGGATCAATGGACTTTTGTTGGTTTACTCAATATTCTGCCTCTCTGATGCGTTTGTTGCATGTTGTCGCCGATACCGCATCGGAGGATTATAAATCGGGGGGCTGGGGTTCAGGTCAACGCATGGCATGGCATGTAGGAACTCAATGTCTCGGCCAAGGTATTCGCACATTGAGTTTGAGTTCCTAACGGCAAGACCGTATACTTTTTTGCAAATGCCTTATTGATCTCAACATGATAGAGTTTGCAACACCGGGTAGGGCCGAAGATGGTGGATCTGGTTATCAGCAGGCTGCATAAGTAATCTCGTATGGGGCCAAACAATTTGCGACGACATTATCGCCCAAGCTCTAGAAGGGATCAATTAAGGCCATCGTATGACCTTTTGCGGACTGAAAAACTCTTCAATGTGATATACGCGCATTCACCTCGGGGCTCATCGGCGAGCGAACCGATTCCCTGCTTCTCAGCATCTCTTGGCATGGTTTTTACCCCATCTCTTTGATGATCGATCGACAATGGCCGAGTGGGAGGAGAGTGGGAGAGCCGCCATGATTACAATAACCATAACCCCGCCCTTTTGTTTTCTCAGTCAGTGCGTAAACGTTTATCCCAATCCGTTCTGGTTTATGGAGTAAATGCTTGGAAATCAGATGCAGTTTGCTGATAGAGTGACGCGGCTCGCATAGCCTCATCAATTGCCGACTCAATTGTTAGTGAGGCCAAAGTCTTGGCAATTGATGTCATGGATGTTTGTGCTAAGACTGACTCAGATTTGGGTGTGATGCGCTAGATCTTTGAATCGGGACTGCTAAGGTATTGTACCTCTAGGTGTCCTAAATCCGGTCAGCCCGCTCAGGTCCCCCTAAGCCTCACTAAAACTCAAAGGCAAAACCAAGAAAACACCATCGGTCGCAGCCGATGCAAATTTCCAAAACTAGTTTCAACTCTCATACTCCCATGAAACGACCCCAGTTTACGGAATAACAGTGATCAAACAGCTAAAATCCGTATAGTATCAGCATCGGATTTAGCGAGTCAGCGGTTTCATAACCCCGTAGAGATTAGGTCGGCAAATCAGTTGTCATACTTACCGAGCCTGCCAAGAATTGGCAATGTCGTACTTGCAGGGCACTTATTGGCCGAAGCTCATGTCCAAGCCACGCCAAGGGATCTAAAGTTAAGGTTTAGGTTTCCGAGGCCAACAGTTGCTTATGAGAGACGAATCATGGACGAGTGACCGCGTAATTCATTGCTTCGGACGCCGAGTCGAGTAGCACAACACGCGAGCATGGCATCCCCATCATGGCTTGGCATCATTGCTGGGCCAAGCATCTCAACGCGTCATAGTCGCTTGATATCTTTTTTTCTTGGTGTTTGCTGCCACTATCAAAACCCCATCGTGTCTCCCACCCTTCTCGAAGGTTTAATGGTTGTTACAATCCCAAGCCTTTGATAGAGGCACTATACCATTCCCCTGACTATCCGAGCCAATTCGAGGTCCTGTTTCATACAAAGGCTTCTTTCACGAATCACTGCATAATCCATGATGCTGCGATCACTTGCTCTCACAAGTTTCCTGGCCGGACAATCGTTACGAGCCGCCGCTCAGCGCGATCAGGTTGACAATAGCAACCTCGACCCATTGAAGTTCAAGAGTGACGGAACATTCCAAATATCAGTCTTCTCAGATCTTCATTTCGCTGAAGGTACGGCATTGAAACCACAATGGCTCGAGGCAAGTCACTGACCAAGATCTAGATGCCTCCTCAATAGGACCTGAGAAAGATGCTAGGACCGTAAAGGTCATGGGCGACGTGATCGATGCCGAGCTACCAGACTTGGTAGTCCTAAACGGCGACCTTATCAACGGCGAATCAACATTCATCCATAACAGCACGGTGTACATCGATCAAATCGTCTCCCCGATGGTAGATCGAAACATGACGTGGGCTTCAACGTACGGAAACCACGATCACAATCGCAATCTCAACGGGACCGCGATGTTGGAGCGCGAGCATACATGGCCCGGATCTCGAACAGATTCAATGGTGCAAGGAAGCGATGCCGGAACAACAAATTACTACCTCCCCGTATACGCATCGAACTGCAGTTCAAACTGCACACCTGAGCTGATACTCTGGTTCTTCGATTCCCGAGGTGGCTTTTACTACCAAGGCGGTGCTCAGCCTAACTGGGTTGATAAGAGTGTTGTGGAATGGTTCAACGAGACCAATGCTGATTTGCGCGAGGAATACGGCAAGAATATTCCTTCGTTGGCCTTTGTTCACATCCCTGTGTACGCTTCTCTGATGCTGCAGAACAATGGCGTTGATGAGAATTATCACCCTGGTATCAATGACGAAACAGTCATTCAGCAAGGTGCGGGGTGGTGCGCAGACAAGAAGGGAGGTTGTGATTACAGCGATCAAGATCTGCCCTTGATGCAAGCTCTCGTTGCGACACCTGGCGTCATTGGCCTCTTTTCCGGCCACGACCACGCGAACTCTTGGTGCTACAAGTGGGAAGACAAGGTCGGCGACATGGACCTTGCTGGCAATGGCATCAATCTCTGCTACGGCCAACATACCGGCTATGGTGGCTATGGAGACTGGATCCGAGGCGGTCGCCAAATCGTCGTCACACAAGAGGGCCTTGAGAATCTTGAAATCGATTCCCATATTCGCCTTGAGTCGGATGAGGTCGTTGGAAGAATCTCTCTGAACTCGACTTACAACACTGATGCATACGCCGCAACTCCGAACCAGAAGACGTTCCTCAGCATTGCGAGCTCTTCTACACCGACACCTTCAACGAGACCTGTTTCTTTAGCAGCGCGTTTTGGATTACACAATGCTTTCAGTTCGTCTTTGATTGTTTTTGTAGGAGTTGTTACATGGATTATGTTGTAGAACAGCGTTCAGATTTTATTGGATTTAGAGTAAAAATTATAGACAATGATTCCCCCAACAGCCATCATCTTGTTCCTCCGCTGTGATAGCCGTCCCCGGCATACCTGACTGTTAATGAAAACTATAGGGCTGGACTTGAGAAAAGAAAAAGAGAAAGAAAAAAAACTATGCGCTACTATCAAGTGATAACTGCAAAAAGAGGATTCTTTGATGAGACTGGGACTCGAACCCAGGAGGATTGCTCCACCAGGAAATTGGTGTTAAGGTTAACCTTAACCTGGCGCCATAACCAACTCGGCCATCTCACCCAAGCTAGTGCTGATGCTCAATTTCATCTGTAGCAAGAACCAGATGCTTGATTGACAAAAGCTGGATTGAACGAGATGCATCATTCAGTCTTGACCCATTTGTTCTGGTGCTTCAATGAAAGAAACGGCGTTATTTGGGTCTTGTTCTAGTTAACTTATACTTCAGATTGTGTTTTCGGGACGGCTTAGGCTTTCAGCCACCAAGGTGAACCATGAACCTCGAACAAGATCAGAGAACAACCAAGGTTTGTCGCTTTATTCAATGTCATGCATGTAATTCAAATGGTCATTCATTGTTTCGCTCCCTTGGGGGTTCTACTGGGTTTAAGTATATAAGCCTGTCACAAGTTGTATGTTCAATCATCAACCCGCTACAACATATCCTGACCTTCATAAGCAGCCATTCTACTCCAAGTTTCTGCAACTCTATAGCAACAGAAAAACGATTACCATATCTGTAATGTCCCAAGACGTTGTCGAACACTACTACAAGGCTCACAAGCTTGTAGAAAGGGTTGAGGATTGGGCGAAAGAGGTTAGTATCGCCACAGAAGAGATGAAGTTCGGTGAGCCCACCAATCCTGAGGCCAAGATGCCTCGCATAATCAACATCTTGCTCGAGAAACACGAAGAAGCTCGAGCTATTATGGATCTAATTGAGGAACAGCTTCTGAAGCTCAACTATGAGATTCCACAGAAAGAAGTCACTGAGTCCCCTTCTTCTAAGCACGGTGGCTCGAGACATCGAGGGGGATCCAACCGTGAGTACCTCACCGATGACTCTGAGGCCCAAGGTCTCCTATCGAAGGAGATCTGGCCGTACATTCCTTTGGGCAGTGATTCTGAGGACTCGTTCACAAAGAAGAAGAAGAAGAAGAAGAGAAGCAAGAGATCCAAGACCGAGGAGGAGAAGAATCGGCATATCAACAAGGTCTTCATGCGGGAGAACGGAATTCTTCCGTTACTAGATCCTAGCGCACAGCTTTGAGGCTGGACGGGAGTCTTGTTCTTGAGGTATCCAATCAGGCCGAGTTGGAATTGGAGCTGTCGGATAGCTTAAAGGTAGGTCGAGGAGATAGAATTTCGGTAAGATTGGAATCGAATTTATTGATACAGCCATCGGACTCCACGATTTGCCAGAAAATGTGAGATACGATAAAACTCAATATGACCAGGCCAAGTGGTCGTACAGTGTCCAATCCGGGAAGTCTGGAAGCGGCTTGTGGAGTGACGCGAACTGACCTGAAGTGGCTATTCCACGGTTCGGTTGGTATCCCCGCCCAGCTTTTGATCTGATGCCATCTCAGATCGACTTCAACAACTTCTACTGAGATCTGTAGCAATCGTAAAAAATGGTGAGTTGCTAACAGAGAGCGATGTGACGTCAGATATCCATCAACGACTCTGGCAAAAACAGGGATATGCCAATAGCGCTCATTAATGGCCAATCCAGAATATGCACTAACAGCCTTATCGTATGACTATAGCACGAACTGTCGTGATCCCTCCAATCAGACCACGCCGGAGGAAATGTGGCGAGGTGGGGTCCTCTCCTTCCTGTCTTTTAAGATGGAATGGGCTCAGTCAGTCACGCACGTCCTGTCTCGTTCCAGCGACACGACAGCCCAGCCGAGAAATGAACAGCCGACATGCGACACACAGACACTGCCTGTATCAACCTTTCACCTGGCTCAAGTCTAACGATCATTCTGCCGTATCACATCTCACTCTCACTCTGAATAAGTGCCCATCCTTTCTCCTTTGGGACCCCAGCAAAATCTCATTCCTCTTTTGCCCCTCGGAGGCAAATTCTCAAGGACAACTAACTAAACACTTCAAAATCTACACTAGTTTTTGTTTGACGTCGAAATTCTCATGAGCAGCTCAAATAACCCCACACGAGCGCAAGAACACCAAAAGTCTAATCGACACTTGCTCCCCAGAAAGCCCCAAAAATCCGATCATGAGCCTCAATACGCGCCTCTCGATGTCTCCGACATACCCAGGGCAGCCTTGACATCAGTCGCATGCAACAACTGCCGCGTCCGGAAATCAAAGGTTTGTCCTGTCGTATCATATCGTATTGGTGTCAAGTATGAGTAACAGACTTTATTACCTCTAGTGTGATGGTCGTAAACCAACATGTTCGGCCTGCGCGAGCCGAAGACAGCACTGCGTATATCGTGCCGAGGTTTCTCATGAGAAGATGACAGAGCTGAGAAAGGGCTCTAAAGATCTCTTTCAGGCATTGGAGCTCCTGAGGACTGCCCCTGATGAACACGCTCAAAATCTGCTGGAGAGATTGCGCAGCAGCGGTTCTGTATCGGAATTCTTGCAAGTTCTTGACTCAGGCATCATGAAGCCACCTTCACCAACCGACCCCCTAGCCACCAGTCTCGTGGGAACTTCAGCCGATTCAACAATAGAGCCAGACCTCGACATTCGATTTCCCGGTGTATTCCCTACACTGGAAACTCTTGACATCAAGGATGTTGATCTTGGCCTACTGGCAGTTAACAAACGGGCCCTGACATCCCAGAATCAACACGCGACAGCACCCTTGACGCCATTCACACCAACAGAATTCGGCCAAAGATCGGAAACGCCGACGACTTCTGAATCCTTCTCGACGCCAAGCGACACCACTGGAGATACTGGCGTTGACCCTCGGCTAGAGTCTCTTCAAATATGGCAGTGGACTTCCGTACCCATACCCGAAAGCCTGGCTGCGCAAGCCATATCTTTCTATCTTGCCAACGAACACCCTCTACTAGCATTATTCGATGCTGATCTATTTATTCGAGACTTTGTGGCAGGCGGAGGCCGCTTCTGCTCACAACTCCTCGTCAGCTCACTTCTTGCCTGGGCCTGCGTGAGCTGTCCCCTTTGCCCTTGACTAAACCCTTGCTGACATGCGCAGGCTTCCTACTCTCAGTTTGAGCCACGAGCTCCAACATTCTCTCTTGCGTTTTTGAGAGAGGCCAAGAGGCGATGGAAGGATTTAACAGACCATACTGCCATCACTACGTTATCATCAGCAATGCTTCTTGTCCTTACTTGTAACCAGCATGGCCATGACAAAGTTGGTCTTTTCTATCTCGATGCCAGTGTACAAATAGGACGTAGGCTTGGTCTGTTCAGTGACGAGGGGACATCAGTGCCTGATTTCAACGACGACGACGACGAAATACGGACAGCAGCATCATTTGCCGCTTGGGGTACCTTTGGCTGGCACAGGTTGGTATTACTCCCCTGATCATCCAGACACCCATATTGATTTGATGTAGTCTCCACTGTATCAACTTCCGAGCAAAACACCGAATACAACATCCACCATCTTTACCCATACCAGGAGATGTATCCGGACCACCCCTGAATGAGCATATGGGAAGCACATTTACATGGATATCCAAGTTCTGGATCATCATACATCAAGCATTTCGTGAAGGTTATAACCACTTCAGCCGTCTACCTATGTCACACGCGCGTCAGATGTATCAACTGTTACTTGACTGGGCCAGTATCCTCCCAGAGAACGTACAGAGGAGTGAAAACTGCCCCCACCATGTTCTAGTACTACAGTGAGTAGAGTAGAATCCATCTGAAGGTTTTAAACTAATCGTCATAGTATTTGGTACCAGACAGCAGTAATAGACGTGTGGCGCCCATTTCTTGGTCGTAGAAGCTATGAAGACGATGGGGGAAGCGAACTTGCCATTGCCACTCACGAAGCTTCTGTTCATCAAGTCAAACGGCTTGTATATCTATACCGGAAACGATTCGAGTCAACGAACCTTACCATGTTCATCACCCCCGGACTTCTCACACTCATCAACGAAGTCTTTCGAAATCCTGGTACATCCGACGCTCAGTTTTACTTCATATTGGCGGCGCGTGGATGCTTGTCGATAGCATCTTGGTGCAAGGGGCTCCGAGGTATCACAGAAGGCTTGATGACAATAGGTTGGCAAAACGGGACCTTCAAACGTGAAGGATGGACAAACAACAGCATGATTGAGGACATCAGAGCTACGACACGGGCGCTCAACCAAGAGGGCACGTATAGCAGTCTTTACCCAATCAACCTCGATTCAACGAGCGAGAGCATGGACGACATCGGCATGGAAGCCTTGGCGGGTGAATTCCAGAGACTGAGTTCACAAAATGAGCCTACGCGCGGGAAAGAAGTCGAGATGACCAGTGAGCCTAATGTCTGGAAGGGAGACCAACGAGACTTGGACTTGACGTTGACTGAAGCGACGGAAGAGGAGGAATACACTTAGCGAAGTTATTGTAGGATTTTTGATTGAGCATATGAACTAATAAAGGAGGTTTGACGAGCTGAATAATGGCCACTTTTCATGGCGAACATAGACTGGCTCGTCTGTATAATCTTGTATACAGTTTAGAATACCCGATATTAGTCAAGGGAGAGCGACATTACATATCTATCCTGCTTAACTTTTGATATCTCTCTGAACTACCCTCGGGATGCTAATCCAGTCTGAGAGCCGAGTTATACCTCCTTACAAGGTTCCCTTCTTGTGAGGTGACATTGGTGCATCCTACAGTCTTACCGGCAAAAGAAAGAGTGGTGGAACCACTGTCAGCAAAAGCTGACGAGCACCTCTTACTTGACTCCATGGAGTTCGGACCCTGGTAGTGCTTACGCCCCCATTTATTCTCATCGCGACCCAAATCACTCCAAACACTAGAAACGAGACTTGCACAACACACTTTCATCAACTCGACTCAACATGACCTCTGAAGAATCTGGAGAGTACTTTTCTGTTTCCACCATCGCGGTGAATCCGGACAGGATTGACGAGGTATGAGCCCCATTACACTGTTATGCCCAGTCTGTTTTCTCAATAGTCAGGCCCATGCCTGTCTGGCCGAAGTTGCCGAAGCGACCTTGAAGGAACCAGGTGCCAAGATCTACAGGTTCTACAAGACTGAGGGTAAAGACGAGTTCGTCTGCATGGAGAAGTAAGTCCTTTACATATGAGAAGCGCGACTTAGCTGACTTCAATGCTAAAGGTTTACTGATCGAGACGCGTATGCGGCGCATGTTAGTTCAGAGCATGTGAGGGAATGGGCAAAGAAGTACTTGGATTCGGGTATCTTTTTTGGGTCTTTTGAGTTCCATCCTCTTGCGAAGGGAGGTCCTGGAGCTGGTGGTTTTGACCGGCCTTAGTCATTGCATGAATTGGAGGCAGGGGTACCGTGCTGTAGACCTTGTCAGATCTCTACGGGACGCTTCCTCAACCATCTATTCCGACCAATTCTACGAGGACTGTACCTTCCATAGAAATCTAGCAACAATTTTGGCACCAATCGTTCGACAGAATGATACTCATCGACATCATGGTCACGTGTTGGATGAAACCTGTCCTTGCTTGAAGACCGGGGAGGGGGGGGGCATTGACATCATAGTGCCACTTTTCCAATCGCCACCCAGATATCATATCAAGCCGTGAAGACAGAACAGAGCGAGTTCTAAGTTTTGCTAACTTCAAAAGTCTAAACGATATAAAGATTTGTTCAAAGCATAACGAAAGTACCTATCACCAGAGATCTCACTCAATCATCTCTCAAGATATCCATAATGGCAACAGAAAGTACGAATCAAGAAGCTCGCTCAACCACCGGTGATCAGAGCGATTATTCTAGCGAGAACGAGTCAAAACAAATGACCCAAGATTCCCAGAATAACCAGGTCGATCGATCCAACACTGGGTCTCAAGGAGCAATCAATCAGCCTCAAAATCAGCAACCTGTTCAACCAGCGAGTCAAGAGACGGGAAAGAAAAGCAGCGCACCTCGGGTAAGGTTGGATATGGACCTCGATGTTGAGTTACAACTGAAAGCGAAGATCCAAGGTGATCTTGAATTGGCCATATTGTAAGTCCTGCTGATCTTAGAACTCACTTCAAGAGAGTTAACATTTGTTGCAGAGAGAACTAAGTTATCAACCGGTTTATTATGGAAGGTTTCAGGAATGGAGTTAAAATTTCTATCATAAGCGTGGCTTAACAATAATATCATTATTCATCTTCAGTTACGCGCCCCTGTAGATCTTTCGGTGTTTAATCATTTGTTCATGGTGATAGCCTCAGGGTAACTGGCAGATGCCAGAATCACGTGCAGCCGTGTTTTTTCTGTTAACCGCATCTGTCAATTCTCCTCCGCGGACCCGCGGCTTCGACCAAACATCTCCGCTTCACGAATCTGGCCCTGTCAATTGATCAATATCCGATGCCGATGCCGATGCCGAAGAGCGCATCATTCACACGATGAAGCGCAATTACTCCGGAGCGCCTATTATGTCGACTTACAGGGCATCGCGGCTGCCAGTTTCGTGCCGCCCTTGCCGCGAGAAGAAGCGGCGCTGTGATCGCAATCAGCCTTGTTCGAACTGTACTCAGCGGCACCTAACGTGCGTGTACGAGAATGGCAGTCGAGCAACTAACACTTTGGAGAGTGAAGCATTACCGGAACGGAACCTTGTTGATGCTTTAGTCGATCCAAACGAAAGCACCTTGGCCTTTTCTCCACTGAGACAGTTGGACCTGTCAGTCAACTTGTTCCTAATATACACTCACTCTCCGTGCTAATAGCACCAGAAACAAGGAAATGCTTGACAGGCTAACGAAACTAGAGGAAGCTGTCTTCCCGAATGGACCTCAAGTATCGCTACTTACCCAACCAGAATCAACTTCCTCCCGTACGAGCCTCAACCTGCTATGTCGGTCCATTCGAAGCTGATCATACCATGTAGGCCGCAAGCTGTTCAACTGCCACAATGAGGCTCCCTCGAACAACAAATATGCTTCTGTCAATGCGCGCTTGAACCATTTGACGTCGAATCTTCCGCCTGCCCATCAAGCACATCTGCTATACGAACACTTCGTTGACACCATCCAACCTACATTCGGTGTCCTGCACGTACCATCGACTAGATCACTTGTCTATAGCTGCGTGGGCTCTGATAAAGAAGCTCCAAAGTTTGACGAGTTGCTCATGCTTTTCAGTATCTTTGCTGGTGCGGCCTTGGCCTGGACAGATGAGCTTCTTCATAGGCTTGAAGCAACAAAAGCGAACGCCGTGTCGGCCTTCGACTGTTATTTTCACTGTGCTCTGTCGATTATTGAAGACGCTCGCATACCACTACCGCCCTCAGTCACTGCTGTCTCAGCGATATGTACACTTGCGCACGTAGCTATCAACTCCGATGATGTCGTCCCAATCAAGGCATTGGACCTTAGAAGCCGATGCTACAATATGTGCCGCGGAATGATGATTCATCGCCTGGACAGCCCGGTAGCACAGAAAGAGCGAGACATAAGCCCGGCCAACAATATTGACTTGGAGATTCAGAGACGTGTATGGTGGAACATGGTTGCTTCTGACTGGTAACGTATACTTTCTATCATCAGTGGCTGATCTAGCTGACCCTTCGTCAGGTTGACCTCGTTCTCTGGGAGCTCCCAGGAGGGTATTTATACATTCATCCCGAGGCTGATGAGAGTCAAGCAACCGCATAACGTCGACGATGCTGCGCTCACGGCTTCAGGCGACATACCCGATTTACCCATCTCCGTTCCAACAGACATGACATTCTTCTTTCTGCGACTCAGAACGGCAGAGATATCTCGTGAGATTATCGATGCGATCACACCCCTGGCTGACGACGCCCCCGAAGAAGACTACGAAGTCATTCTCCAGCTTGATAGAAAACTGCAGGATTTCGTCAAGGATCTTCCTGAATTCTGCAAGGTCGACACAGAAAGTATGCAGAGATCCAAAGAGATCTGCAAACTGAGGCCGTTTATCTACTGGCAGCGGATTAGTCTCCATCTCGGCATCCATGCACGCATTTGCCGACTTCATCGTCCTTATCACCTCGCAGCGTACTCAGATCCTCAATATTCGTACTCTCGAACCACGATACTCTCATCAGCATACAAGATCCTGGAACTCAGACGCATGATGGACGACCCGGTTGCCAAGCTTCACTTTAGACCAGAGAGGTATTTGGTAATCTTCTTGCACGTCACCTCAGCCGCTGTAGCGTTGGCAGTCGACCTGTCTCACAACCCTGATGCCCCAGACGCGGAAGCTATAAAGGAAAAGGTCAGAGGCGCGTATGAGACGCTGAACAAATCGAGGAAGAATGCGGAGAGCTTGATCAGAGGTATCGAGAAAAATATGGAACAGGTCATGGGGACTTTGCAGAAGCAGCGTGCGAATGCAATGACGTCAGCTTCGCCGGCTGCAATATCAAGCGCGAACTTGGATTCGGTTCCTGAAAGTGCTTTCACAGACATGAATGACATTACAGTGGGCATGCAGGAAGAAATTTTTGGTGACGAACATTCGCACCAGCTCTGGTCAGACTTTTTGGCTGCTATCCCTGACCTTGAAGAGTTCCAGTGGACTTCACTTCTGCAAGACCTCGACTTTGATCCTAGCAACTTTAGTTAAGAAGGTCGAAGCATGGTGATGGGCGGATTGCAGCATGAAGCTACTATGATGCTTGTGTTGTGGGAGACAAGAGATACATTGGATATTTCTTTAGTACTATCCGAACCCTTTTATGACGCCTCCGAGTTTGCGTGGAGATGTCAATATTAAAACTCTGCAGGCTCATGCCATCTTTTGACCTTGGCGCACAAAATAAGTCTGGACTTCGAGATTTGTGTCATTATGACTGATTATCTGTTGCAGTTCCCGAGCTGGATGCAGCTGTCTCAACCGGGGTTGAAGTTAATATCCGATTAGTCCGGTCCGGACACAGCCTTTCACGGGTGACCGAAAAGGGAAATCCTCGCCCGCGGACTTCCGCACCTGATCTCCGACATATGAAGTAGTTATAAACGACAACTCCAATTTGGAATGAACAAGACAAAAACACTTTACATCTCATCAATCAATATCGTATCGAAGAATGAAGCAAACAAAGGCAAGTTTCCCAAACTACAGGCTACCAACAAAGCTAACATCTCCGCAGGCCATCATCATTGGCGGAGGCCCCGCGGGTCTCGTAACCGCTCTACGTCTACAGCAGCAAGCGAGCGTGAACTGCACGGTCTATGAGCTTCGACCAGCAGCTTCCACTTTGGGGAGCGCCATCGGCATCATGCCAAATGGTCTGCGCCTTCTTGATCGCTTGGGAGTTTACTCAGAGCTCAAGGAGCGCGGAAGCAGCCACTCCAGCATGACCATCCACTCTCTAAATGGAGGAGTTCTGGGACGAAAGGACATGGTTTCTGCAGCAAAAGAACAGACTGGTTATGGGTACATGAGAATCAAGCGAACTGATCTACTCGACACTTTATTGAAAGCGGTTGCTGAAGCTGGTATCGCGTTGCACTACAACAAGTCACTTATCTCCATCACAGAATCGGCTGATTCAGTCACCGCGATCTTCTCTGACGGGACTAGTGATACAGCAGACTTTATCCTTGGGTGCGACGGGATTCACTCTGCTGTACGACGCCTGCATGTCGATCCAGATCAGGCACCTGTATACACGGGAATGTCGGGCCTCGGCGCGCTGGTCTCAGCTTCTTGTGTTTCCGAGGCAGCTCAACAAGAAATGAGAGGCATGAATGTCACAATGACTCAAGAAGGTATGTTTGGTGTCATGACATGCACTGCTTCCGACGATGAGATCCAGTGGTTTTTGTCTAAAGAAGTACCGCTGCCCGACTCTGAGGACGCCCGCAATGGATGGGAGCTTCATCGACGGGAGGAAGTGGAGGGGTTTAAGACTCAACTTCACAAAACTCTCGAAGATGCGGATGGAGAATGGGGGGATAACCTGCGACAGCTTATTAGCAATACGACAGCTGTGAAGTTCTACCCGATTTACAAGCTACCCCCCGGAGGAAGATGGTACAAAGGAAGAACTCTACTTCTTGGCGATGCCGCACATGCTATGCCACCTCATGCAGGCCAAGGAGTATCGATGGCATTCGAAGACGCGTTTCTCCTTGCTCGTCTTCTCGAGAAGGAACTGTCTCTTGGGGATGCATTTAAGCAGTTTGATGACACGCGGAGACCAAGAGTTGAGGATATTGCGAACAGATCTTCTGGAAATGCCAAGGTGAGAAGAAAGACAGGGCCATGGGGCTTATGGCTGAAGGAGACGGGACTTTGGCTGTTTATGCAAGGTGCTTGGGCGTTTGGCATGGATCGCTGGGGATCAGAGACGCAGCAGATGGTGTACGACATTGACAAAGTCAACATCTGAGCCAACGTTTTTATTGGATTTTTGTGTGTTGGATATTGGATAGCTAGTGAGCACTTCAATGCATTGTACTTATATTTCAAGACTGTACGCGGTCAACCGGTGCCAAGGTGTGTGACAATCGTCCTTCAGTAGACGCATGACTTCGATATCATCTTGGCTGCGCATGGATCAATGCTCTTCCGAGCAGGGCCCCCTTGAAAAATATTGGGCACGAATCCTACGTTGGAAAGGAGAAAAATGCCGCAAATAATTCTTGGTTTCTTTTCCTACTTCCTTCATTCTCGCGTTTGCCTGTATATTCGACGCCAGTGGCCCTTGGGGTCGTAGGAGGCCCTTGATTGAGGCCGTCCACTCTTGGCAGTTGAAGCCTTTGGGCTAAAGAACGACAAGGTATGAGGCTAGGGTCTTTGTGAACTTTGAGACCCTTGCTCTGGTTCTGAAAGGTAAGCCTTCTCTTTTATTTACCAAGCCCTCCCACTGTCAATGATGAGATCGAAACAAATACTTCCATGGCTATGATTACATATGATTCAAGCTGTTTCCGTTACACAAGCTGAGACATTCCATATCCTGATCCTTCGATTACCGTCTTTATTGATCATTATGCTGACTTGTCGAAGCTAGAGATCCGCGGTGCTTTGGGTAAGGTGGGAACAAAAGAAGCCTGGCAACTTGGTCACAGGTTAGCGAAGATTTGGCTACCTTAATATACTCAATTGAACCGGTCTGAACGCCACAGTTGCATGTCATTCTTAAGCTTCCCAAGCCTGGTTAATTCGTCAACATCGTAGGGAACAAGAAATGTTTGAGAGGGCCTGGTCATGTGAGCTCTGTTAGGCACCTAGATGCACGAGTCCCATTCAAACAGATCGATAAAGGTGCATGCCATGTCGCTCATGTCAACATACGAATTTATCAACGAGTTGCATATGGGGTACGACGGTCAATTGCTTTATATTAACTGTGGTGATATTGAATCCTCATGACTTGCCGGATCCGTTTTCTGTTGTCACCTTATCTGCTGCCCTCCTAACATGAACGACGTTTTCTCCTCATCCTTCGAAAGTAGCAAGCGATTACTTGCCCTCACAGTCGTGAATTGCTGATGATAGGGGTATAATGTCAATGCAAAGGCCCAGTCTCGCTCAAACACGCTACGATGCCCGCAATAGCAGCCAGAGTCCCATCTGGGTTCTTCACTCGCACCGTGTGCAGTCCCAATTCCTTAGCAGGGTAATCATTTCCACCCGGAAAGATGGCATCTCCAATAAACATGATCTGCTCCAGAGGAATCCCACTCGCCGCCGAGAGCTTCTTCAGCCCGTAGCCCTTGTCAACGCCCTTCTGCGTGATGTCGATAGAAGTCGCTCCACCCATGTTGATTGACAAGTCTGGGAGTCGCTTGTACAAATCCGCTTGGATAATCTTTCGCTTCTCAAAGTCAGGATCCCAAACCTCCTTTGCCGACGGGGGCGCTTGTTGGCCGAGTGCAGAAAAGGTGATCTGGCTGCCTCGATCCTCAATGCGCTCACCCCAAGTTTGCTCTGGCTGAAAACCCGTTGCGTCGAGAGCAGCGTTGAAAGCCTCGATGATGTTCTTCCTCTGCTCCTCGCTGAACAGTTCCGCATATTCCACCTTCCACTTATCGCCCTTGTGCGTGTAGAGCTTGGTGCCCGTGGTAGGCATGAGCCAGAGTTTGGAAAGATCAGCTCGCGCGGGAAGACGGCTTGCGACCTGTTTCTGAAACTGAGGCCAATCGCCGCCCGAAATGACTGCGACGTGGGCGACGGTCAGAAGATCGGCGAGGGCTTCGCCCATTGAGTCGAGAATTGCCTGCTTGCTCTCTGCGAGAGTGCCATCGAGGTCGAATGCGACAAGTTTGATCATTTTGTTTGTGATTTGGAGTTGGGTTGGTGGGTGAGGGGTTGTGTTGTACTGATAAGAGTTGACACGGTGTTGTGAGACTGTAAGGTCAGGTAAGATGAAGGTACACGCGTACCTTTTTAGGCTGCATGACTAAGATAACAACCATGATCCTCAGAGATCAACACCTGCTAATGGAAAGACATCAAGCCCATCTGCAGCTTCAGAGGAAGTACAAAACTGTGATTCGGGATCTAGAGCCTCACATAAGACCGATATTATATATTTAATTTTCCGCGTCCCCTTTGAACTGCGCCATCCGAACTCCGTTATCTTGCTGCACAGCTGGAGGCGGAGGGCCTTCCACGATGAAGGCGGCTTCCAAGCACCACATTGGGGACAACAGACACAGTAAGGAAGTTTGAGAAAACGGGGGATTTTCTTTTGGCAAGGCAAAACCACCGATAGCCCTTGAGAGCCGGACTCATACAGGATCTGATGAAAATGCACAGCAATAAGTATACAGTGGCAATGAACAGGTCTAAATAAGTATGTCAACTTTTACAGGTATGTACCATATTTGCACCAGTTACTCAATTATCTCAAGTAGTATCTCTCTGCTGCCTCCAGTTGTCTGAATGACCTGAACGCTGTCAAGAGGGCGGGATCCTGCCTCTCACCCAAGAAATGCCGAAGAGGTGCTGGATCTTGATAGGATATTGTGCAGGAAGGGGATGACAGTCTGGATGTTCAGACAGCCTAAGGCATGATCACAAATGCCCTTCGTACTGCAAAGTCTACGCAGATCTGTTGAAATCGGTTGTCGTCGATGTCTGGATCAAAGTTGACAAGATCGATTCAGCATCATTGCGGTTTAAAGATGTCTCGTTTTTGTCTCTCAGTTAGACGAGGTGGCGTAAACAAACAGCCTTGGCCCTTAACCAGGCATGGAGCATCGGCCTCATCCTTGTCCTCCTGCCTTGAGTAACAATCAATGACCCAACTTTTGAGCATGTCCAAGTTCGCGTCGAATGTGCCTTTGGGCTCAACCCACTCTTTTGGCCAGCGCAATTCGCCCTCCGTGGTTTCAGATAAAGGAGCAAGAATACCCAAATCAAAGATAAAATCCATGTTGATGCCCAAGCCTTCAAGAATATCGTTGAAATTTGCGTTTTGCCTTTCAGCCATATCCTTCATCTGTTTGAGGAGTCGCTGCATCTGACGCGCAATAAGACTCCAATTTCTTTCGACGCGTAATATGAACATTGCAGTTGATGTGGTGAGAGCAAGTGCAATGATATGGAAAGTGAGGCGGAGAGAAAAGAGGAGTAACTGAGGATGGTTGGGGAGGAGAACAATGTGACCTATAAAGTACGGCAGTATGACAAAGACATCTTTTTATGTTTAGACCCTTTGTGCAATTCATTTGTTCAATGGACAAACCTTGTGGCTGAAACCAATGTCTTCTTACTCCCAAACATGTTCAAACTTGCCAAGCCAGGGCAGCACGACCAAGGAAGCGACCGGCGGTTAATAGATTTGAAAACATTCCAAATCAGTACCTAGGCTAGCCAGACTGAATGGTCGTGATTTCAGTAAGCTACGGTTATTGAAACCTCTTGACGAGGGTATAATTTACTAGAGATATGCTGCTGGGCATTGTGCGGCTATGCTGGGTGATATGAATGCCAGGATGCTGCATCTGAGCGATACTTTGCCCAAGATTGAGAGAATGGCCATGATGGATGGAAGAGGCCTTGTCAGATGGTAAGTCCCTTTGGAAGACGTGAAGGAATAGTACCGCACCTACTCTCAATATTCGTCACGGCCCGTGTCAGCAACAGTTAAAGTACAGAAAGCCTGATTCACTCACAGGAGCAAATCGTTCCCAAGATCTTTGAGGTCATGTAAGCAGGCTTTTCCGAACAAGAGAACCATGGCGAATGTTGATAGTGGAGAAAAGTTGCTCCCTTTGTTGTTTTGGCAATTGTTCGTAGCCAAATTTAGGTCAATGTACTTTGTATTGAGTGCATGGCACGTTTCACTGCAAACAAAACAGGTGTGCCGCTGATAAACATCCAAGCAACCCTTGTTTGTAACATGCCTCTTCATAGAAAGAAACCCCTTCCCTTACCGTCCCCCTGTCCCCAATCATGCTAAACGCCACCACGACCAACAAGCTCACCATTGAGATAGTCATCAGCGTCCTCTCTGATCGGCCGGATGACTTTACGGACTTACATCTGATGGATCAAACTTGTTGTGGGTGTTCTGCAAGACATTCGGCCAGTGAAATTTATGGCACTTAGCCGACTGACTGGTTACGGACACAGGAAACAACTGTACTCTTGAAGTGTTGGGCTTGCTGTCGCATTTGCATCATTCACTGGTCAACAAAGGCAACGAATCGATTGATGGCTACAAGCATTGAATACCTCCCTACATATTAAAGGAGCCCTCTTTACTCTTGGCGACCAAGTTTCATACACAAACCTTTCGGCACCGCGAAACGCTCGAGTATCTCGCCCACGAATACATTTGTCCGCTTCTCACCATGGATCCGCCAGTGTGCCATGGCCATGACGGCATCATCGATGCCTTTCGGAAGAAGATGATACAGTGGATCATCGACACCGACACCGAGCGATCCGGCAAGTGACACTCCAGAGTGGGACGAGGGGGCCAATGACTTCTCGGTTGGTCAAAGGCTGGTTATTGTTCACGCCACTACTGCGGGCGCGGGATTTGCATTATTAAAGTGACGTTACTACGAATGAGCTGCTGATTGGTCGTGGTGGTAAAGATATGTAGAATGGATCGATGCTAAACTGATAGGGGAACGTTGCACTCGCACGACACATTCCTCCATTTATTCTCGATCACTAACATGTTTGATCGTATAAATAAGTAGTTCAGATCTCAGACGACTAGAAGTGTCTATTTCAACATCTCCGAGTACATTCTTATGCACGATCATCGTAAACGAGAGTTTTCTGTCATCTGGTTACACAAAAATGAAACTGAATGATTGGCTCCTCAGATTGTGCCTGACACTGCGCGATAGGTAGCCTGAGGAATCCACTGACAGCTACCAACAGTGCTCTGCTACAGACAGGCAGTCGTTTGTTTGCTTCTTGTTTTGTTTCCACAACAACGCCGAATTCTCACGACCCATCCCAGCAAGGATATCGCCCGTTCACTCAGAACGACCTGTATATATCCGCGACTCTTTTCAACGCTCTCATGACATCTAATCAACAAGTGTCAAGTGCCATGAGCCATCTCTCTCTGAAGCGCTGTTTGTATCTTACGAATAAGAGGAAGGCTTGCGCAATTAAGGTAAAGTAGGGGCCGAGTAACTCAACTGACGAGCGCGCAGGACTTGCCTGACCATACCATGCCTCCCCAAAAGCCTGGCAAAGCTCGAAAGCGGCCACAGGCTGAAGCAAGCTGCTCGCCTTCCCCCAGCCGTCCCGCAAAGCGGCCAAAGCTATCAGCTTCCCCACCTCCGAGTCCCGAAGAGAAGAAGGCGCGCAAGTCAAACAAACCTGATGAAGGATTTCCCGGCTGGTGGCCTCCCGAGTACGCACCGGCCGGCAAACCACTGTCCGCCAACGAGGCCGGCATGCGAAAGGTCATCAAGGCTTTTAAGGATGCCAACCGCGATCCCGCCTAGCTGTGGAGTGAGGGAGGTCTGATGGTCCAGCTTGCCCGTCAAGATCCTGTCGGGAGGATCCACCAGCGAATCTTTGACAAGATTGACTTTGAGAATCTGGTGCCCAAGATACCTTCTCAGACTCAGAGAGAAGAAGTGCCCAGCAGCGAAGATGAGCAAGCAACACTCGATACAGAGAATACCGAGCCGACGCCTGAGCCTCTTGTAGAGTCAATAACGATCGCCGAGACATCAGTCCTTAAAGCCACAGAGTCCACTAGTAGACAGCCTCAGAACACCGATATAGCCAAACCTATGAGTGCTACCATCGATACCCTACGGAACGGCGATGGACTGGTCAGCCACGACGTGGCGCGGTGTGCGAATCTATTCCCCCGCCCTTCAGATTGGTACATCTTCCCACCCGGCGCCTCCTTCACAGATCCCGACAAAATACACGCTCAACATCCCGCTCTGAAGCCCAACACATCGCATTCTTCATCTACAACCAGGACGAGAACCAATGGGCGCTGTGTCATCTCGAAGTCGGCAAGGCAACTCTGGTCTCCCATTTGACAAACCATCTCACCAGGGTGCCCGCAGAGGAACTTGTGGATTGGTGAGGTCGCAAAGAAATATGAACATGAAAGGAATGATGTTCGTGAAACAAGTAATTTGGATACCCAAATCTCGACGGATTATAATACTCATCTTTTGCAGCCCGGCACTATTCACATAGACAGTCCCAACGGCGGGATCTATTCCCTTGTCTTTCTGAGATGCCTCATGGCTAAGGAGAGGGTTCCTCGACGCGTTGACATCGGAGCAACCCGTATGGAATTCAATAAGATGATTGGACTGGCCAATGCAGATGAGAACATGGCTACCAAAGTCTTGACCTCCGCCCAAGACGGTGGCTTAAACGGGGAGACGATTCCCACTGGGATGCCAAAGGATCAGGCTATCCCCGTTGATCCCAAGCTTCAAGCGCTTTCTTCCGAATGCAATCCGGCACAAGTTTCAAGCCACCCGGAGCCAGTCCACGCGAAGCAGGACCTTTCCATGTCTTCTCCTTGTCCGATACCAAAGAAACCAGAGCAGACCGTGCTCATCTCGTCATCCGAGAGTTCCCCGAAACCTACAAACGATGAAGATGACTTTGAAGGACCTACAGGCGATGAAGAAGCAAACAGTAAATCTGTAGACACTGCATCTACAGATAACTCACGAGAATCAGAGACCAACACACCCCTAAGCGATCCCGATGATCCTCTCACCGTCGCCCAATCCCTCGAAGCAAACTTCACCGCTTTTCTCAACCAACGATGCAATCTTAAAGCCTGCGTAAAGGCCGAGAAATCCAGCGCAAAGAAGAATGATGAGACGATCGCAGAGCTCAAGCAAGCTCAACAGGAACTCATCAAAAAGCACAGCAGGAGCACATACGAGCTGAGATGCAAGGTTTCTGAGTTGGAGATACACCTCGAAGCAGTAAAGGGAGCCCTTGTAACTGCGGAGAGGGCGGAGAATGAGTCTGATGCTCGTTTTACGGAGCTTGAGGATAAGATTCAGGGTGAAGAGAGAAGTAAGGCTGAAGCTGCTGAGAGGATCAAGAAGTGGGAGGCTACGCTGGCCAAGACTGCGTTCCAGTCTATGTAAGATAAGACAAATTTTGTTGATGAGTACTTGAGGAAAAACGACTTGTTAGACTTTCTTTGCTTTGTACTTCAACAGTTATATGCAGAGAGCACGCAACTATCTTTGGGTCCTTCTGAGATTTGGTACCTTGGCAGGACATGTTCATGGTAGTGGCAGAGACACAGGCGGGGAAAAGCGACTTTACTAGAAGACTGAACATAATTCTACGGAGGTTGAAGAGATGTCTCAAGCTCTCGCCACAGAGAAGCAGGAACCTGAGTGGTTCTGAATACCGTGTATTATTTACACCTGTATCGAACGAACCAATACTTTCGGCGATGGCATCTTCATAAACGAGACTCAAGTAGCAGCCTGACGTGATGGAACGGAACTTGGTAGATATTACGCACATGAAGGCCCCTGCAGGCACCTAGGAGAATATCCGTGGCCGGCACCCAGTTGTTGCGTCCCATGTCGATCGCTAGAGTTGACTGCATGTTGTTATAAGTAGATGTTATTTGTTCGCAGCCAGATAATACGGGCGTGAATCATCCTTGTCCATGACTAACGATGTGCTGCATTGCGATCCTCATCCGAAAGTAATTGAAGTGCTGTCCCTCACTAAATCTAGCTGGTTGTCGATATATGCTGCAATGCGTACTTTGTCTGCTACATACGACCATAGGTAGTGGAAAATACGGGATCCCGTCTGCTCTCCCATAGTCAAGCCACTAACCGGCGGATTAGTAGTTGGGTCGGTGACGACCAGCGAATCCCCGCTGTTGTATGTTTTTGCCTATCCCAGCAGCGGACATGTCTTTTTATTGCGCCATACGGCTTCACCGGTTTGATAAAATGCGTCATCTATGCTTTGTCACACTCTTCGTTTTGGCTCCCGAGCCGTATTTCAATACGCAGACCTGTCATCCTTTTTCATTACTGGAAAAGTTGCGATCAACGCTCACTCACGGTTTTTATGCGGGGGACTGTGTCTGTTGTTGCATGCCCGATTGGTATTGTGAGTTGGCGATATTCAATACAGTATGTGGGAATGGGACGGATGGCTGATGGGCTTAGATATGGACAAGCATCGTGAGTGCTTATTGGATGAGTTCATGCGGCTCTTTTAATGTTCTCAGGGAAGACTGATGTAAGCCACGGTCAAAGCGAAATTCTTCCCAAGAGCTGGAAAACCGAAGAGTCTGTCTGGTAGGGACTTTTGTTGTCGTTTCGCAAAAGTGAACTATGAAAGAAAAATTGCCTTCATCGTTTCCTCATGCTGAAGGCCGTTGTCAACGATGTAAGTTTAGTTGACGGACGTTCCCAGTAAGTTGCGAGCAGAACGGTGTTTGCGTTGAGCTTGGCGATACCCTGCAGACTCACATGTTGTGTAAGCCACTTCTGCCCATTGTTCACATTGTGGACTCATTCCATGTCTTTTGATAAAGCCTCATGCCACAAATGATCTGACATAAAGAGCCTCTATCACAAACGCACCCGGGAACGTCTTCCATTTCTTCTTCCGTCATTCTAGAATTTTCTTCCCGTGGCCTCTCACCCCTCGCTCTCATTGCCCTCCAGCCACACAACACTCTGCACCCATCTCACATCAGAAATGGCAATACTCCCCTACAATCCTGGTCTCTGCGTCAATATCTGGGTTCCTCACCAACCAGCTAAGGAGTACTGCCCCTCACATCACACTCGTCGGAGACCGTCGCCTTGACCATGAGCTAGCAGTAACTCATTGGTTCATCGAATCTCAGACCGGCAAGAGCTTCTACATTAGATATAGATTCTCTCGTCTCTTCAACTTCCCTGATGGCGCAGACGCCATTGTCCTCAAGTTATCCGTCGACCGCATTGAATGCCAACAGCTTGTATTCAAGCATGGAGATATCACCGGCAAACCACAGCAAATCCATAGGATGTGATAACGTAGCTTCGACATGGGAGACGGACGATCCGAGAATTACTCTCTGGTCGTCTCAGAGATCGCACCTCGCAAGTCAGTTACAGTTCTCAAGTGCCTTTCCTAACAATATGCAGCCAAACTGGCCAAGAGGGCAACTGTCGTACTAATCTCGAACGTATCAAAACCTTTGGAACCATAAAGGTCATTATCGGGTTCGTTATAACCGTGCTTGGACCAGGACTCTTCGCCGTGAGTGCCAAGCGAAACGACGAGTCGCTCCAAGTTGCTCAAAAGGCTCTTATGCGTTAGGGACAAGAGAAACCCACGGAACCAGGTTACGCTGACATGCTACCACAGGAAAACAGTAACTAACTTGGTGATGAGTAGTCGGCTTGGCCTTGTGGATCAGCCCTTTGTAAGGTGCGGTTGGCTTTAGTTTGAGGTTGTGGGCAAGAGAAAAGATAGGATCGGTGCAGATGGTTTCTTTTCAGATCATAGTCTTCTATTCATATATTTTACATTGGGTAAACTCACTTGATATCCCATTTGTATTCTGATTACCACCGCTCTTTTTCAACTGAAAATTGGTATTAATGATGTAACGAAGTCTGGTAGCTCATATACGTTGCGCCAGTTGAATGCCCCGGCATCTGAAGTGATCAAGTTACAGAAGGATCAAGAGCAGCTCAAACTTCGTCTCTCATTTCAATTGCCAGCTCTCATCTAGTAACAAGGCTTCATAAGCCTTGAAAGTGTGCCGCTGAGGACATTCCTCTGACTAAGACATACCTCTCATACTCATCAGCAACCAGTCTCTTTTCACGAAGTAAAGTGGCAGAGGGATGTTGTTAGATGAGTTTGTGTCAGATGGAGATTATGAAGTATTGGACTACTACTAATACATAAGTGCAAATGTCTCAGTATGCGAAGGCTCGACTCCTTCTTATGTTCTCACCAAAGCTCTATTGTCCATAGGCTTTCCTCTCTTACACATGTGCTCATCTTCAAATCGTGACCATGTCTCAATACCATCATCAGACCATGCACCAAAGACCGAAGTACGCCAGCTGTGGTTATTGTTCAAGGCCAGTGGCCAATGAGTAACCAATTTATATTCCGATTCCGATGCCTGTATCACAGTCTTGCCTCAATCAGTGTCAGCTTGCGCAACAAAATCTCTGCATCTCTTTAGATGATAGCCCTTTCAACGCACCACCGCATCCTCAAACAGCCGAAACAACTTCTGTCTGTCCATCATATCCGTCCTACGATAGAATCCATCTTTAAACACCCACGCCCCAAGCCGCCAACAAAAGTCCCGCACACTATTATGTGCCATTAGGAGTAAGTCCTGCTCTGTCCTCTTGACATACTCCGGATCTCTATACTTATGCCGAAATAGAGAGAGCATCGAGTGTCGACCTGGATATCCCTCGTGTGTAACGCAATAGAACGTCGCATCCACCCGAAAGCTGCTTCTGAATTTGATGCGATGGGTAACGTAGAGAAACTCGCAGGCTTGGCTGTGCTCACACATTAGTATCGAGTTATGTTGGTCCGGGAATGCTGCAGGGATAGGTTAGACATGGTGATTATGGTGAGCTAGGGACTTACCGCAGAGAAACCCGATCTCTTTCTGTTCTGATATCTCTGGGACAGTCCAGACGGGCCTTGCGGATGGAGCGGTGTCTTGATGTCGGATGAGTTCAAAGAAAAGTTCGCGATCAATACATGTGCCGCAAAGCATGTTCACGATGATGCGAATCTCTTCAGCGTAGAATAAGAAGGCATGGGGTATGTTGTTGTCGGGCAGTGGTAACCAGCGTGGCTGGGGAGGATTCAAGTCAATACCGTCGATGAGCAGTGCGTTTACAGTAGGAGTAGCTGTGGGTCGGAAGGGTTCCGAGACTGCAACAAAGCTACGAGATGCTTGCCTTGCACTGTTTACCACTGCTGTCGCAGGGAGTTGGGTGCGAATTGAGGGGGTGGGGGCTCGGGGTCTGGGTCGTCGGATGTGGCATTGAGTTCGCCCGGGTCGTATCGCAGTAACGCTGGGTTGAGTTGCGGGCTGGTCTTGAGCTATCGGTGCTGGTTGTGGAGGCTGAAGTGGTGGAGGAGAACCGGTCCGAGCTGGATTTGGTTCATGGGAACGTTTGAGACGTTTCGCTTGCGTTTCTCTTAGAGGGACGTCGGAACCTGAATCCTCCTCGTCTTCCTCGACGTGATTCCCAACGAAGGCTTGAATCGACCGTTTCCCGGTGTCCATGGTGGGAGCGAGTAAGTTCGAAGCAAAATAACGAGCAGAGAGTTGGTGGTATCGAATGATAGCGCTGGTGAAAATGAAGCTGAAAGGGTAAGAAAACCGAGGGAGCAAGCGAGGAACAGAGGATGTTAAACATTTCACCCGCTCTTTCCGCCCCTTCTCCAGCAAGTTGCTTCAGTGGTGCTAATGCAGGTCCCCGGCATTGTGTTTTCCAGGCAAACCCTGAGGAGATGAAAACTGTTCGATGTTGTTTGTAGTGGGTGAGCAGCCGACGCAACGTAGATTAGCTGACATACGGTAGCTCACGCCGTTGAGACTGGAAGCAAAAGAAGGATAATGAGATTTGACATTTGTCAGCAACATGGTAACTAGTGTGTCGAGGATTATAGAGCGCGAAGAGAGAAGGTGACGTCGTAGGAAGCCCGAATGACTAGCCCCAAGGAAATGTGCTGTATGAGAGGCCAGTATGTTGAAAACGAGCAGATGGGAGACTTACCAAGAGAAGATATCTTGGTGTCAACGCCTAAAGCTGATTGCTGGGGATGAGGCTCGTAGAGCTCGGCAAAGTCAGGGCAGGCGATGTACTTTGCGAAGAATGATTCAAGCGTAACATGAGTTTGGATGGAGACTAACAGACTCCAGTTGTCAGGTCGCTAAAGTCTACAGAGTGTGTTCAGATTGTGACCCAGGGAGACAAGACTCATGAGTACAGTGGGAGAGGAGAGGCTGGAGGGAGGCTGGTGCACAAAGACCCTTGCTAAGTGCAAACGCGCAAGTTCGAAGGCCTCGAGCGGATAGCTGGATACCGGCTGCGGAGAAAGCAGTTGAGGTTGAGTAGTGCTTGAGGGCGATGATAAGAATACTGGCCTGATGTGGCAGATAGACGCACTGGTGAATGCAGAGGGGAAAACTTGCACATTACAAAAGCCCAATTCTCAAAGCCTGTGGTGTGACTCTTGGTGACAAGGACTGTAGAGTGCAAGAAGATGTGCCTGTTCGTTGAAGCCCTTTGTGGCGAGTGACTTGAAATAACGTGAGAGAGGAAAGCTGGCTTAAGCTCCATCGAGCAGTCTCTGATAAAGTGTCAAAGACTTCTCTTTGATCAGATCACTACTGTTCACACATGCTTTGTACAATTTCAGCACTGGCCATTTCGTGACGTTTTTGTAGCGTCATTCAAACAAAGAGACGACTTGTTTACTTACAAAGGAAGAGAACCTCAAGTCTTTGAATATCAAACAATCGTACTAGCCTATAAATTCATCCCGTCTTGAAATGAAATGTGATTTTACTTACTATTACATATTTGCAACTCGCCCACCTCGACAGCCCTTTAAACAACTCCAACAAGTTTCCCCGATATAATCTCGACAATCAACAAGCATGTGCACCGTACCCTTTATTACCTGGACTTGCCCTCATTGCGGCAAGAAATCCGGCCCCGAATCCGGCCTACTCCTCAAATGCAGAGAAGCCGAGGAGGGAAAGAATTGCCAGAGGAGAAACCAGCAACCAATGTCTGGACCAAAGGCATGCGATGATCATAAACGTCTCCCAATCAAAGAGAAGGAGTGGGACGAGCGTCTCTGATAGTGTGCAGTGGAACATGATAGGAAAGGGTACGCTTGAGCAGATAGTATCGTCAAGACTGACGCATGTTTTCTTCTGCTATCAATCACCTCTAGGATAGGAGCCTTGTCCTTCTGCCAGAGTCTGCTCTAGATAGCCGATCAACGAATTGACCCGGACTGTATAACGTCCCAAAGTCTAAGTCGCGTGATTCAATGATGTGCTGTCCGAAGTGTATTCTTGCCGAGCACTAAATCTTACCGCATGTCCTACCCCGGGCAAAGCGATCAACGGAGTTGCAAAGCTACAAAATGGCGTGTACTATAAATATAGTTCCAGACTCTGGCCTTGTCGTGAAATAGCAAACATTCCTCCTCGTGCGCAGTAAGCTCAACTCCCAACATCCAACAACTTTCCTTTCGCCACGTACACCGTCAGTCAGAACATAAATAAATGCCGCCTCTACCCAAAGGAGCGCAATTTAGACTTGGGAGGAACAGTTCAATGCAACCAAGCAAAAGGTCAAAATAAGTGCGATGGAGCTACCGTAACTAGAATCTACCATGGCAGGGTATGCGAGACTTGTTCAACACAAAAGGCAACGAAAAGGAAATGACAAGGCAATTTTCTAGGTCAAGAGCGGCTTCTGGGAGCAATAGCCAATAAAGAAACCCTTCTTGAATTGACTTGCATGCAACGGCTGGATTTGTATCAGCCAGTGACAATTCGTGGTTTTGCGTGCCGCCCCTGCATTCCGACTGACGATTCATGTGCCTTGTAGGGCTGCATGATAGCGTCAGAGCCAAATTGTGCCCATGGAGTATTATCGAAATGAACGTGCGTTGATTCAGAAATGCGCCAAGAGAGGGACTTCATGCGGCTGGATCGTCGGTCAGACTCCAAGGTCCTGACCCTCATGGGCCAATCTTCATTGAACCTAGCCGTGCTTATCACCCAACATGGCATATTTGAGGGTCTATAGAAAAAGACCCATCTTTGATGAAACAAGAGCCTTTCGTGCTAATCCGATCAATGTTACCAGAGTTGGCTCCGGTAATTACATTGGCCTCTGCGCCGTAAGCTAAGCCCTCAGCCCTTCAGCCCAGCCCCACCATGGACATGTCCGCGGACGACTCCGTAGAGTTGGACAGCTCCACCTTCGATTGGCTGCACTGCCTCTGAGATTCTTGGTATAAGATGAGAGAAGTGCAACAAACAGAAGTCGAGACTATCAGCCCAGCTTCAACAACCCGACAAGCCAATTCCTCAAACACACTAACAACTCACCTTTCAATACCTCTTCGAAAGTCTTTGCGCATTTACACCGAAATCATGATGAACTGCCACAAAGAACCCGAGTTCCAAATCCGCGATATCCCCAGTCTTCGGGGCTACATCGCCATCGTCACAGGCGGTAAGTCATCAACTTGAGACTTGCACCGCCCATCACTGACTATCCAGGCAACTCCGGTATTGGCTATGAAACAACACTTCAACTCGCCCTCAAGGGCGCTAGAGTCTACATCGCCAGTCGCTCAAGCGAACGCGTCAACAAGGCTATCTCCGAGATGCGACAGAACAGTCCCGACTTAGACCTTCACTTCCTCAAGCTAGACCTACAAGACCTTCAGAGCATCAAAAGTACCGCCGCTGATTTCATGAGTCGCGAACACCGCCTTGATCTGCTGATTAACAACGCTGGCGTAGGTTCAGCCCAAAATATTACGGAGTAAAGCTAACGTGATCCAGATCATGGCTAGTCCCTGGCAATTGACAAAGGACGGCTTTGAAGTCCAATGGCAGACATGCTTCCTCTCCCATCACGCCCTCACCATGTCATTGATGCCTCTCCTCGTCGCCGCCGCTCAGACCAGTGGTCGCATGGACCGTGTGAGAATCGTCAATGTTGCTAGCGACATGGCCTTCAGGATGGGACCGGAAGCCATCAACTATCAGGACCCTAATCTCACTGATGTCACTGGACAACTAGCGCCATGGTAAGCAATCCAACTCAGGACAAACTTCAACCCAGCTTGCTAACCTACATCAGGAGGAGATATGGCCACTGCAAGCAAGCCAGCATCATTGCCGCGAAGGCGATTACAGAACGCTACCAACCTCTCGGTGTTACAGCCTACTCCCTTCACCCAGGTCTCATCAAGTCCGGTCTGCAGTCTCACTCGAACAACATCTTCGGAGCCATGACACGTGTCGCTATGAAAGTCGGCCCAACGTCCACGCCACTCGAAGGATCAATGAACTCGCTTTTCTGCGCTATAACTTCACAAGCCTACGAGCACGCTGGACGATATTATGTGCCGGTTCAGAAGCTGGATGACAAGGCCAATAAGTGGTTGGACGACGCTCAGGCTGTTGGCAAGCTTTGGGACTTGGCGAACAAACAATTGAAGGAGCATGGGTTCGTCTTTGAGGACCTGCCTCGATATTATGCATAACTTGGTGATTAAATGGTGTTGGGGCTGCAGTAATGGTGGCGCTGAATGTTTTTAGAATAATCTACAGAAACATGTGTATGAAAGAGAGAATTCTTTTGTTTGGTGATTTTCCTTTCATTTTGCTTCCTTGTCTGCTCTAGCAAGTCTATAAAAAGCAAATCATTAAATCTTACTAAAGAATATGATATCAGAGTCGCAGACGTAGCGCAAAGAGTCGCTGTATCTCCTCCTGGTTCAAGAACTCCATATACAGATGATCGTATGTGTTCTAGCGTGTTTTTGAGCTTGGATGCGTTTGACGAATATAAATGTTGATAAGAGATTTAGTTAATTAAGAACATAACACGGTTTCGTGGTCTAACGGTTATGACTGCGGATTCTGATTCCGCCAGCGAGGGTTCGACTCCCTCCGAGACCTGCTTTTTGTGGTTCGTTAACACTTTGTATTATGTTTTAATTTTTAACGCGGGATTCACCATTGCGTTTTTTGTAATTTATTTGATTAGGTCAATTCTCGGCCAATTGATATCGGTCCCATTACAAGCAAGAAGTGCAAAGCTTATCAATCTCAAAGTTCTTTTGATCCGCATGTTCAATATCCCACAAGATAGATCTAAGCCACTCGGTCAAAATAACACATTAGCTTTTCCCCCTCAGGCATAATAAACTCTGTTTTCCTGTAGCCACAATGATTAAGCCATTAACTATATGATCTAAGGCTTCCTACACTCTGTTTGGTTGAAATGCTTAATCCCTTTGCGAATACGTAATGTTGTCACCTGCCAATGGCCTTCTTGTGTAAACTTCTCTGGGTACAAATGCTACGGTTATTCTGCCATAAATCTTTTACTGACAACCACTTTAACTGAACCTCCCGAACACGCCCCTCAACCATGAAGCTCAGTCTCCTTGCTTTCGCTGGCATGGCATTGGCTGGCGCCATCTTGCCTAGTAGGTTTCCCAAATCATCTCTTTATGCTGCCATGAGACATGATGGCTTGGCAGACAGAACACTCCAACACAGCTAACCAGTCGCTTCCACATGGACAGCAGCTAAAAAAATCAAATGCCGGCATCGAACCTGCTAAAACAAGTGACAGCGTCACCACCCAAAAAAACCCACAGGCCCTGGGGGATGCCACCCAAACCGGACTTTTCCGACCTGTTCAGGCACCTCGAAGAGAAGAAGAAGGGTCAAAAAGCCGCTCCATCGGACGCGTGAGCGGCCCAGGTTGAGAACTCGAATGGACATGGACTTCGTTGCGCCGATGAGAGGTGTCGTTCGCAGATTGAATCTGTTACTGTGAATATTCACTGCATGGAAGTTAGAGGGTTAGGTAGCTCAAAATGAAACATGGGCTAGATGAGGAGTATCGATGGCGAACTGAGTTAGAGTCAACTGAGCATATCAGTCAATGTTGGTTAATACACTCGAAAAACTATGCCTACGGTATTTTGGATTCGTTGTACAAGTTGATTTGTTAACCCCGATCCGCGAAGATGTATTTCGTATCGCCGATAATATACTACGGTCTGTATCCATTCCTAGCCATTACTTGGGATGGCCCTGGACATCTTTTGATTCAAGGCTCCTCTTGATGGCACTCTTGCGTGACAGATTTATCAGCTGGCATTGCCACTGTTCTGCTTATGAACAATTAGTAATGCGTTTCGGACGAACTGATGCCCCTGGTCGAGCCGGAAATTCCTGATTCGACAAGCCAATTCAAGCCAACGACTGCCTACGATTCATAACTTAACCGAAAATCCATATGCACTATTGGAAGCCCGTGTTACTACAAGCTCCGACCGAAGAGATGCTTAAGTCCGATCATGGATAACGCGGACCCAGAATTTGTCCATATAAGCGACCAGCGATCACGTAAAAGCTTTGACACGTCAGGCAGATGAAAGTCGGTAGAATTCGATCAGTCACTATGTCTCTTATACTTAAGAACATCATGCCCCAAGCTTTCGGTTGTCGAGATCACATCCATGACGACAGCAAGCCGGCCATGCCTTCAGAACAAACCTTCCGGCGTCATGAGATCCAATCAGCTCGCAATGCTGTAGCTGAAACAATTCTCGACAGACATAGTACTCGTGCATTCTGCACCGGTCAAGAAGTTCCGATGCCTGTTATTGAGGATTGTTTCAGTGTCGCCCAGCATGCCCCATCTTCAACGAACATCCAGCCTTGGAGAGTGACCGTCGCATCTGGTGAGCCGCTGAAGCGCTTGTCTGCCGCGCTCGTTGCGGCATTTGAGAATAAAGAGGAGCTCAAGATCGATGCCATTCCTGAGTCGTATAATCACTATCGCTCGGAGCTGGGCCATCACATCTATGGGCCAAATGGATTCAACATTTCCCGCGGAGATACGGAGGCGATGACCAAAACTCTCATTGACAACTTTAATTTCTACAACGCGCCAGTTGTCGCTGTTGTTTCCATTGACAAAGCCCTGAACAAAGGCGATGTTCTGTCAGTGGGTATCTATCTGCAGACATTGCTTTTACTGTTGACGGAGAAGGGATTGGGCACGCAAGTCTCTGCTGCACCAACTGGATACCCGGACATCATCAAGAGGGAGCTGGGGATTGATGAGAACTTGGATATTCTTTGCACGGTTGGGATTGGATTTGAGAATAAGTCACAGCATATTAATTCTCTGAAGATGCCAAGGGATGACTGGAAGCAGAGTGTCAGATTTGTCATGGAATAGCGGATTGCTGTAGCGTTGGGTTAGTGGTGTCATGCTTGTTTCTTAGCGCTTTCAGCAGTAAATGACCTGGACTGTTGGGTTCCATTTTAGCGTTGATTTCTGGGGCTTCTTCGAGTGACTGGCCCCTATTTGTTGTTTGTAAAGACATTGTTTTCCTGATACATTCATTCTTTGAATTCCTCGGAAAGTTAAACATGACAAATTGACTGGCTCTCCATGCTGATCTTCTTAATTCAAGACAAAGATCCTTGGCACCGACCGGAGTGTTGACATAAACGTCTCTAGTGCTGACGTCAGAAACATTGGGTGTTTTGACGATGATCATAGCCACAGAAAGCGAGGCACATAACAGCCCCGCATCTTCACATTCAGCATGAGATCAAAGTTAGCTTTGCAGTTTACTCAAAAGACTCAAGATGGACAACTCGTGCGAGATCCCTCGAGGGGGGGAGATTTCTAGCAGCCAAGTCAACGATGACCTGCCGACTACAGAGGCACTCAAGATCGCTGATGAAATTGAGGTCATTGATGGCAAAGGAGTGAAGCATACTTTCAAGAGCATCTACAGCGGAGCTGGGCTGCCCCGTCGAGTTCTTGTTGTCTTTGTTCGCCATTTCTTTTGTTGTGTATGACCCCTACCCACGGACTAAACCCAGCTAACGCCATCAGTCATGCGTGAGCTACACCAGCTTTCTTGCCAAAATCGCGACCCCAGAAAAGCTCCAAGCGATAAACACTGAGATCGTGATAATCGGTCACGGAGATCCTAGAACAGTTGACATGTATCGCATAGACACGGGCTGCGAATTTCCCATCTACACTGATCCATCTGAAGAGCTTTACAAAACACTCGGCATGATTCGGACATGGGAAGAAGGACCTCCGAACAAGTATATTCCGATCTCTCCTTTTTGGAATGCGTGGTTGTCAATGAAGAATGCGTTTTGGAAGTTACTGGAGGGATATCCTGTGTGGAACTGGGGAACCACGAATCAACAAGGCGGAGAGTTCTTGTTTGTTGGGGAGGGGGATGATAAGAAGGTGACGTGGTGTCATCGCATGAGGAACTCGAGAGATCATACGGATACTGATGAGATTTTGGAGGTATTGGGACTCAACAAGTGAGGATGAGTTGACGGTACTCGGGAGTTGAGTATGGGTTATCTATGTACAGATGAGTGCACGAGATGCCTATCAGAGGCGACGATTTCAGAGTTGAAGCAAGTGTAATGTCTTTTAGTGAAGCCTTTAACTAATCCATCACCGTGTACCATTGGTCGTTTGATGGATATGAAATTTGAATGCTCGGGTGATTCCCGTAGGGTATCCTTACCAGCATATCGTCTTGAACAGACGTCCAGTCGCTTAAGGGTTAGAAATAGAACCTTGTCGTTTCTTGATAGATACCTCCATATTTATTACATTTAAGAGAATATATGTAAACTTAGTTGACTAAAAGCCTTTTGCTCTAAATCATCGGCTCCATGTCGCATATTCGCCCTCAACAAGATTGCTATGTGGAGCAGAACAACAATCAACGCCTCAGAACACCATCTCGGACAGACTCTCGTTATCCGAGAACAAATAGTATTGGCTTACATCCAGAGAATGCATCATCGGACTTAAAGTACGCCGATCCTATTGGTAGTACGGCAATCGCCGGATACGCTCGAAGGATGCGGTGGATCCGGCGAAGATGGGGGCTGAAGATGACATTTAAATGCTGACCGACATCTCCCAGCCATTTACATCCGTAAACAACTTACTTGCGTTCATACGTGGTCATGGAGTTTATTGCTGCAGGTGTATCTTGGGCGCTGGGCAAGGCCCCTTCGCCGCAAAAGATTCTGGGACGTCTTGGTCTCGCATCGCTTGTCGCGCAGAATTCATGGCCTGAACTATCCTCAAAGCTCTCACCTCAAGCGTTGATCGTGTTGCCCGACGACTCTTCGTTTGATGGTCTTGTTAGTAGATGGCGGGATTGGCATGGACCGCAGCCTGGAGCTGTAGTGAGAACCTTCTCCGAGAGCGACGTGCAAGAAACTGTAAGGATGATGGCTCTGAGACGAGAGCCCTGCTGACATGTTGCAGATCCGGTACGCGAATGAGCATGGTATTCCGTTTCTCGCTAGATCCGGTGGCCATGGAGCAATTGAAGCACTGCAGCTGGCCAGGGATGTTATTGTCGTGGACTTGAGAGATCAAAATGATGTCGAAATTGCGGAGGATGGAAAGTCTGCGAGGATAGGCGGAGGCGCGAGTGTGAAGAAGGTTGTAAATGAGCTTTGGGCAGCTGGAAAGCAAACAGGTAATTCAACCACCATAGGCCCAGATCTCCGTGCTAACACACTCTTCAGTCACCGGTATCTGTGAGTGCGTTGGTGTCTCAGCACCCATCCTTGGCGGTGGTCATGGCTGGTTACAAGGTCAATACGGCCTTGCTTCAGACCAGGTCATTTCTGCACGAGTTGTGCTCCCCAACGGAGACGTAGTGACGGCTTCCGAGGACTCAAACCCTGATTTGTTCTGGGCTCTTCGCGGAGCAGGACATAACTTTGGAATCGTGACTGAATGGGAGTACCGAATTTATGATATCAATAACCCTAAGTGGTCTTATGAGATCTTCATTTTCCTTGGAGATAAACTAGAGGATGTTTTGGAGTTGACGAACAAGATGATAAAGACCCAGCCGCCGCATTTGACGCACTGGATCTATATAGTCAACATTCCTGAGATTGATCCTGACAAGGTGAGTACGTTTCTCAGGAGGCAAGACCTGGCTAATAACGTGTAGCCAATTATCTGGTACGCTGTCATCTCAGATGGCGCTGCCCAAGAAGCCCGAGACTACGCGAAACCACTTCACGACATCGGCCCCATCAACGTCAACGCGGACGAAGCTTCAATGCCCGACTTGGCCGCCATCACGCTAATGGGTGACGATACTGTCGGATGCGCAAAGGGCTTCACCGGTCTCCGATATCCAATCGGCCTCAAGACATACGATCTCTTCGCCGTTCGAAGGGTCTTCAATGAGATCGCCGATATATCGAAACGTGTTCCCGAGTTCGCTGGCTCATTCTTTCTTCTTGAAGGGTATTCCACCCACGGTGTCAAGGCAATTGATGCTAAAAGCTCTGCATTTCCCCATCGCGATGATGAGATTCTCGTGACTCCTTACATTCTCTACAAGCCCAACGCTACGCTTGACGGGCTTGCACAGGAGCATGGTGAGAAATTGCGGAGGCATTTATTAGAGGCTAGTGGAGACCCCGAGCATTTACGCGCATACGTCAACTACGCTCACGGCTTCGAGTCTCTGGAGGAAATGTACGGCCACGAGCCCTGGAGGATCGAAAAGCTCAAGACCCTCAAAAAGAAGTGGGATCCCGAGAACAGGATGAGATTTTACGCGCCAATCGTCTGAGCAAGGCATTCTCAGCCCTAAAGATCTAGAGTCAGCCCTACGCTGAAACCCTGGCAAATCTCACCCGGTCTCACCGAATGGAACAGCGGGACCACGGTTAAAGGCGTATTACAGGACAATATCGCACGCAGATTCATAGCCAAGACTGCAAGACAAAGAATCACAAGCTCTTGTGCATGATAATCATCGTCGAAAATAGTAGCCAGCTCGTGAGGCATTCACGTGACGTAAGCATCCGCGTGTCCCTGACTTTACAGGCGCTAAGCAATCTAAGCTTAAATTATTGTCTTGATGTAATTCTCATTCTGATTTCTTATATATTTTCCTCAGTCTTTATACTCAAGTACTTGGCCCTTACGGTAGAAGTGAAGATGCAGCAACAGCCTCTTCGAGCAACGCTATCGTGCAGTTCCTGTCGACAACGAAAGTACGCCGCCTTTTCTTGGCACCGATGACGATGCTGACGAGATACTCAGACTAAAATGTGATCGCGATGAACCATGTAGCAATTGCGTTGCGAGAAATGTCTCGTGTCAATATGCGCCGTGGCCACGAGGTCGTGTTGTTGCTCAGAGAAGAGACAGTAGGCAGAATGATCTGAGTGATCGCGTGCGCCATCTTGAGCAACTTCTCGGCTCTATTGTTCAACAGCTTCCAGTTCAACCGGGGACGTCCAATGGATCACCCAGTATCAAGAGTCCAGCGAGCACTTATGTCACGGCATCTAATTTTACAGGATCTCACCAAGGATCTCACCACTCTTCTCAGGAAGGCTCTGAGGTCAAACCTGGTAGGATGATGGCGAATCCAAATGAGACGATCTATGTTTCTAGTAGCCACTGGTCTGCTATTTGCCACGAGGTGGGTACAGTACTGGTGGTCGGAACCTTTCTGACTTGAGAATAAAACCAGGTTGAGCATATTCGCGAGCATCTGGACGAAAGCCACGAAGCAAGTGATTTGGGAATAGTCGATCAATCTCAAAGTCAAGTACCACTGCTTTTGGGACCCGGAAGACAAGCTCCGAGTCTTGAAGATATCCTCGCGGATGTCCCTCCGAAACACATCACGGATAGACTTGTATCTCGTTATTTCACCTCGACTCAGCCATCCATCTGTACGTCCAACTCTTGATTTACAGTACTGTTACTAACGTTTCGAAGTGATCACCCATTCTGGAGAGTTTGAAGTGGAGGTAAATTTCGTTTCTTACCCAACCTTGGCCTCACTCATTATCTCATAGTACAAACGCTTCTGGAATAACCCCAATTCCGTATCTGTCCAGTGGATTGGGATGCTCTTCGGTATTCTGGCCACTGGAACATTTCTGTACATCCGATCACAGGATGAGCTTCCCGGAGGAATGGGTTCACCTCTTGAGGTCGCAGAGTCCTTCCAGCAAAGATGTACCGACTGTCTTATTCTTTCCAAGTACTCCACAGCACCGGGTAAGTATACTCTGGAGACTCTGCTGTTCAATATCCATGGTGAATTCGTGCGCCGCCGAGACGCTCATCTCGGTGTGTGGATCCTTACCGGTATTGCTATTCGTTTGGCGATGCGAATGGGATACCATCGTGATCCAGACAACTATCCTCGGATTTCACCATTTCATGGCGAGATGAGGCGTCGCGTATGGGGCGTTCTCCAACAGCTTGATATTCTGACTTCTTGTCAACTGGGCCTGCCGTCGCTTATCCAGGAGTCCCAGTGCGATACTCGTCTGCCGCGCAACATAAACGATGAAGACTTTGACCCTGAGTGCACGCAGCTTCCTCCACCAAGACCTGAGACACAAGGTACTGGTGTTCTATATACCCGTGTCAAAGTCAAGATGATGACCATCTTCCGGACAATCTTCAACCAAGTTTCACTTGGCAAGACGGAAGACTATAACGAGATCATGGCTCTCGATCAGAAACTTCATCAGATGCATCAGTCCATGCCTACTTGTTATAAGATAGCAAGACTGGAGGATTGCTTCATGGTCCCGCCGTATCTACTCATTCGGCGATATAATCTTGAACTTCTCTTCCAAAAGGCGAGATGTACACTGCACCGTCATCACATGACGAAGGCATACCATGACCCCAAGTATAACTACTCGAGGGCGGCTTGTGTCGACTCAGCTATGACAGTTCTTGGACATCAAGCTAGCATCTTGAAGGAGGTTCAAGTCGGCGGACTGCTGTATAATGATAGGTGGTTTCTTACTTCTCTTGAAAGACATGACTTCTCGCTGGCATCTATGGTCGTCTGCGTCGAGCTCGGCATGCCACCCGAACAGCAGAACCCAGAGCTCGTGGGGTATACTCGGGAGAGTATGATCGAGGCACTCAAAACTTCGCAGGCATTTTGGGCAGCTATTAAGGCCGTCTCTGTTGAGGCAAAGCAGGCATACGATATGCTCACGGTGATGTTGAAAGCTGTCACGACTGGGTCGAAGGATGAGTCGGTGACACCAGCTGTAAATCAAGAAAAAGCCCCAGCTCACAATGGCAACGGCCACGGTAAGACTGATGCTCGAAACCGTGTGATTTGTAGATTGACAAGGACAGGGCACATGAACGGGCAGAACAACACGAGCGAGGCCCCTTTCTCGACCGAGTTTCAGGGCATTGAGGCCATGCTGAACAGTTCAGATGGCGTAGACTGGGTATGTTCCTCTGCAACGAGACATCGTTTCGAGCTGACGTGTTTGACTTTCTAGGATATGTGGGAATCGCTGGTTCACATGCCCGAAGACTTCTCCCAATATGAAATGCCAGAAGAGCTCTAAAACAAATATGATTGTCATTTTGTGAAGAAGACGAGTGGTGCTGCATTTATTGCTGACAGATGACGCAGCGTGGTGGTTAGCGGGGTTTGGTGTAGCCTAAATAAAATTTCTCATGCATCTGTGAGCTTCACTCTATCAATCCTCGTGCCATGCTCAACATCTACTCAAACTGTTGATCCTTCTCCTACAAACTCTGAAGTCGTCAACATGCCTGCTCAATTAGTCATCTTCGACTTTGACGGGACTCTTTTCGACACCCATCAAGCCATCTCTCACAGCATTAAGCTCACTTTCGACGCACTCCTTCCATCCTCAGCTCCAGCAGAGTCTGAGGTACAGAAGCTGATCGGTTCTGGCTTGGGTCTCAGGGAAGTTCTACAAGCGCTACATACGTCTCCCGATTCTTTCGACGAGGGTGAATGGACGTCAATGTACCGTCGCTTCTACAACGATGAGGGGCAGAAACTTGTATCCGCGTTTCCTGGCGCCAAGGAACTTTTGATCAAGTTGAATGAAGAAAAGGCTCCTGTCGCTATTGTCAGTAATAAAGGTGTAGCCGCGGTCGAGACGGCCCTCAAGAATAACGGCATCGATACCATCCCCGGAGACTTGATCGTTGGAGACAATACCCCCGGCGCAACGCGTAAGCCGGACACTGGAAGCTTCGAGAGAGTTCTACTGCCAGCCCTGAAAGCTCGTGGATTCGCACACGTTGACGCCTCGAAAACCTTAGTCGTTGGGGACACGGAGGCAGATGTCAAATTTGCAGCAAACATTGGAGCAAAGTCTGTTTGGTGCAGATATGGATATGGGGAACGGAGCGCATGCGAGAAGTTGGAGCCAAATTTCACAGTCGATTCGTTAGATGAGGTAGCTGGAATTGTCGACAGGATGTGATTGATCGAAATTACTTCTTGATGAGGGGCTGCGCAGGTCATCAGACGTAGCTCCCACTTAGAGTTCATTATCGATCTTGGAGTCCTGGGCCGGTGACGAATCCTGTGCCAAAAGCTTGTATGGTGGCTTGGGCCATCACTTCTGTTATTTGCCGTTGAGACCTCTGATTGAGAGTTTACAACCGCCACGCAGAGCTTAGGTAGCTCGCAATCAATAGCACAAAGCCAAGCGTCTAGGCTGCGACTTTGTTTAACGAGAAAGGCCAATTAAGTGACTCCAGATGCCAATTAGGGAGATTTATCTCTGGTTTAATGCTCAGTTCAACTTCATTGCGTATGATGCAAGTCACGTTCGCGCGATGTACAGGGCAGCTTTATGCACGCATCTTCATTAAAAGGACAAGATGAACCACGATTAAAGTCCTCAGCAGAGCCAAGATATGTGCTCATATATCCTTGAGCCATTGACTCTCATAACGACGCTCCGCAGGGTTTTCGCCGAGACGTTTTTAGAGGAAGTTTGAATGTGAAAGCGTACGATATGACAGCGAGACGTATCAAGGCAAGATAGTGAGAAATCGCAATTAAGAAAAGCCTTTGGAAGGAATACACGAATAGACTTGATGAGAAAAGTGCTTCAACCTAGGCATACAGCTCCATATTGGAAATTGGAAAATATTTTCCAGGCGCTCTTATTCAAAAGCCTGTTGTCATGGTATTGTATGTGATCTAACGAAGGTATAAGCTATTGACCCCGAACTTGGCATGAGACCTTCGAAAATTGTACATCACTATACTTTGAGGCTGATAATCATCACCCAAGCTTTTTGTCCTTCCAGCAAGTTAGCCCTAGGCCTTCCACATCAGATACCTACTTCAAACTCTGTTGTAGCTATGTATAAAGTCCAGGTCTTCCCCTCCCCTTTATGCTTTCCTTCCCTCAACAACAAAATATCACATTCCGACTTCAAACTCTAACTCACTACACCCAGAATGTTGTTCTTCCCTATTATACTCTGCTTTCTCACCACTACTGGCACAGCCTGGGATGCCCCCGAGATTCCAGGGTTCCGGACTGTGTGGTACGACAACTTCGACGGGGCTACTGGCTCTCTACCAGATCCTTCCAAATGGAACGTTCAGCATTGGTACCAGGATCTAAACGGCGATCATCAGGAGTACAGGGCTTCCCCTGAAAACGCCCATCTCATGGATGGCAGCCTTCATATCCATCCGTGGCGCGACCCCACTGCTGCAAAAGGTTGGACATCCGGTCGTATCGAGAGCACGTACACCTTCACCCCTGCTCCCGGTGTCAAGACCATTGTCCAAGCTGGCATAAGTCTTGGTTTTGCCCCCAATGGAAGGAAGGATGGCATCTGGCCTGCCTTTTGGTTGCTCGGTGACAGCCACCGCACCGGTGGTCCTATATGGCCTGCCTGTGGTGAGCTCGACATTATGGAGCACGTTAATAGCGAGCATGAGACTTATGCCGCTGTTCATTGTGACAGGTCTCCTGGTGGCATCTGCGGGGAGAAGAAGGGTATCGCCGGGTCGCACTTTCAAGCCAATTCGGGTACGGGCTTAGCCAGTTACAAAGTTGTCATCGACCGCACACCGACGGTGTGGCAGAATGAGAGTGTAAACTTCTACGCCGCAGATGAACTCTTTCATAAGGTCACGGGTGGGCTAATCGGCGACCGGGAGGTCTGGAAGACCATTGCGTGGAACAAGATGTTCATTATTTTCAACGTCGCTGTTGGTGGTGATTGGGTAGGTTGAAACTCTCTTGGTGAACCTGTCAAGCTAATGTCTTGTAGCCGGGACCACCTGATCATTTTACTTTAGAGGGCCCTGAGGTTGGTATGCAAGTCGGATATGTTGCGCATTATGAGCAAGAAGCTTCAGCAGAGGATACAGCCTATGCGCCTTATTACTATCCTTACGGTAATCATCAAGACCATATGGTTTGTTGTGGTGGCACAAAGGTATATCAAACCAAAGTAATAGCTCCGCAGCCAGCGCCGCCTCCAGCTCCATCTCTACCTCCGCCTCCTCCTCCGCCTCCGCCAGCCGCCTGTCCTCCTTGCAATAACTACCCCAACATCCCTCAAGCCCCGCCGCCTCAACCTCCACCTCCACCTCCGGTTCCTATGCCGCCTCCGCCTTTGCCCCCTGTTGGTGCGCCTCCTCCGCCTCCTGTTGGTCCTCCTGTTGGCAGGCCTTTGCCTCCGCCTCCCGCTGGCGTGCTCCCTCATAACTATCCCCATATCCCTCAAGTCCCACCACATCTGCACCGACCTCCTTACAACTATCCCAATCTCCCCACAGGCCGGCCGCCCTACTAGAGAGGGATAAACGCAGCTCTTGTGGTCTAAATCCCAATGCTGTGCTCATGCGAGTCACTGACCCCTTCACGTCTGCAAATCGACCTTATATTCAAAACTGTGTACGCTAGTAGCGGCTAGGCGTATGGTTGAACTATCAAGTGTCTTTTCTCTTCGGCTGCGAAGTACTGGGACAAATAGGGGCAGGGGTAACAATGGAATGCCCCTTAAAGGGACCTTGGGCGTTTATCAATATCCGCTGGCGCAAAACCAGTCATCATTACTCCTCAAAACGGTCTTACTTAAACATGGTTGCATGCATATCAGTCTTTGTGCAGTACATTGCTACTCTTGACTTCTTGCTGCTCCCTGGTTCGGGGTGGTCCATCTACCGGGACAGCTCGCGAGAGCTTCCCATCCATTGACCAAACCGAGATATGGCGATATAAACATGACAGAACCACAGATACAGTAATTCTATCACAAAACTACAAACAAAACTTCACGAGTGATTTTTCGGGCTAGCATTTCATTAAGCCGATCACAGAGGAATCCCAAAGGCATGCCCAAGAACAATGCCTCCAGCCGAGACACTGGACACGCACAACGCTTGCAGTAAGCCAAGCCATCTCAAATGTTCGCATTCGATTGAGTGAACAGTTCTGTGTGTTCCATGAAAGAAATGGTCAGCGTAAAAACGATCCCCTTGGTATTTCGTCTCCTCCAATAGATAACTTGCTTTTGAACCATTTACATCTTTCTGCAGACAAGAATCTTGCACTGTCAACAGCTGGCAGCCTCCACAAAAACTTCTTTTATTCGAGAGACTATTGTCAAAGGGGCTAATTTCATTCGTTTGAAAGCAAACAATGGGTCTGTTCAAACGGCTTCTGTCCCATAACCAAGGGCATGCGCTCGTCTCTACCAGTGGCACCAGAGCCTTCATTCACCTTCCCTTCTCCATCGAGGTATGCCTTACTATCAGAAACTCACCCCTGAAATCTGTTTCTTCTTCTCCAAATCAAAAACCAAACCTCAATACCAAAGGCTTTCTCACAACCGCAACACTAAACCTTCAAACACAGGTAACCAAGACTCTATCACTCCTGGCATAAGTTCAATGCTGACAACCGAACTTCAGACTCAGAATCCAAATCATACAATGGTTCGATTCTTTTCCGCGAAGAAGCCAGTTGACCCCAAGATCCAGGCTTGTGGAGCCGTTGGCAAGGATGTCGAAGAGTCTGTTCGCGCTCTTGACAACTTTGAAATCGAGCTCGACCAGACCGCTGAAGGCTATGTCGAGATCATCGACCACGCAGCGCCCAAGCCCCCTCGTGCTGTCTGGAAGGGTACCAAAGAGATTGGCAACCAAGGCTTCATTGTCGTCATGAAGGACACGGAGGTGAAGGCGGTCATCAAGCACACCAATGGGAAGGCCAAGATCTCTGAGGACATCGTTGTTGTGAAGGGCTTCAAGGACCCTCGCCTCACCGAGGGTGTTCTTGTAAAGAACCCTAAGGTCACTCCTCGCTCCGGAAATTTCAAGAAGTAGACGATAAGTCCCAATATTGTGGTCAAGTTGGAGAATCTTGGACCTTTGGTTTTTTTGATGTTCTTTGCGTCGTTGGATGAGATATCAAGAAGACATTGGCAATGTAAAATAGCATATTGTTAGCCAACCTGCCTATCCAAGCATTCTTTTCGATAGTCTAATGAACCCACACTGCGCTTTGCGATAAATCACATGGTTTCTTATTATATTTTTGGTATTGTTTCATCCCATGTCCCATACAAGGTCCTTGTTCAGGCGGTGCCTCGGATAACACCCAATCGCCGGTACACCTCGCAAGAGACCTTTCGCCAGCGACCTTGTTATTAACCAGAACTCACAGACTTCTGACTCAACCCGAAAACAAACATTTCACACGTCATTTGATTTGGAAGAGCGATCACAACTCTTTCATGTCCTCCTTGAATGACGCGTCCACGAAAGAACCTTGGTAGCGGTGCATTCGAGATGGTTGCCCGCACATAAGTATTTCCCGCAGCATCGAAAGGATTCCCCAAACGTCCTGGGCGAAGGATCAACTGCGTAGTGGCTATGCCACATTGGGCGGTGCTAAGCCGCCGAGGTGCATAAGGCATTCGGTAGGGCGTTTCAGCAGACTTGGCTGTTGCGAGTGGCATCAACAGATTCTGGGGTGCAATCAATCTCAGCATCCTTAGTAAAGACCAATTTCTAATAGATGCCGGATTCAGCGAAACAGGTCAACGCGAAAGGATTGGTCTGAGGGAGGTAAACATCGAAGAATCATGATGTATGGCTGTTTGTCTCGATGCTACGCCGCAACACGCATCCATGACCAAGCCCCTGTCAATTATTGTCATCGACTCATGACAAGCTCGGCCGAAATATCACGCATCGGGTATGACATCTGAGAGCCAAGCATTGGCTACCTCCCCGCATTATATATCGACAGACCGACCCCAAACCTATCAGCTATCAATAGCGAGATCAACAGCGAGAACTCACAACCATGACTGCGACATCCAGCATCGATCTCATCAACCTATGTAGGTCCAACTCGAAGTGCGCAGCATCCTGTGTAGCCGCTGCAGACAACCTAGCCGAACGAGATGAACACCATGTTCTAGAGCTCAAGACTATATCATCTGGTCTTGAGGAGCTGAAGCGCAGACTTGCTGAATTCGAAGAGCTCCTCCATGCCAAACCCGACAGCCGTAAACTCCGCGACACACGAGAGACTCTCACTCCGCTCTTCACGATTTATGAAACGGGACTCGAAGTTCTACGTATGCAATTGGCCAGTTGGCATCCAGAAAATATAGCAGGATCGGACAGTGAATTCTTGAAGGCACATGAAGGCTGTCTTGTTGTTTACAACTACATGCTCGAAGTTTGCACTCCCCTCGTCAGGTACGTTGCCAGTCTCACATATTGACTCAGTGTCTAATAATCCGCCAGGAAGGATGAGTCTTTTGGGCCATCAGGCTCAGGCTTTTTCACCCATCAAGCTCAAGAAGCAGTAAAGTCAGCTATGAACAAGAGACTTGTGAAAGCAAGTAAAGACACTGCCCGAAAGTATACAATGTCCAGCAGCGAAAAAATCCCTGTCGCGGAGAAAGAAGCAGCACCACCTTCATATTCAGTGCCCGCATCAACGAAGGCATCGCCGCCCATAGCATTACCATCAGCGTCCTCATCACTCGTTCAAAGCCCGGCAAACAACTGTCGCCGCCCCAAAGGCTCCTCATTCCTCAAAGCCCTCACATCAGGCTTCCGCAAACATGATCCATTGGTCTCAACTCTCTGTCAAGCCGCCGCCCGTGGAGACGAGCAACAAGTCTTCGGTCTAATATCCCAATCTGCAAACGTCAACGGTCGAAACGAAGATGGGGATACACCACTGAAGTGCGCCATAAGATACGATCAAGTTGGAACCGCTCGTCTTCTTCTACAAGCTGGAGCTCAAAGCAACAAGCTACCGCCCTTATTCAAGGCTGCTTCTGTTGGAAGTCTCAAGATCGCCAGGATGCTTATCGATTCTGGGGAAAGTGTGCATGGCAAATCAAAGACTGGGAAGCCTTACTTTGTTGATGTTGTTGCTAAAGGCAACCTGGACGGTATCAGATTCCTCCTTGGGAATGGCGCTCCAGTCAATGCAAGGAACGAGAGACGAGAGGAAGTTATTGTCCAGGTCGTCAAGACAGACAACATCGAGATTACCCGCCTTCTTCTTGCCCACGGCGCCAACGCAAGTGCGAAGGATGCAATAGGCGAGGAGATCATTGTACATGCTGTTAAGAAGGGCAATGTCGGACTAGCCAATATCCTCCTCGATCACGGAGCCGACCCCAATGCCGAAAGTGCTGTTAAACAAACCCTTCTCTACGCAGCAGTTCAGAGCGGTAATGCTGACATGGTTGGACTGCTCCTCGACAAGGGCGCAAGTGCAAAGCTGCTGAATATTCTTGGAACGAGTATTCTGGAGGCTTCTATTGGAATGAAAAGGTTCCAGATCGTGAAGAAACTCATCGAGGGGGGTGCTGATGTCGATGGTACAGATGCGCATCAGCAACCGATTCTCATCAAAGTTATCAGGAACCCTTTCTTGAATAACGACGAGAAGGTTGAGGTAATGAAGATGCTGATGGCTAATGGTGCGAGTCCCGAAACGGTCGATATCATCTTTGGTCTGCCGGCTATTTGCCACGCTGTTGAAATGCCCAGCACCCCGGTAGTGCAAGCCCTTCTGAGCCGAGCCGTCAACACAAAGGTTCGCATGCTCTCGGGCCAAACGCTCCTCACGTATTCCATCGACGTAAACCGCCAAAACACTGTTGAGGCGCTGCTGGCACAAGGTGTTGATGTCAATGAGGTCGATGGACTCAACAGAACGCCTTTGAAACTGGCTCTGATGAGACTTGACTATAACTTGACGGCGAAGTTGATGGACTACGGTGCTGATCCTACAGCCAAAGAGAATCAAGAAGCTATCAAGTTCATAAAGGCTGTTGGAAGAAAGGATTTGCAGGAAATTCTTTGGCCAAGAGAGGTTGAGGCAGGTCCCTCAACTCCGGCTGTTCGGCATGAGGTCGAGTTGCCTACGTCTGAGGTTCCACCGCCTTCGTATGAGCTTGTGGCGGGCAAGGTCTGAATTGACAAGGCGCTTGGTATTTCACTGATGAAGTAAGAATATGTTTAACGATTATACCTAGAACCCTGATCTCAACGAACGTGAAGTATATGTCCCGTGTTAATGACGCACGACGTCAGCAGGCATGATGACATAACGCGGCTCATCATCGAAGCCAAAAACTCCAAAACCGACGGCCTTAGGTTGATAGTCGCACTTTACCCCTCAAACGACGTCCTCAGGTTGATAGTCTTGATTAGAAATCCAGCGCCAGACTTTTCCTATTTATTCATCTCAATTTTCCCTCAATTCTTTTTTCTCTTTTTCAAACTACTCAATTCACTCATCCTCATTGATTTCTTCAATTTATTCTTCCTTTCCGAATATGACTGCCAGCGAAATTGCTGCAAATGGATGGACTGCTGTCCCAGTCGATGCCGGAAGGATCTTCAACAATGGACCTTATATCAATAAACCTGAGTACATTGACGTTCAAAGCATTCAGTTCCCGCATGATGACCCAATCGTCAAGAAAACACAGCAACATGCCAAAGATAAGCTGTTGAAGCAGACTTACAACCATTCCATGAGAGTTTACTACTGGTGTAAGTCAATGGCAGCATCCATCGAATTGGGCTTTGTGTACTAATGAGCCTTTCCGTCAGCTACTGTCATTCTCCAACAGCAATTCCCAGAGCATGCGAAAGCCCTCTCCCCATCAACCTTGGCATTAACATGCCTCCTCCACGACATCGGCACCACCGACGAGAACATGTCCTCAACCCGTCTCTCTTTCGAGTTTTAAGGCGGTTTCCAAGCTCTGAACCTCCTTCAAGAAAACGGCTCTACCAAAGACCAAGCCGAAGCAGTTTGTGAGACCATCATCCGCCATCAAGACCTTGGCACCGAGGGAAGCATCACTTTCCTTGGGCAACTCATCCAACTGGCTACAATCTATGATAATGTTGGCGAACATCCTACTGTCAAGGACTTTGGAAGGATCATTCATGAGCAGACGCACGAGGAAGTCAACAATGCTTTCCCGCGTGAGGGATGGCTGGGATGCTTTGCGGCTACGATTCGAAAGGAAGAGGAGTTGAAGCCATGGTGCCATACTACTCACATCCCCAAGTTTGCGGAGCAGGTTGAAGGGAATCAGCTGCAGAAGCCATATGAGTGAGATTTGAGTGCCTACAGCTATGGCGAGTACCTCAATGTCGTCTCTCGCAGTAGTCTATAGTTGAAGTTGACCAGATTTTCATTCCATCATCTATATCTTGATGAGATTCTTATGTCTTGTAACCCAGCATTACCTACCACAACGTCTCTACAAATCCTGATCAGTATCCAGATACATCAGGCCACTCTGTCTCAACTCCCTCTTTGATGATCATATCCTGAAACTCTTTAAACAACTCCTTCTTGCCCTGCACTTCATGCGGTGATAACTCCTTATCCAGACAATGCGCTGCCAACAACCCCGCCGCCTCACCAATGTTCCACTCAACAGGATGTAGCCTGTAACATCCATTCGTAATATGCGTAGTCCCAATATTCTTTGACGCCGCGAGTAAGTTCGGTCTCTTAGCTGGTATCAAAGCACCAAGTGGGATTTCGAATGGGCAGCAGGCTACATCAATGTAGTTATCACCGCCAGTGGATGGATGGAGATCGATGCGATACATTCCGACGCCGACACTATCGGGATAGTGCACTGCGCCTTTTGAACCGCGGACATCGAGGGAGAGATCTTGCTCCACAATGGTGGTTACAGCTTTGATGCGTCGAGATTCGCGGATGTAAGGGGCCATTGCAAGACCGTGTTCCGTACCCGTTATATCACCTCTCAATCGAAGACCAGGATATCCTGTGCCCTTTCCATCGGCTCGAGGACAGTCTGTTTGGAGGTAATACAGCATACTGTACGACAGAGACGCAGCTTCGGAAAGGCGTTCTTGCAGCTCATTCTCTGAGACGTCAATGATGGGCTTTTCGAAGTAGTCGATCATGGGCCAGTTGACAAGGCAGATATCTGAACGATATGCTCCGGGGATGAAGTTGTCTTTCGCTGCAATGCGTCGAAATGTCCAGAGATTCATGTCTCCTCCTGACTTTCTCTGGTCTGAGATCACGGAAGCTGGATCATCGTTGGGGTTTGGTGTGAACTCTCGCTCGACTATCTCAAGCGTTCGGGGATGCGGCGCTTTGAGACCAAGTAACGGCGCACCCCAGAAATCGGGATGGCAGCTCCTCCAGTGATCGTACCTCTCGGGTTTGGGAATTGTATGGTCTTCGCCCTCGATGTGATCCACGGCGAAACAAATCGATACAGCTTGAGAGTTTTGGGGCTGCGCTTCCTCCGGCGCACTTGGCTCTCCTGTATCCTTTCGAGACTCAAACCCCGTCACATACGGTGTTTTGGTGATGGGTAACAAATCTCCCAGCTCAGTAGCATCAATGACGTACTTAGCATCAACAGTGAAAGTCCCTCCACCATCCAGTTTTCGAAACCCGACAGATCTCACAACCTGTCCAACCATCTCACAAGAAACAGCTTTGACACATTTTCTAACAGTGAGAAGTCCACTGCCGATAAACGGCATGAGCATGGCTTCGATAACAGCCACTGCAACTCTCGGCTCATGGCAGAGCTTGCTGACATGTCCCGCCCCAGGATTCAACTGCGCCCTTCGTCTCGCCTCCTCTGTTAACGGATAATTATTGCGATAATACTGTCTTATTCTATCACGAAGCTCTCGATAGGATCGTGTGACACCGAATTGCTCAACCCAGGTATGTTCGTCAGGAGGCACAGCTTGGCTTGTCAATTGGCCACCCAGCCAGTCATATTCTTCGGTGAGAAAAACATGACGGCCTCGACGGAGAGCTCCGAGTGCTGCTGCGACACCGCCCAAGCCACCGCCTGTGATGAGAATATCTGTTGAAAAGTGCTTTGGCCGAGTTTTCAAATGTGCTGTCTGCCACGAGATGCTGCTTTTGGCATGGCCATTGGGGGGTTGTTCAGAGAGTTCGCCCATCTTTGGTGGCTGTTAAGTTGACCAACAACTAACTCAATAAATGACGGCCTGAGACTTGCAAAAGTAAATATCGAGCAAACATGGGAACCAACTTGTTTTAATTCGTCTCACAGAGTCCTTCTCCCGCTGATCTCCCCAGATCTGCGTTTCACTTCCCCATACCCGAGACTCCCCGTGAGGGGTTGCACAGCACGTGCATATCCCATTCTCATGACCAACGCCGCCAAGACATTACCCCCTCAACTCGTCGGGAAGTAATCTCACATCTCCCCGATCCTTACACTCTTAAACGCTACTTCACAATGTCAGAGGACAATGCACGCAAGCGACCGCGTCCACCCGCGTCCGATCCGCGATATCCCAGGAAGAGGAGTCTCAAGGCGTGTCATGTATGCAGAGCGCGTAAGACAAAGTGCGATAATGTGCAGCCGACATGTGGATTCTGTGCGTCGTTGAATATCTCGTGTTCGTATGATAATACTGAGAAGGATCATTCTACGTAAGTCTATCACTGCTTGGAAGACACAGTCTGATGGATGAGGTAGATTTGACCCTGCGAGTCTTGAGATCTTGAGACAGTTGGGACAGATCATTACTTCGCAGGATGAATTGACGCAGACTGTGCGATCCATTGCTGCAGCTCAGTCGCATGCCGGTTTGGGTGCTGCTCAGAATGTCCATGTCGCAGAGGGTTTGAACTGGGATGCGAATCTTCAGACGCAACAGCTACCCTACTATGACTGGTCTGGAGGACAATCCGACTCCAACTCGACAACCCCAGCAGCATCAGCCAGTGTCGCTGCAGTTCGGTGGTTTGGCATTCTTGCAAACGATGCATCGAACGAAGCCTTCACGGACACCGATGCACCGTTGGGTCTTGACGGCGAGCTACTCGATACATCACCAGATGGTCAAGCAGATAGCGACATCACGCCATTGCAGAAAGCAACAAGGATCATCGATACTCAACCACCAAACCGGGATGCAGTCAACAACCATGCAGCAAATAGTTCCGAACAAAGCTTATGGCAGGCCTCGGAGAGTATATCACTTCTCGATCGAGAACAGACCTTGTTTCAGAACTTCCTGCATCGTGTTTGTTCATGGGTACGTAGATCACACTCTACATGAACATGCATACTGATCTCTTATCAGCTTGACTTGTTCGACCCAGCTCGGAAATTTTCTACGCGAGTTCCCCATCTAGCAGTCCGCAACGCAGGTCTTCTCAACGCCATCCTCGCATTATCATGCTATCACCAATCCCTCGACGAAACCATCCCCTCTAATCAACGTCCATCTCAAAACATTGCTCTACAGTACTACTACCAAACATTACACTACGTTCAGAAAGCTATGCGCTATTCGACGTATCAGAATAGTCAGGAACTCATGGCTACGACGCTTATGGTCTCAACGTATGAGATGCTACGAGGGTCACGTAAAGATTGGCAGCAGCATCTCCAAGGAGTCTTCTGGATTCTGAGATCGCGCCAGATTGAAGTTGAGACATCGAGTCTTGAAAGTACGACGTGGTGGGCTTGGCTACGACAGGATATCTGGGTTGCCTTTCGAGAGAAGAGGAGAACATATAGTACGTGGATGCCCAAGAAGGGATACGCGGATCTAGACAGTCATGAGTTAGCTTCTCGAGCCGTATGGATAATGGCGCAAGTAATTAACTTTTGCGCCGTTGATTCATCTGCTGAGGTGGAAGGGTTGGCGGGGAGGATTGGCTGGGCGAAGGCACTGAGGAAGATGTTGGATGAGTGGCGGTCTCATCTTACAGTCGAGTTCTCAGCGTTGCCGACCATGGGGAATCGGGAGAGCGAAGTGTTTCAGCCACATTTGATACATCCTCAATGTTTTGGTAAGCAGCCTCAACTGTGAAGCCAGGTCGGGTGCTGATTGAGACAGGACTCGCTGTGCAGCTTCATCATTGCTCGCGCATTCTCATTACAGCACATGAACCCCATTTAGACGGCATCCAGGGCCTTCTCAAGCGCCAGAAGGAGATCCAAGAGAGTATAAAAATGGTCTGCAGTATTGGCATGACACTTACAGAGGATGCGTCAAGCATGCTATCCTCACAATGTCTTTTCATTGGTAGGTCTCCAATGCAATCATTGGATTTTTAGTAACTGACAACGTGCGCAGCCGGAATGTTCATGCAGAATCCCCGACAACGAGAATTTGTAGTAGAAATGCTGGATACATGTCAGAAGAGATGCGGTTGGCCGACACCTTCATTAAGGTCTGAACTAGAACAGATTTGGGAGAATCCAGATGCGCTATGGGATAGTCAGCATCAGTGATGCTGCGTTGTCTGGAGACCCAACAGCGAGATTTGATGGGGGCGGTGTTGAATGTGATTTGCGATACCCTTAATGCAAAATAAACTGTATCTTGCAATGACATTCTGCCGAGATACTGAACTGAACGAATATACGAGACAGGTTACATCATGCACGGTGATTTGTCGTATTGCAACCGCAATAGGCAGCCTCCGTTTCAGCCCCCAACGCAAAAGCTCCGAGATAATGCATACCCCAGCCAATGACTTCAATGAACCAAGAAAACAGCGCACAATTTTCCTCTAATCTGCAATAACTGCTTTGCTATACATCACAGACCCTCCTCCCGAGACTCCCCGCGTTGTCCGCCAAGCCCACCATCGAATCACGCGCCCGAGACTCCCCGCCGACATGTTCTACCCCAGGACATGATCTACACCCCGCATTATGTTGGTTTGCATTGCCGCGAAAGAGGGTGTTGGGCCTTTGTTGTCTCCACTACTTAAAACCATGATGCTCTCGTAAGCTTAATTCCTATCGTCAATCCTTCTTTAATCTTTGATCCGGGAGAAAGTGAGTGAAGATGACGATACATGGCATGTTTCGGCGCATTGTGCGCAATGATGCTATTCGTGTTGATCCGCCCGAGATTTACAACTGGCGTGTCATCGCTCTGACGGCTTCGGTAAGATACCCGTGGCCATAATCCGGGGATAGTAGACTCACACTTATAGGCGTGTTTTGCTGGAGCGCTGTTTGGAGTTGATGCTGGTATCATTGGTGGCGTGCTGGCTATGCCTGACTTCAAACGGTTTGTTTCAAAGCTGTCTTGTAATAGGACCCCCGCTAACTCAGGTTTGACAGGGAGTTTGGTCTTGACACTCGGCCGAAAGAAGACGCAGCTGATCTAGCAGGGAACCTCGTCACGACCATGCAGGCCGGTGCTATCGCTGGAGCTCTCCTCTCCAGTCCATTCGCTGATCGTAAGGGTCGAAAGCCAGCGCTGCTTCTTGTTGCAGTGACGGGTTTCGTCGGTGGTATCATGCAAGCCTTCTCTTACGGTCACCTCTCAGTCTTCTACATCGGACGGTAAGTTCCATCGCATCAACCATCGCACTATGACTAGATGTTGACGGCTGCAGATTTGTAGAAGGCCTCGGTCTCGGCGCAGGAACAATGCTCGCGCCAACATACGTCTCTGAAAACTCCCCGCGCGCCATCCGCGGTTTCCTCGTAGGCTTCTTCCAACTCCTCCTCGTCCTCGGCGGCATGACAGCATATTTCATCAACTACGGCTCCCTTCTGCATCTCCCCGGCAAAGCAACATGGATGGTGCCCCTGGGGTGCCAGTCCATCTGCCCAGCATTACTCTTCTTCAGCATGCTCTTCTATCCAGAGTCGCCACGATGGCTAGCTTCGCGAGATCAGTGGGAGAAGGCCGGAGCTGTGTTGTCGGATGTGAGAAAGTTGCCGGTGGACCATGCGTATATTCAGCAGGAATTATTGGAGCTGAGGACGCAGATTGATCAGGAGCGGGAGATCATGCAGGACACGGGATTCTGGGCGATTCAGAAGGAGTGTTGGACTTTGCCTTGGAATAGGAAGAGAGCGCTATTGACGGTGGCTATTGTTACGCTTGGGCAGTGGACAGGCGTGAGTTGCTTTTACGTCTACAGAATTTGTACGGACGGTTACTGACGAAGTGTAGACTGGTGCTATCAACTACTACGCACCTACAGTGAGTCGACTTTCAAGGTTCCCGAGGTTTGCACTAATCGATGATAGATTTTCAGCGGATTAGGTCTTAGCAGCACGACAACTGCACTGTTCGCACAAGGAGTGAGAATCTCTACCAGCTTCGTCGCTCATGACTCACTAACATCAATCAAGATCTACGGCGTCGTCAAAGTCGTCACATGCTTGATCTTTATCTTCTTTCTCGCCGATTCCCTCGGCCGTCGCAAGTCATTCATGTTCGGTGGTGCAATCCAAGCATTCTGCATGTTCTTCGTCGGTTTTGTATGCAATCCGCTGCACCTTTTGACTCCCACTGACGTTGTTAGTATCTCCGCTTTGGTCCTGAGCCTGGAGAGGGCGATCATCCGCCTCCCGCGGGTATCGCCGCTTTGGCTATGATATACATATTTGCTGCGGCTTTCAACATGAGTTGGGGCCCTGTTTGTGAGTTGTTCAGGCTCTGATGCTCCGGTAGCTGTACTGATCTTGGTAGCATGGATCTATGTCTCTGAAATTCCAACGAATCGACTCCGTGCATACAACGTTGCCCTCGCATCCTTCACTCACTGGGTGCATAACCTTGCAGTATCAAAGTCAACGCCAGTCATGCTTCTGCACGATCCCTGGAGAGCATACTTCATCTTTGGATCGTTCAACCTGTTCATGGCGATTGCTGCATACTGGATTCCAGAGACTAAGGGCGTAAGTCACTCCTCCCTGCATATACTCGCTCAGACTCTGACTCGAATGATTCACAGATCTCACTGGAACGCATGGATGAAGTCTTTGGTGTCGCAGATTTTTCCAATGTGGAGGATGTCGGCATCGCAGCACGCCGCGCAAAGCGAATCGATGACGAAGACGTGGAAGACATCCAAGCCCCCGACAAATCCTAATCACATCTCTGAATATTACGCGAGAGGATAGAGTTTCTGGACTGGATTGTGATATAAACTCTGTTAGTCTCAATAAAATGTTCAGCTTCCAACCCCTGCATCGTTCATTCGTAACAAGAATCGCAACGACATCCTATCATTTCCTTCTCCCTTGTAATATATACGCGAGACGAAATTTATGCGATTCTCGTGTTCTGAAACATCTCTCCGTTGGTTGGTCCGAGCCGTTTTAGCCGATATTTTTGATGAAGACGCGACAACATTTTGCCGTGTATCCGTGGGTCGATCTTGAGTGTTTTCTCCATATTTGGCCGAGATGCCGGATCAGCGGCAGAATTCACTAACGCATTCAATCAAATTCGAGAAGTATAATCTTGCTCCAGTTTATACCAAGTTTTTAGGTTCACTAAATGGATGATCGTTTGTGACGTGACTGCACCGTAGTTCTGCAGTCAGTTGTTGCAATGGGATCTGGCCCAGCCCCTTGTCACTGAATTGACTGTCAACGCCTGACTCGTTTGATAGCGACTATTGATAATTGACTGCTATTTTTGCTAGGCGGAAAACACATCATATCATAGTTGGGTTATCTCCATTTGAAATTCTCGTATTGCACCAACTACCGCTTCGTTTACCCCTTGCGTCTAAACCTGTTTCGGCAGTTAACCGACACTAACAAAATCTGTCCATCAATAGTCTGACAAACATCAAACAACCGACACAGAATATTCATGATTATCACAATAATAAAATTTGGTATCGAATTATCTCTAGTCGAAAGAACAATGAGAAGCAGTATCTGTAGTCTAGTCCCCCTAACGCCAACCCCAAAAAAAAATACACACCGCGCTATGCCGAAATACCCTGTCTATAATACTTGTATTCCACCGATGCCCCCTGACACATGTAATGATCTGCAATGAGATCCTTGGCCCGGACATCCAGCCACCCAGCGGCTGCATCCTTCACGCCAAAGCCCAGCCATACCTCATCGTCGAGATATCCGTGGTTCGACGGTGGGAACTCGGTCTGGTTGGTGTAGTACGACATGGAGCCTGTCCAGGAATAGTTGAGGTCCGATTCTCCGTGGTACGTGAGCTTCTTGCCGACGCTGATCATGCGGTACGGCGCTGCTGATTCGTACACTGCTATCCGGCGGTCATACCATGTAAACGAAGCGCCTGGGAAGTCTTGTCGGCGCTGCACGATGCCCATGAGAACAGTGTTTTGCTCATCGGGTTCGCATGCTCCGCGGTTGCACATTGTAACACTCAGCATGGGGGAGCTCTGGTGGACGTGGCTATCGTCGATCATGACATCGTGGATGCATGTCTTTCTCTTCTTGCCATGCCAAGTCTTTCCTGGCTTCGCCGTCGGTGGGTATGGTTCTTCAACAGCCGACTCCTGGTCATCAACCGCAACGATGGGCTCGACGGGCTCGTCGGCGGATTTCCAACGGAATAATTGTCCCGGCTCCACCATCATCAGAAGCTCGGAGTCTGGACTAAAGGGGGACTGAGCTAGCGCCCAGTTCTTCTCGCGCTGGTATCGAGGGTGGTTTTCTTGGCCTGGTGCTGGTTCGCGAGCGAGGAGTGTCGGTTCGGCGAAGCGGATTGAGGGTAGACGTGATGAAAAATCGGGACCAAGGACTTGTTCGAGCTCGGGGAGAGCGGCGCGCACGTCAATGAGGAATTGGCCTTGACACATTGTCTCATCATTGACTTGGTGAGTGAAAATGAGAAGAGGCTCGCCGGCGCGTGTCCAGAATAGCTTCATGTCTTCTGGGCCGACGTACTTATCCATGTCGGGCTGTCTCTTGCAGTGATGCTCAGGTCCGCCAAAGTCTTCCAACAGCATTGTAGACCATTCACCGGTTCTAATGACTGGTCGATCAAGGTAATTGGTGGTGAGGTTCGCAAAGGTAGCGACCTGACGAGCGACTTTGTACTTTTTGCCGTTGATTTCCTTTGCGACATGTGTCGTGCGCGCGATGACGAGAAAGTCATGAGTCATATTAGCATCACGAGGCAGTTCGAGTATCGTTGGATTGAAGAGCTTGTGTCCAGTCTTTCTCGCATCAATCTTATTATAAAAGCCCATGTTGTTCCGTAGACTGGTCAAGAGATGGTAGTCGACGTATGGTTTATCCTCAGCATCGTCGCCACGGTCGAGGCGGAGATCGTAGTAGTCATCTTGAGTATTCGATTGATCCTTTTTCTTATCGTTATCGTCTTTGTGTTGGGGTCGTCGATGGAAAGGCTCCTTTGGTGATGTCTTCTTTGGCGGTTGGGAGCGGTTGGGATCTTCAGGTGGGGGTTGCTCCTCATAAAAGAAAGGCCGTTCTTGGATTGGTGTGATTGAGAGACCGTCTGATATTTTGATGTGAAATATTGTTGTGAGAATAATGCAGAAAGTCAAGATGGCCACGAACGTTAGCACGCCGCGCAGCAAGTGGTTGTGAGACCGCATGGTGGTATCATGAAGCCGCTGTGCTGTAATGTTGAGATGAAGGAGAAAGTCAAGCGGCCATAGCTCGAATGATATACGAGAGACAGTTGGGTTGGGTCATACGAACCCACATCGTATTCCGTTTCGTCATAACACCCACCAAACCAAGGTCAAGGTTCTAGGTCAAGGTTGTTTAGACGCCGCGTGGTCAAAGACTCAAGCTTTCGCCAAGCATGTCAGTTCTGCCCTCTCCCTGTATCCCTTGTACCATCCGATCTAACCGGGTCTCCGCAGTTCTCGGCCCTGCTACTGGATCTACCGTAAAAACGTGAAACCCCTCCCTATCTCGCCCTCTGTTTAATCTGAAACATGATTCATACCGTAAAACAACTGCGACAGCATTAATTATCCTTGCGTTAATCAGTGGCGGTTGGTAAAACGGTAACTAGCCGCTGGAATGCAAGCCCTCCTCCTCCAGCTTCTGAGGTGCTCAAAATAGAAGCGCGTCCAGTGGAATAACGCCATTGCAACGTGCCAGAAACATACCCAGACGCCACAAAAAAAGGTTTGGTACCCAGCTGAACAGGAGCCTCTATCGAATTCCAGATCCACTCTGCGAGTCAAGCCGCGCAAGCTTTTTACTGACATCACTTTCTTTCGGCACGGCGATCCGCGGGGACCCCCCATGCAATCAATTATAAACTGCCGACTTGCCGTGGGAAAATCGGAATTCTTGTCATATCTACTGCTACTGTAAGGAGTAAATAGCCCCTTTGCTTTGATTGCGTGGAACAAAATGTCGCACAATACGGCTGGTGAGACGTATCCTTGAAACCTGGCAGAGGTAATAGATTGGACGGGGGCGGAGTTTCTGTGAGTAATGTGATATGGAAGCGATGTAATGCGCCTATTTTTCTTGGCGACACACGATTTGTGACATGGACGTGACGATGGGTCGGACAAAACATTTGCGCCCGTATTTTGCTGGCTTGCACCGTATTGGAGATGTACAATATGTGGAAATAACACGCCGTAACCTGCCATGCAATACAATCTGCTGGCTCAATGGCGTGCATCCAATGCTTCGATTCTTATTCCAGTAACTGGGAGACGCCTCTGATCTCACGAATTGATAGCCTAAAATAGCTGCAACGTTGGCAACGGCTTTGGTTCCGTCACTTTCAGATATGGACTTGATCGTGCCACTTGAACGCTAGCCACCGTTAACTATTGACGATGGCTTCGGCTGATACCCAATACAGAATGACAGCCGCTTCAAGACCCCTTTTTCTCAAGAATCATGCTCAGCCTTCAATGATGCAGTCACGACATTCAGCATTCTGCAACGTTGTTCTCCAGATCTGACAGACCGGGGATTTCCTCATGGAGCATCTGTCAACGTCGCAACCGGACATTTCGAACACGATAAAGTCAGCGCTAGTATCTTTCAAGCCGCATCGGCTATCCCGTTGCGGCTGCAAGCTTCTTGAAGGTTTTGCTTAGGGTCTTGGCAAAAAAACGAGACTGGGACCAGGGTGAGCTTTATTTTTATTTTTATTTTTATTTGATTTAGCATTTGTGACTTGCAGTCTCGTAAGGCAGGATACGAGAAAGCATGGGTTGTTTCCGTGGTGTTCTGACTGACTGTCAGCAGTTTCGTATACAAGCATCACGAGTTGAAAACGTGCGATTCAATGACAAGGTACCCAATCTGGGGGAGGAGTCGCTTCCAGTACTCGGGCGAAAGGATTTAGCTGAATTGTACTGATTCATGATCAGATCATCGCATCAGATCATGACATTGATAGTGAGGATGAAGGGCAAAAAGGATGAATGGGGAAAAAAGAAGCGGATAATGGTGGGTTTAAACCACCTATCTTGGACGAACAGGGAATCGAACCCTGGACCACTCCCAGAAGGACATCTCTTGGAAGAGAACATGCTAAGGGAGTATTATACCACTAAACCATTCGCCCGCAACGACTTATGATTGGGTGAGAGTGCGAGGGCAATTCCAGAACATCTAGGCCGTTTGTTTATTACACGCCGTTATTCGTAACGGCTTTGTATTATTGACATCCATTAGCAGGAGCAACGAGAAGGATTTAATTCAACGTCTTCGATATAAACTTTGTCACGCTTCGCTGACCCTTATGAGGTGCTGTGGGTGAACAGGGTGCCAGAGTACAAAATGCTTGACAGGTTTAGGGTAAGCTCGCCAGATCAATTTGGTCTATCTAGTCGATATATCATTTTGGCAGTATTAAAATACGCCTCATACTCAATATCATCCTCCGTATCGTCTAAATCATAATGATAATGGCCTCCAGCATTTTTCCCGTCTGCAGCGTAACAATGCGTATGCTCAATCCGCAAACCCATCCCTCCTCCGGGATCTGCAGAATGCAAGACTGACAAACAAAGCATGGGCGCGTCAAAGTCGTGAAAGGTCAACCAACTATCAACATCTTTGCGATCATTAAATGGCAAGTCTTTTTCGGCTGGGAAATCAGGCATGATATGGTATTTCGCCTTGCCTTTCTTGACCAAGAAGAGTCCACCGAGACTGACGGTCTGCGAATCGCCGTATGCATGATGAAGACCTTTTCGGATACACTCTGCAAAACTTCCCTCAGGGCCTGTTCTCTTTCGAGCTGTGATCTTGATCACTGGTCCCGGATCGCCTGAGGAGCCGAACAAGTTGATCATCAAGGCGCAGTCCAAAGAAGGACTCTTGTCGACATGGACAGTGCTTGTCTCCTTGTCGATCTTTGCATAACGACTCTCATTCTTGACATTCTCAAAGCTGCCTTGCCAACCAATGTTTGGCGCAAGTTCACAGTTCTGCCCGACGACGGGATGCGGGCCAGCTCCAGCACCAAGTAATCCCCCCTTCGCAGGATCCATGTCCATAGCCTCCGCAAGCTCAGTCATGGACCAAACGCAATCCATCTTTGGGCGCGGGAACAAATTCGGTTGACCTCCTACATCTGCTATCTTCTCGTCTCCTGATAACCCCTCGGTAGCTAGATGATAGGGCGCTTGCCGAAGATCCGGACAGGACACGACACTCACTGTGGAGTGCTCATAATTGACAGCCAAGGGTGCTTGAAGTTTAGCTGCCAGCTCCTCCAAGCTAGGTGGAGATAAGGGATACTTGTTGATGCGCATAGTTAGCTTTGGGGGTTATGTTGATCTGCATAAAGATGAAATGATAACGCCGCTTCGGAAATGGCAACATCACAGCCTCATAGAACCAGAGCGGGGTCCGCGGAGCATAAACTCAAAATTCGGTTCTAACTTCTAAATAAAAAGACAAACTCAAAGTGATTGAAGTGATACACATCTCCAACCCTATTCTTCCACCCATTCAGCAATGCACATGGAATGGATAGAAGAATCGGAGGTGATGAAGAACAAAAGTACAAAAATGAAAGCCTCGCTAACGCTCGCAATCGAATATAGGAACAGCCCGATGCGGGGGTCGAACCCGCAACCTTGAGATCGCGTACTCGTAAGAGTCTCACGCTCTACCGATTGAGCTAACCGGGCGTGGCTCTTGATGATGTCTGATCGATCTGCAGAATGGGGACTATGCAGCTAGTGTTCATTCACGCTGACATTCATGGATCAGACCAGCTCTAAGACGCTCGTTGCAGCGAAAATCATAAGAGTGAATGGCAATCTCGTTATTTCTTCATGTCCCTTCTTATTTATAGACGCACAGCTAGCCTGAGATGCTTAAATCTGGTTGGTGCTAGTCGCCCAAACCGCCTCAGCCTCATCGTCCTCACCCTTATACAAGACAACATTTCCATCATCCTGCACAACGAGATAGACCTCATCACCTTGACCACAAGTACCAGAAGCCCAAACAGCTTCGTCGTCATGCGTACTAAGCACCTCGTCAGCTCCTGAAATAGCTTCCCACGGGTGAAATACTTACTACAAGACAAAGTTGCCATCTTCTTGCAGATGGATGCCCTTGATGTCGTCGCGCTGGTCTTCTGTGTTCTGCCACACAAATACACCTTCCCAGTAGATGGCGATCTTGCCGTCTTCTTGCATCCTGAATTCGTTGCTGCCGCTGTCGCTGGTGAGGCTGTCGCCTGGGTACAGCCAGTTGTCGTTGTCGAGTCTGCCCATTGTGGTGGTTGTTAAGAGTAGAGAAGCTGGTTGTGAGAAGAAGAGAAGAAGGGTGCAAGTGTGGTGATGTGCTGTTTTGAATAATTTCAGAGTACAGAACGGCGTCTTTATATACAACTCATCTCTCATTCAACCCCGCACTCTCCTTCTCCTTCATTCTCTGAGGCTGTGTTCCAGTTTGAGACATGCATATGTGCCAAGATTCAAAGTCGGATGATGAAGTTATCTTCATGAGAGGCCTCACAAGTGCCAACCTCACTTTAATGCGGAGGAGTCAGCTATCTGATCAGTCCCGCCCGCATTTTACCGCCTTGGCCTCCCGCATGTTATGGGGTGAATTCTGGCCAAGAACGGAAACGGCATCTTTTCTCCCAGCGGTTATGCACGTCTCAGGCTGGGCAAAATCAACAAGAGGCTTGGGTTACGAGACGATGTTCCTTATTGCGCCACGTCGCCTGCATCTTTTAGATCAGCGCCCTCCTTCGGATTTACTGGTAGTTGGAGGGTCTCGGCGCTGACATGTGAGTGGACCGGGATACTCGGCTTGCGCGTACGAAATGTCCAATGCATGGTTGACTTGGCGCTTACATACATTGAGGAGCAAGTTGCTTTATGGCTCATGCAACTATTTGACGTGCTTTGATATGATGATATCCCTCCTCCTCATGTTTCAGATGATCTGATCTTCGATGCTTATACACATGCAGTGTTCATTATCATTCCTACTATCGCTTCAGTGAACATAACTCCTGTAGGATATACATGATGGCCCTGTCTATCGGTTCTGTAAACAAGAGCCTTGATATTTGCAAGAACACGAAAGGTGTACATTGAGGTACTGCAAGGATGACATCAACTGCGCACAAAGATTTTATTCAAACAGTGCCATTTTATTCCTTGGCCATGTTTGACTGTTAAATGGGACGATTGCCAAATCGACTTGTGATACGGGGGAACCCCAAGGACAGAGCCACATCATTTGATTTAACAGCGAGGTATCTTAGCTTGGACTCCGAATATTAGATATCTTGTAGTTTCCGACATGTGACAACTAGCTGGCTATCCGAAGCCACTCGTCTATCGCCGCAAGTGCCCTCCGAGGTAGTCCCTTATAGCTCTTCTCATCATATGTCTCGTTCAGTATCTGACGCAGCATCTTTGCCTTTCTCACCATAATCCTACTTGCACCATAGGGGCTATTTGCTTCTGAAAAGCTCTTTGCCTTCTCTTCAGCCTGCCGCCTTTGTTCCCGGACATCTTGGCTCTCTCTTCCCTCCACAAGGCAAAGCTGACAACGACATTCAAAGTTCCATGTCCTCCGAATGTTTGCCTTTCTTGCTTCATAGTCACCTGCCTCATCATAACTATGGCTGATCTCTTCACCAGCTGAAATTCTTCTTATAGCGCGGAAGATGATGAGATCACCAACGAAATCCTTCTTTGTATTGGGGATACAAGAGTGATTGATGTAAGACGCCCGTATCCAAAGACCAGTACTGGCGTTGCTAACATCTTCATCCTCGGTTTGCTGGCCCAAGCCAAAGGCGTTGCGCTGGATGATATCGTGTACCTGAAACGTGTCGATTACTGGCGAGCCATCGACTTGCTGCAACTTTTCACCAAGTCCATGGTAGTCGCCTTGGAGACTCAGGACTTTCTCGACCTGAGATGGATTGTTGAGAAGCTTTCTCACAACCGCTTTATGCAAACCCGCGGGAAAGACCTTGATAGTAGCGTCTTCTCGAACATCACACGCCAGCGCCGTAAATGTTTCAGCCTCGTGACTCCAGGCTGCATAAAACGCTTTCTCGCACAGGATGATCTCTTTTGTTTCGATGTCTCGTGTTGCAAAAAGACCACGACCAGCTCCAGGGCTATTTTTGATCTCTGTTGGACCGTGATACGAAGCTGTGTCGGGTCTGCCTCCTGTCTCGGATAGATTGCTCACGACTTTCCTCATATTGTAGGTACCATTAGCCTCCTCGCGCAGTCTTGCATCGACTCTTCGTAGATGTAGCTTGAGCTGCTGGTCATCTGGTTGGAGTCTCTCTTGCTGCTCGAAGTAGTGTCGAGCCTTGAGGAACTCGCCTTGAGAGTATGCCGCAATACCTGCACGATTATATGCCTTGGCGTCAAGAGACTTAAGATCCTTAGTCTCACCACTTGTCAGAGAGTCTAAGGCATCCAATATTGCTTCATCAAATCTCTGAAGTTGAAGGTTGACATGAGCTCGGTTACGGCGCAGGTCTTTGCGTAAAGTCTCGCATCCTTCGTCACTCTTCCAAAGCTTCAGACCCTCTGTATACCAGAAATAAGCTTCGGCATAGTTCTTCTTCTTGAGAAGTGCGTCGTTTCCCTTCTTCTTGTGCTCGCCTGGAGACACAAAATCTGGCATTCCAGAGTATTTTTCCTTGTCTCGCCACGATTCTGGAGTCTCAGAGATTTTGATAACTATGAGGTCTGATGGATGATCTATTCGAATTGTGCAATCTCCTTGGGCATTGAGAGTGTAGTATGGCTCTTTGATCACCAGATCAGAAGCTATCTCCAAAGCATTGTCGCCGTACTGCGATGTATGCAGAAAGACCTCCAGCCGCTCCATCTCGTCAGACGACTGGCCTTTGACGACAGTCCAGGAGGATGCCTGAAGTATGGAAACGGGTGACACACGGCGCAAGGAAAGGGAGAAGCCCCGGTGATGCGTTTCCATTCTCAGTTCCCTAATAGCCATTGGCTGTAGATCTGCAAGTTTGGCTGTGCTGGGGGGATATTGCTTGCCTGTACCATAAGCCACCATCGTCTCTCGAGGTTTCTTTGGCGCACCAAGCCCAAAGGCTGCAGAAGACATCTCTTGCATAAGAGACGTAGAGATAGCCTGCTCGACCAAGGATCTGGGATCCGTAGGTTCCCTCGACTGGCCTGTTTGTTCTGCACACAGCCTTTCAATATCTTTGATTGTGCGCTGGATACGCTCTGACTCTTCAGGAGACATGAAGATGGTATTATCCGCCATCGTAGTAAAGAAAAAATTACTTGGGATCTCGGTATTCCTTTGAAGTAAGATTCATGAGTGACGTTGTATTCAGACTGTGATTAGCATGCCGGGCAATGTGGACTTTGGTCTTTTATTAGGTGATCGGAGGATCCAATTCTTTTGCGATTGATCTCGATCGAGATAGCTCAGCATTGAGTGATTTATGCCGAGATGTTCTGTAAAATCAGCACTAGCTGCCGATTTGTCTCCAAATGTAACCGGTACATGTTATCCCGCGGCACACAAGGGGCAAATGGACGCCTTCGACGAGTGTGTTACTTATTGAACTGGACTTTGCGTCGAAGGGGTTTCACCGATTGGTGCTGAACCAGTCAGAAACTTGAGAATCCGAAATATCCACTGAGATGAGGATAGTTTGGCCGAAAAAAATCTCGAGCTGATCTTCGCTTTGATAAGCTCTTTGTTCCATGACTCTGAAGGATCAGGTCTGACTGTGCCGGCGGAAATGGGCCAATGGCAAAGCTCCTTTTCCGAGCGCGCCAATGAAGATGCTGGATGTTCAATGAAACAAAACCGCTCCTCAGATCCCGGTCTTGAACTAGCATCGATTTAATTAGGCAAAGGCCCGTTGTCTGCATAATGCATTTCTTCGAATCTTGAATTTTCTCCATGCTTGCATCGATCCTAATCATGGGAAGGGTACTACTTCAAGTTGTCTAGCGATATTGAATCAATATTTCACCAACGTCACCGATCGTGTTTCATGAGATTTTGTGCCATTTTCTAATTTTAATTGCCTCTTACCAAGAGAATCCTATACAAATAGTCGGGTCCGATCATCAGAGAAGTCCCTGGAAGGATGTCGCTTTTCAAATCCTGAACAACAACCGCCTACCAGAGTCTCGATACCCTGTCAAGAACTATTCAGTTCTCAGCAATCTGTCCAGTGGGGAGCATTATGGCACGATCGAGGGCATATGGCAAACCACGGTGACGTCCTCGAATCATCATCAGACAGATGACTGCTTTTCCAAAGGTTCCAAACATGCCACACAGCGAGGTGCTCACTGTTGGATACCCAAGACTCAGCCCAACATTTCCGCTGGCCAGAGGGTTAGCTCCTGTCTCTCATACCGAGCCCACCAAAGCAATACTTACTATGCAGAGGTAACTTCGAATAGGACTGAAAATACCGAGAAGGCCTAAAGACCAACGTCAAATCATATCCTCGCTATGACACTCAGGAGCGTACTTACAGGCTCGTTGACATCCGCAATTCTCGTCGACTCAGAAATGCAGATACAGAAAGTTCCCAAGAAGATATACCAAAGATCGAAGCCAAGCTGGTTCTTCATATGCGTCAAGAGATAAGTCTTGCTGTGCTTCTCGTCCAGAGACTTCTCTTCTTCCCAAAGACCAAGGGACTTTTCTTCATAAGCATTTGACGCGCGAATACTGATCGCGATGGGGAAAACGGCGATATACATCATGATCAGTAAGCTGAGCTGCACAGCAGGGCTGACGTTCGCAAGATTAAAGCTAGCGGTACCAGTATGGCGCGCTGATGCAGCTTGGAAGATAGCGGCTGGGATGCGTTGAGAAAGCGGAAGAGAGGAAACTTCGGGATTGGAGAGGTCGAGAACTATTATGAGAAGGATGTCGATGAAGTTGAGAGCGAATATGATACCGAAGAGAATCCACGTCGGGCCGCTTGGGAAGAGCAACGTGTAGCATCGACGAGGATAAGTGAGGAGGAAAGCGAGGGACTCTTGTGTTGGTGAGGTCTTCGGTACTAGCTTTGACATGATCCAGATGCTCAGGCGCAGAAAGACAGGATAGAGCGTGTTTCCAGCGAATGCAAGGAAGCTCATTAGGATCATGGGCCACTTGGCAGTGCGGAAAGAGATCATGGAGTCCGGTGTGAGGGTAAAGCCTAGGTTATCATACATTGTCTGAGCGGAATAGATGCCCCTGTGTGAAATCAATCTGATCAGCTACTTTGTAACGCACAGGTCTCTAGGTACTCACCACCAGGTCTTATCCTGTGCGCTTGACTGTAGGATATCCGCGTATTGCTTATCAGCAGTATGGATCCAGCCGACGAGACAAACCGCACCAAAGATATGAAGACCAAAGAAGTAAACTGGAGGTGTTTTTAGCTATCTTGGACTCCTTGTCAGCTTGGTACACGGGTACCTACCCACGACAATCTTCAGCAACAGCTTCAGACTCCTGTACTCAATACCACCGAGAATCTCTCGATCATGTGATGTAAGGTTCTTGAACTGCGAGTTCCGTCCGAGAGTAGCTTGGTGCGAGAGGAAAGGGACGTCGTTGATGGCAGGCTGTCGGTTCGAGTCTGAAGAGATGGGGCGCGGCTGAGGCGCTGTCTGTGATCCCAGAACTAGGAACGAAGCTGCTACGCCGGCAACTCGATCCATGGAGCGGGAAGCTGTGACTTTTAGGCCATCGTCACTGCTGAAGCGTCGACGACGACGCATGGAGGAGCTTCCGTCATTCTGGACTTTACTGGGTACAGGTTTGATTGCATCATCTATTACCGATCAGTATATCAACAGATACTTATCGGTAGAGTCTCTCACCATCATCACTGTCGTCTGGATTTCGCCCGGCTTCATGGCTCCTGGGAGCAATAGGATATCCTTGGTTGATCTGTCAGTGCTCATCCGAAGCGTGCAAGAGTGAACTTACCACGGTCGCGAGCTCTCGGTCCGGGGATGTAGAGGGCATCGTCATCCTTGTGCCTTTCGGTGGATGGATCGAAGGTGATGGTCATGGTACGGGTCACTCGCCTGTCTTCATTTGCAATTGTAGGATCCTCTTCGATGGGGTCATCTGTCGCTTTAGCCTTACCATTTGGCTCATCAGCCGCTTCAGCAGAGTTTTCGGTTGTATCAGCAGGCACCTTTGGCTCTTGATGAGCACTCTCAATGTCGACATCAGTTATGCCTGTGCTGTTGTCGAGCATTTGAGGAGCTGCATGTAGATGCGATAAGTCTGGGGTGACGATTGAACGGAATTCTAGATTACTGACCAAGACGCTTCAGATGCCTCTTGAACCAAAAGAGGCGCACGACAACTACCACTATATTTATGAAGCCCAGATTGGTCAAGATAGGAATGAAGTAAATGTAGAGCTGCTGATATGTCTTGAGATCCTTGACATCGATACTACCAGCCATGTCAGAAATCGTCACGAGGAAGACTGCATAACGCACGTGTTCAAGCCAGACTCCGTGGAAGCACTGGCACCAAAGAACCAAGCATCGATGGCGGGCATGTTTCCGTAAGGGTACAGAATAGGCAGGGCTATCAAGCCCATCAAGATAATGTACGCATCTAGCGGCAAATCAAAGATTAGCTATCACATGGTAGAGGCTGCACGCGGAAGTGGGTAGCATCACAGTGTAATGTGAGAAAGTTGATCGGGGGGCGCAGCATTTTGGGCAAGATGAGCGACTAAGGCACAGTCGTTGTACGGAATAAAGTTACGGGTGAGAAGGTGGGAAGGGAAGGAAAAGCGCTCTAGACATTTTATACTGAGCAATTTGTTGCCCTGCCCCCCTCGGGATGCCTGAAACAGTCAAACTACTAGACAAGTGCTGTGGGGTCACACAAGATGTATTTATGGTTATGCCGATGGTGCAAGGAGAAGCTGTTGGTAGACATCACCCGGACTGTTGGGATACGATACACCTTTACAGCCAAGATCACCACCAACGCAAGTGTACTAGACATAGAACAACGCATATTCGTACTCATGAGCATTCTGTTCAGAGTGAATACATATACCACAGACACAGAAGTCAAAGGAGGCCTCAAATTGGGATGGCATGTCTGCGGGCGTCGAGATCGTAATGGAGGATCAAAAAAGCTTGATTCTGTTTAGCACCAACCGGAGCTCAAGACCGCCCTCCCCGCCTTGGCCTTATTTATCGGGGCGTCGGACTCTTCTCCGTCGCACGGTAGCCAATCGCTGGCTGGATGTGGTGGGGCAGGTCGAGTCCCCAACGGCGATGGGATTGAGGTATTTACACTCTTATCCAATCGTCAATCGAACGCAGCAAGTATTCTACAGAGTAGCTATCGTTTATTCTGTTTCTTTAATTTTACGAGCTGCTCCATTGTCTAGCGACTCACTTAAGCTTCCAGAACACCACTTCATGTACTTCGTCTCGGTGCATACCCTGTACCTGGATGTGAGTGAGAGGCTTTGGGTAATGTTGGATTTTGTTGAATATGCTACACTACGCGAGCTCATCATAATGGCCTTTCTCTTCAATCGTTGATTCTGACTGAGGAAAGGAAGGTTCAATAATAGCGAGGCAAATGCAATGCAATTTAAATTCTAGGCGGCAACTATTCATATGTATGCTTTAGACGGTATCCAATTCTCATTCCATGCTCAAACACAAATGACCTCCCATAAATGATCCTTTCTATAACAGTTCGCAAAGAAGTCCTTAAGAAGCTTCTGCCTTGCGACCGTAGACGTAGCGAACAGTCATGTAAGCATGAACCTTTTTGTTCTTGAGGAACTTGCGCATCTCCATGAGGAAAACTTGATATTCGTCCTCAGGCCACTGAAGGATGGTCTTCCAGAGGAGGAGGGTGTAGCCTGGAGTTTGTCAGTGATGAGAGAGGGATAGCGAGCCTGGAAACGTACCTTCGAGGTCGTTCTCGAGAGTCGCGCGGACGTAGTTACCGACCGAAGCGAGTTCAGGGTTACGGGGCCAACCACCAATAGGGAACTAAACCATCAGCCTTTCTCCGCGATTCTCTCAGTGTAACTTACCTTGTACTCAATGCTCTTGATGTCAGTGAACCCAGCAGCCTGGATGCCCTTCTCCTGCAAGTCGCCCTCCTGCACGAAGAACGGGCTTCCAAGCGCAGCGCCACCCTCAGTGAAGAGCTTCGCCCAGAGCTTCAAGCAGTCAAGATCATCAGTGGTTCCATCATCACTACGGATATGGACATCTGCTTCGGCGGATTGGATCCAGCCGTCGGGGGCACAGCAGCGGTAAGCTTCCTTGAAGAGGGCAGACCAATCTTTGATGGCGCCGAAGAGATAGCGGATGTGGATGAAGTCAAAGGTGTTGCTGTCCCATGTCCAGCGGAGGGTGGCGTCGTCGATCTCGAACTTGACGTTGGGGGGGACCCAGCTGGGAATAGTGAGTGAGGAGATTGGGGAGGGAAGGGGGCGGCGTACCTGGGTTGAATGGGTGAGAGGTCAGAGCCGATGACTTCAGCCTCGGGGTATTCGTCTGCAAAATCGCTAAATGGTGAGTATCATCGTGGCCGAGGGTTCAGATGTCTTACATTGCCCAGATACCTGTACCTGATTAGCCAAGTCAACATACGGTATGCATGCAAGACTCACCTGTTCCGGTTCCTACATCGAGTACTTTCTAATAGGTGTGAGCACGTCACAAGACCAATAACACATGCACTCACTTGCGCGTTGTCCTTAATAGGGGCAAGGAAGAGCTTTCCACCGAGAAGCTGCGTCAAAGCTTGATGGCTAACGAATGTCAGCAAGGTTCAGCCCCGGTGAGGCGTTGCATACTTGATGTCAATGGACGCAGACTGCTGCTCATCGTTGGGAGTAAAGTACTCAGTAGGATGTCTATCACTGTGAAACGTTCGACCCTGGATAGTGCGGTACTCAAGGATGCTAGAGGTGATGGAAGCAGTGGAGCTCGCCCTGCAGAACGGTCAGCAACGGTGAGGTAGTATCAGCAAGGGTCCCATACGCATCATCACCAACAGCCGAGTCGGTCTCACTCTCATCACCATCCTGGCAGGCATTAGCAAATGGCCAGAATACGTATCTCTGTACGAGAAAGTGCTCTAAACTCACCAGTGGATCAGCAGCGGGAACTAACTCAGGCTGCGGCGCTGGAGCTGACTCAACGGCCGACGCTAGATCGGACCGAGCCGCAGCAGGAGCAGCAGCAGCAGGAGAAGAGGGCTGTTCGGACATACTGCAGTACGCAACCTACAGTATCTGCAAGGACTGGGATATGACTTTGCTTGTGTCGTTCTGCGTGTGATGGTGGAATTTAATGTCGACCAACAGCGAAAAAAGGGGATTGAGGGGAACATTTGGGAAGCAAGGCGCGTTTGGTGATATGATAAAGAAACTGGTTTTGGTGGGGCTGGCATGCGGTTTAGGACGAATGCGGTTTAGAACGAATGCGGTTTGGGCTTGTTTGCTTTTGGGGAGCCAATTGACGACGGGTATTGTTTGTGTCGCATTCAGCGGAGAAAAGAGATCATTCGTACCTCAAGGGTCGTAAGAAACGATGTAGTCAATAGTGGCGGGACGGGAAATGCCTTGGAAATGTTTGACACTCTATTGATATACGATACATGATAGCAAAGGTTTTGGGAGCAGTTGTCTCGAATTTCGTCAAGGTTTCTAGATCTTATCACTTATCTTTCTGGTCAGCCAATCAGCAGCAGGCTATGCCAACCATTCTCAAACCAGACCAGCACCATATCCCAAGTCTTAACATATCAATATTGATCGTCGTGTATTCGAAATACGTATTAACCCTTACATATATGGTCTCTAGTTTAGTTATTATACACTCTTGTTGTGTCTGTTGAGTTGGGAGATTTGTCTTGGCTTTATACGAATTGATTAATGTACTTCTGGTCGTCTATACTTGACTTAGTAAAAGCCAAGGCATCATTCTTTTGAATGAAGTTCCATATCCCCTCAGAGAATAATGAAAATACAGTGCGGCAGGCACAAATCTCATCCCAGATGATGGAGCAATCATAATAATCATCAGTACCAAGCAAATATCCGCCCGCAGCAACAGGGCTACAAGTTGAAACGAAAAATGATTAGCAAAATGAGCTGCGAAACAGGGTTTGAAGTGCTTACATCTTCTTCCTAGGACCGCCTGCAGCGCACCGACTGTTGTGTAGAGATGCGGTTATCACCAACCAAGCAGCCCCAGCCTCCAAGATTTGCTCGTACAGAGCCTCCCCGAGGGTATTCTTCAGGAGCGACTGGAGCGACTTGCCCTCGCCATGTTCCTCCACAAGACGTTGTGCTTTGATGATTTCCAAAATCATCAAGAGTACAACCTCCACGTTGTTCTGTACCACGAGAAAGGCCTCTAGCTGGGGGAGCACCTTCCCGAAGAGTTTGCCAACCCCCACGAACCTCTCCATGGGCTCGCCCTTTTCGTCTTTTGCTCTTTCGAGCAGGGTCTTGTCCGCCTTGATCAGATCGTTGCGAAACGTGCGGATGACTTAGTACATTAATTTGTTAGTGAATCTTTTCCCTCTGTTTTCTTTCCGCCTGTACTCACCATCTTCCTCGACTCCCACGATCCGAGCAATGATGAGAGGCGCCTAACCTCGCACATCTAACTCAGGTGGAAGGAGGATGCTGACATCCTCCTTGGCCTCGTCATTGAGCCTCGATATCTCTTTAATGTCAGTATCGACCTTTTGAAAGGCGTCCTCCATCGCATCGAGGACGGGGAAAATACCTGGCTCGGCGTCTTCGCCTTTCACTGTCTCCGGTGTTGCCAGGCATTCCCCCAATGCCTCGTGGGTGAAGTGTCACCTGTTGCGGACAAGTTCGATGATATCGTTAAGGTGAGCGGCGGGAAGGTGAATGTAAGGTCGGTCCTGGATATTCATAGGACGTTCGGAGTTGTAGTCGCTGCACATTATCTCATGTAGTAACATTCCGGTCAGGCCATCTAGAAAAGACATTTTGTGCGTTACTTTGAGAGATTAAAGAAGGAACGATGAAAGATTTGAGAACAACTTACTTGAGTACTAAGGAGCGTTCGGCTTGTACGTAGACGCTTTGATTTGCTTTTGAAAGTGGTGAAATGTGAAAATAAAATCTTTGGTGGTATGTGAGTGAAGGAAGTGGTGAAGGTTGCAAAAAGACGAGAGAGGTGGGATGCAGCACTAACCTTTTGTCACTAAACATGGTGGGGCAGAATTAGACGGGTAAATGGGGCTAAATATCTGCCAGGTACATCAGTTCCTCCTGAATTGTAGCAGTGTAAAAGATGGGAGCAGCCCATGCACCTGTCATGGTAAAGAGGATGTATTAAAGATTTCTTTCCCTCCATTTTCGTTGTTCATTCTACCGCTGACATGTTCAAGCAAACAATAGAGAACAACACCCATGACATGAGCCCCCAGGCTTCTGCTCTTGTTCATCCTTGTTCTCCCTTTTACTAGCACTCCATCGTCAATTCCTCAGATACAGAGTCAGAAAGCCCCCAATAGCTGACAGAAACACAATCATCCATACACCACATATTGCTGCAACACCATATCCCAGTATCTTAGCACCGAGCGAAACGTCTTTGAACATTCCAACCAAGAAGGACGATAATACCAGACACCCAAATACAAAGAACCCAATGTTGATTGTAAACAGCATCTTTCCTCGAAGGTATTCTCTGTACCATGAACTCCGAACACTAAATTTACTGTCTACCTCATTCACAACAGCCATAAGATTCAACAGGATCACAATGACGAGAACGAGAGCCACTAGCAGTACCACCACGCCAATGAAGTCGTACAACAAAGTCCCGAGATTTTTAAATCTTGTTTGCATACTGAGAACTCCAGCGGCAAGAGATAAGGGTAGGAAGATTGTTGCCAGGAGCGTGAGTTGCTGAACGCCCCTTGTCTGATTGATATCCCGGGCTAGTTCGAGGTATTTGAGGTCATGGTCCAGTTGATCTGAGAAGTTCTGCATTCTTTCGTTCGCCTCTCGACAGAGTCCTCGTAGCTCCATGTCAATGGCCATGAACTTGTTCGCATGAGATGTTGAGTCGACAACTGGAGACGACGATCTAGCTACGTCGATCAGGGAGTCGGTAGTGCTGATTAGTTTGCGGCCCATCTCTCCAAGATCTCGATACTCGTAAGATCTTTGGGTGATGGTCCTCAGATTCCATTGCCAGAGTTCCGCGAAGCCCGAATCTGTACTGGCGTCGTCTGCATGTTCTTTTTCGTCTGCTTCCAAAGCAGTGAGAAATTCAAAAAACAGTCTCAGACATGCGTGGTGAAACTGAAGAAGAAAGAGTTTCTTCCAATTATGCTTAGATCGAACGGCAATGTAGGATGCATCCAATAGCTTTATTTCTTTGCTTATATGCCTTGCGGAATAGAAGTCTGGTAGACCATCGGCAAAACCTTGTCGAGCATATGTGTTACATTCGATCACCACTGATCGTGTTAAAATCCATCCATAAAGCACGACAGGGACTTACCGCGTCTCTCTTGGCCTTCTTCAAATACCTTGATGTATCTCCTGACCTTAATGGGGAGCGCAGTCTCATATATGGTGATATGATGCCTTGCGTTCGAGTTGGCTTGTTCCCATTGCGTAGAAAGCTGTACGAACCCCGTGGCAAGAGGAAATGTGTCCTCAGAGCCATGAGACCCTTCTTCTATAAGCTCCAGTCGTATGCTATCGCCCTGCGGAGGGTCGTTATGGGTCGTCTCGCCTGCGTTATCTTGGGGGTTTCCATCGCCCCAAAAGTATTGCCAACGTAACTCCCCCTCAAGTGCAATGTACCAACCACTATGGAATCTCGACCCTTCGGGGCCGAGACGGACACTCTCCTTCCATTTCTTCCTGTCAAGTAGTCCTTCTCTTCCTTTCACGTAGCTACGAAATAACAAAGCAGCTTTGAGGATCGGGATGATACGGGACACAATAGAGATGGTGCCGGTTACAACAGCGAAAGGCTCCATGGGTTGATATCAGGTTGGTGGGCTTCTGGCATGTCGTTCTCACATAAATGATAAGATCAATCAGTGAGTGCGGTGCGGGGTTTTGGTATTGCGTGAGGCTGAAAGATGCCAAGAACTTGAGCCAATCGCCATTCAGGAGACCCTGCAGTGATCTGTAATTCTTACTTGCTCAAAGGTGTGCAGCAGCTCTACACGGCATTGAAACTAGACATGGCTTAAGTTCTCTACAAGGATCACCCCAAAGCACGCGTGGCAATAAACTGGCACCACAAGAGAACTCTTTCCCAGGCTTTTATTGGCAACTAAAAATCCAATCCTCTACTCTTTGGCCTTCTGTCCCATCCAGAAGTAGTACTTCTCATAAGAATGAATATTCACATTGTTCAAATCCTTTCTCGCATCAGCCAGGAAGACCTCTATCTCTTCAGGCCCCAAGATCTTGCGCAGGGGCTTGGCTGCCATGGCGCCAAACATGTCGCTGACAGCGGTCTTGAGGTACAATCCAATGAGTCGAAGCTTCTTGTCCTACCGAGGGTCAGCTTGTCCAGATCAACTGGCGGCAGTGCTTACCTTTGCCCATGTTCCGATAGGGACCTTAAGGACCTTGCAGGATACATTGGTGAAGCCCGCCTTCTCAAGAGGCTCCCGCAAGTTCTCGCCCGCGCGGAACTTCATGCCAAAGCTGGCTACGGCTTGCTCAGCGGTGTCGAAGAATTTGGCAAGAGGGGCGTCGGGGGCTAGGGAGCCATCGTCGCAGTTGGCGCGGGCGTCGAGTTCTTGGATTTCGATCCAGGCACCAGGCTTCATGTGGCTGTTGCATGTGAGATGAGTATACAGGGGAGAGCCGGGCGAACGTACTCGTGTGCTTGACGAAGAACCTTGACTTCGTCTTTCAGCCAGGGGCTGATGCAACGCATGTGCACAAAGTCAAAGTCGCCGCCGTGCATCCATTCGTCTTCGATGTCGTCGACAAGAAACTTGAGATTCGGGGGGACCCATGAGGGTTGGATGGGACTGAGATCGACTCCTACCACAGATGCGCTTGGGAATTTGTCGGCGACTTGGAAGATCAGTCTTGGGCTTTGCGAAAGAGCGGTCTGCCTTACCGTCGATGGCCCAGATACCAGTTCCGGTCGCAAGATCAATAATCTTCTGGGGGTTTTCCACGATGGGCGAGAAGAACAAGTTGCCACTTGAAATGTCAGCGCCTCGGCCGTTGCATAATCCAATAACTGTTTCCTACTTGGTGAGTTCCAGCATCATGGCGTGTTTCATATCGTCGCGGTTCTGCTCCGCATCGTCGTTGGGAATAGGATATCTACTCATGTCAGTCATGAATCGCACTGCGCATCCCCGGCTTCATACGTCCCATGACGATATTGATGATACTATCCCAAATTAGCACATTTCTCCTCTCGCCAAGCCGTCCAACTCACCCGTCTTCCATTCTCAAAAGCATGCTGGTAAATACTCGTGTTCAGACTTGTCGAACTAGACGACAAAGTCGCCGAGTCGAAATCCGACGTCTCAAATTCATCCTCCTCCTCCGCCCGCTCATGCACGGCAATAGGCTCAATCGGTTCCTGGGTCGTAGTCACTGGTTCCGCCATGATCAAAGAGTTGAAGTTTTAGTGTTCCTACCCGAATGTTCCGCGGCGGAAAGCGTAGTAATTTTGAGGAAAGGTGGACTCGGGTGATTTTCAAGCCCCGCATCCATCGCGCGGAAAATGGCTCAGGACCCTTGAAGGTAACGGAGATTTTTTGCACAGTGGGACTTGTGGTACATTCAGGCTGATTAAGGAAAGTGACTGCATTTTCATTTCAGGAGCTCATTATCTATCTTCTACTCTAGGTATCAAACATAAGAAACACAGCATTGCAAAGAAAAGAGTCCAAATCATAATCAGGCATACTCGATAGTGAATTCCATGCTCTGCCCAGGAACACATCTTGTTCCTGGCGCAACAGCCATCGCAACTGACCAAGTACCTGAAGCGCATCGCTGGAAGGCAGTTCCTGTCTTGATGCAATTCCAGTAACCTTCAGGCTTGCAAGCTGTACCTGGGGTGATGACACCGGCGGCGGGTTTGGTCGGCGCAGGCTTGATCGATGTAGTGGTGCTTGTTGTCTTGCGGGTTGTTGACTTGAGGGTCGTCTTGCTCGTCTTCTTGGTGGTTGAAGGAACAGTGATGAAAACGCCACCAGGGCTGTGAAATATGTTAGCAAGATCAAGGAAAGACAGGAAACAACTTACGCTGTGGACTTCACTGGTGCCTTAGTCGTGGTCGGCTTCTTCGTGGTAGTTGTCTTTGTCGGAGAAGGAGAGGCAGAGGGAAGTTGGACTCCTGGTCCAGCAGCGCACTGACCGACCGGCGGTCCAGTGTTGGTCGAAGTGAGGTCAACATTAGGTCCCGGGTTGGGAAACATGAGGTCGACCATCTCTGTAGTTTTGCATCCATTTCCGACGTTGGCGACAAACATAGCAGGTCGATTCTTGAGTGCTGTCTTTGCTGTTCCACTTCCAGCCTGGACCGTGATAGCCGCGCAGTTCATGTACATCTCGCGGTTTCCAATCCTGTTAAACCAAGTCCAAGCGAAAAGCGCCTCTCCAGCTGGTGTATCAACCGGAAGAGTAAACTGAAAGTTCGAAGTCGGCGCCTTGGGGCAGTTTCCAATCCACGACTGGATAACGACCCAAGTCTTGCCGCGATCAAAAGAGAGTGAGACCTGGCAACTGCCGCCTCCGTGGTCTGCACCGCCAGCGATGCTGATACTGTACGACTTTCCAGCCTGCCACGTAGCGGTAGGTGCACCGGCAGCGGTGCCGAAAAGAGAGTTGTATCCCTTACAGGGAAAGTTGCTTCCGTCGGCGTTGAGAGGCGAGGTCATGCTGTAGTCGATGTCCTGTCCGGCGTTGGGGTTGTATTTACTCTTGAAGGGGGGAGGATATGTCATCTCCATGTGGGCTTGGGCTAGACCAGCTAGCCCGAGCGCTGAAGCGAAGGCGTTGAAGAGTTTCATGATGAGAAGGAGAGTTTTGGTGTTTGAAGGGGTAGAGAAGAAAGGGAAAAGCCAAGAGGCTGTTGTTATGTATGTAGAAGAATGTGTGATGAGAATGGATCGATGGGAAAACGGTGAGGCTTTCGATTAGTTTTATACATTTTTGAGGACGTGGAATATTGGTTTTGACGTGCCAAGGTTGAGAGCTCAGTCGAGAACTAGGGAGGATTGCGGGTTCGTGTTAGTGCGGCGGGCTAGAACGTGTTCCCTCCAAGGGATGTGAAGGGGAGACAAACCAGCGTCAACACCAGCCGCAACAACTTTTCGGCGTGCATCACTGTCGTACAGTGAGTTATTCAGTGAGTTGTTCAGTGGGAGCACAAGTTTCAGAGTGGTTGGGAAGTGGTCATATGTTGCGTGATTGAGACACGGTGATGGGCGAGTTTGCATCACGGGGGATAAAGGGATCAGACTTTTTGATGCCGGGAGTTGCTCAGAATGGCTGGAAGTGAAGTTTTCGCGATTTGAAACTTGGAATTTGATAATGGGTATTATCATGAGGCTCTGATGTTACGTAGTTGGAGTGGTGTTTTGCTGGCGAACACATTGATCCAGATGGCTGGATGTGAGACATGCGTCAGTGACAATGGCCGCCAGGGCTGGGAATACCACGGAATGACCGCGGGACCTTTCTGCAGTGTTTCAGAACAGCAGAAAAACATTCACTGTCAATTGAGAGATCGATTGTAGGGAGCACATGTGCTGCGTGATCAAGGGCCTTAGTTCTCGAACATTTGAAGCGATCGAAAAGCAGATTGTACGATGAACAGTCACTGTGTTCAATAGATTTCCGGAGGAAACTCACCGTTCAAATATCAATACTGAACCATTCCAAAAACATCAATTGCCATCAATATCTTTGATGATCTGAAAGTTTTCTACGGAGCGAAAAATCTTTAGACCAATGCTCTGCCGTTAACCGTTACGCCATCCCATAATCCGTTCCTGCATGCCCCCAGCGCCACGCGTTACAAAAAAAAATGCAAGGTCCCGTCCCTGAAAATCGCATTCCTCAAATCCCGGTTTTGGAAAAAGATCGGAATTCTGCTGTGGCTGGGCGGTTGCGTAGCGTGCTTCACAGGAATGTAAATGTGTTTTAAAGCGGTTGGGATCATCACTGGTTTCGGGGCTCGCCACGGCGAGGATTGGTCTGGACGGTTGGCATTTCTGGTTAGAGGACATGTGATTGAGTTCTTTTTATAGATTTTGTTTCGTCTCAGTGAGGTTCGGGGCACGCCGTCAAAAGACTGTCTCGGGCGCGGCGCTTGGTGTAGCGACCCCAGAAAGCGCTAGACAAACGCCAAGTTCACTTAATATAGGCGATTGAGCTTTGCATCAAATCGTTACCGGTTGGTGTTAAATGCGATATAGATCTCTTGTTACAATCGTGGTTTCTGCATCGAGCTCGGGTTTTGCGGAACGTCGGCACATCAACGACGTCAATGACTCTGTAACTGGGGCATATCCCCGAAGCACAGATTTGTCAGCCGGAGTCGATGCATTAAAACGCTGCAATAAACCGTTACATCGCTCGATAAACAAGATTGTGCGACCGTACTCCCGCCACTAGAAGTTGGATTCAAGTTCCATTGTGGGTATTGATTTGAGCTGGTGACGATTTTATCATCGATTCGTGGCGTCACTATGGTCTCCGCCCAAGATTTCTCGAATGCGACTTACATACACAATTGTGATCGCATCGAGGCCATAACGATGTCGCACAACCAAGAAAATTTGTCACGAAACTTTTGTTTCTTTCTCTTTATTTAATCACCGACGTTTCAGAATGCAGCCAGATATTCCTTACCGACAAACTCACAAACAGGCTACAGGTGAGTGGAAGCTAGAGCAGGGACTCGAGCCCGCTCGTCTCGGCATCCGTAACCAGAGCAGCATCCAGATCAACACAGAGCCCCATCGGCTCAACCCAAATGACCATGAAGAACTGAAGGGTCCTGACATCCCTGAGGACCCGGATCTCGACGTTCAAGATGAGCGACCCGGTTGGAAAGGTTATGTTGAGTGGGAAGACTACCCAGAGAAGAAAGCCAAGGCTCACCAACGCTTTTCACGCTTCACCTTTCCCCCTCCGCCTGAGTTCCAGTTAGAGCCTCTTCCGGCGACGAACCCCGTTCTTGAGGGCAAGAGATGGAAGTTGTGGCATAAAGCTATCGGGGGGGTTCTGGATCAGGTGCCCCAGATCAGTTGGGAGACTGTTCTCAAGGTAAATAGCCCTCCAGGCTCTTGGGTTTCGAGGGATCACTAACAAAATTTCGCAGGAAAAACACCCGGAAATGCTTCATCTCCTCGAATTTCCTTACAACGGAGAAGCCCCCAAAAGCCTCCTAACCAAAGACTACATCATGCCAAACGAACTTCATTTCGTCCGGAATCACGGCGGTATCCCTGACATCGAAGCGAGTGCCTACGACATTCGTCTCGATGGGCTTGTGAACAACCCCAAGACACTCACCCTTGCAGACTTACAGAATGAATCCCTCTTTCCAAGAGTTAACAGACTCGTGACCATTCAGTGCAGTGGTACTCGTCGGTTCGAGCAAATCGTCGAGTATCCAGGTGAAGGCGACGAGATGATCAACGCCCCCTGGGCCGAAGGTGCTATTGGTACAGCGAAGTGGACGGGAGTCAGTCTTAAGAAAGTCATCAAGTACTGCGGCGGTCTGAAAGATGGTGCCAAGCATCTCGAACTCTACGGCGCGGATACGTATTTCAAGGGAGGCCAGTGCATGAACTACGTTGTGTCGGTGCCGTGGTCAAAGGTCAAGGCGAACGAGGTCATGTTGGCTTGGGAAATGAATGACAAACCATTGCCCAAGATTCATGGTTTTCCGTTGCGGGCTGTTGTTTTTGGGTATATTGGGGCGAGAAGTTGTAAGTGGCTTTATCGGATCAAGGCGATTGAGAAACCGAGTCTTGCGCCAGTACAAAGCAGGGAGTATTTGTACTTTCAGCAGCAGACTGGAAAACATAACCAACTGCCCACGAGTAAGCTCTGTCATCTCTTGATTATCTGAGACGATTGTTGACCATTGAGCAGTGGGCATTCAAATCCAGGAGATGCCTGTCAGCAGCGCCATCATGTCCCCTTGGAACAAGGAAGTTGTCGTCCACGACGGTGAGATCGAAGTCAAAGGTAAGTCTCCCATTGCGTATTCCCAAGAAGTTACTAACTCTTCAAGGCTGGGCCTACTCAGGCGGAGGCCGCTGGCCAGAACGTGTAGAAATCTCCTCCGACGGCGGCTACGTATGGTACGCCGTACCCATCGAGAACCTCTCCCCCAAGCACAAATTCGCCTGGCGCACCTTTACCGGCAAAGTCCCCTGCGACCACGAAGGATGGATCGAACTCGTTGTTCGCTGCTGGGATAATAGTTTGAACACGCAGCCAATGGAGGTTCGACATAGCTGGAATTGGAGCTTACACGTCACGAGTAGTTGTCATCGAGTCAAGATTTATAGTGTGAATGCGAAGAGGGAGGCTACGAGGAAGAGATTGAAGGAGTTTGATGAGCATGGGCAGGGGTTCACGCCTATTACTAGACCGACGGAGTTTGTGCCCATGAGTTTGGAGGAGTATGAGAAGGAGGTTGCGAATGTTGAGCCGAGAGATGTTGATGATTAGATTATATGATTGATCCAGAATTTGAGTCGCTCAAAATCCAAGCTTGGCTATGATATGCTAGTCAAGGAGCAGATAGTCCTTTCAAATTCCGTTTATAGCAATCAATATTCATAAAATCAACTATTTGACCCCAGCGATTTCGACTAGTCACAGTTTTTGTACTGCTATCAGTGAGAAGCAAACACTTTGCGATCCCTCTCTAGCCATCGTTAAGCAAGCAGGTAGCCTCTCTATGGGAGGATAGAAAACTTAGGACCTTGATCCTAACTGACAAAAAGACTTAGGTAAGTAAGCATAAGTTTAGGATACCTTTTGCTGAGTTTATTTTGACATCCTATGTTAAAGTCTTGCTCACCGAAACCTTTCGAGCCCAACCCGCTCTCTGGCTGCAATGCAACCCACCCAGCACCGCGCGGCAAGGAATTCCGGTATTTTAGGCGAATAGGGTAAGAAGCGCTGAGATGAGTTTCTAGGTGCTCACAATTCAGTCATAAAATGTTGTCTATGACGCCTTTGACTCGTGTCGCATGCTGATAATAATCACGTCACAATTCGACTGTGGAGCTGACGTCTCGGATATAAGGACACCGCCTGGCATCTGCACGACCAATTGACACAGAAATATTTGTCAGTGACGAAAAAATGTCAGAAGTGAGTGTGAAATGTCTTTCAAGTCAAAAACCCTTCCAGGCTGACCGTGGTAGTCGAATGAAGCACCCGTTTATACCCTCGCTGAGGGCAAGCCCGTCGAGGACCCAACCTCATCTGTCATCCTTCGCGGGCCAAAGGTTCGAGGCGGCGGTCTTGCATTATTGGCAGACACGCAATTGATCGAGACGCTTGCCCACTTCCCTCGAGAGCGTATTCCTGAGCGGTAAGTCTCCTCGGCCTTTCTTGACAGAAAGTATTGACTAACGATATCAGTGTTGTTCACGCCAAAGCAGCTGGAGCTTGGGGCTACTTCGAGTGCACCCATGATATCACAGACTGGTGTTCTGCAGCACCCTTTCGCCGCATTGGAAAGCAGACCCAAGTCCTTGCCCGTCTGTCCACCGTAGCTGGCGAAAAGGGATCCTCCGACACCCTCCGTGACATCAGAGGCTTCGCCCTCAAGATGAAGACCGAGGAAGGGAACTGGGATTTTGTCGGGAACGACCTGCCGGTTTTCTTCATTCGTGATCCAGCAAAGTTCCCTTCGCTCAATAGATCTCATAAACGTCACCCCCAGACTGCCGTCGCTGATGCGAGCATGTTTTGGGACTTTCACAACAACAACCAAGAAGGCGCTCACTGTCTGATGCAACTTTTTGGACCTCGCGGTGTACCACAGTCTCTCAAGAATGTGAATGGTTTTGGAAACCATACGTTCAAATTTGGTAAACCTGAAGATGGATCATTCAAGTATGTCAAGATTCACTTCAAGCCTGACGATGGCATCAAGAATCTTTCACAAGAGGATGCTGTGCGTCTTGCAGGCGAAGAGCCGGATTATCACGTCAAGGATATGTACAACTCTATTGAGAGAGGTGACTATCCTACATGGACTATGTATCTTCAGGTTATGGATCCCAAAGAGGCCGAGACTTACAAGTGGAACATCTTCGACATCACCAAGATTTGGCCTCACAAGGACTACCCTCTTATCCCCGTCGGAAAGCTTGTGTTGAACAAGAACCCAGATAATCACTTCCATGATATCGAGCAAGCAGCCTTCTCGCCTTCGACACTCATTCCTGGTATCGCTCCTTCAGCTGATATCATGCTGCATGCGAGAATGTTTAGTTATCCCGATGCTGCACGCTATCGCGTTGGTCCAAACTACCAGCAACTTCCATGCAACCGACCCCTGGACGCCTATTCACCATATCAGAGAGATGGACCGATGCGTCTTGACGGGAACTACGGTTCAGATCCCGATTATGGTACGTGATCTTTGGTAGCCTAAGCCTGAAAGAAAAGGCTAACAAGTACAGTTCGCTCCTCGTTCCGCAAGGTCAAAAGTGGTCCTGCGGACGTCGCACACAGCGAATGGGTTGGCAGAGTCCAGGCCTACTCCTCCGACGTCGAAGAGGAAGATTGGGAGCAGCCTCGTAATCTATGGAAGATCTTCAAAGATAACGGCGAAGATGAAGTCTTTTTGAACAACTTGGCTGGTCACGTCAACAAAGCGCTTCCAGAAGTTCAGGAGGCAACAATTCGTAAGTTATAAAACCTATTACAAGTGTTTAGTGGAATTGAGCTAACAGTGTGACAGGTATGTGGGCAAATGTCGATGAGGAGATTTCGAAGAGGCTGGAGGAAAAGTTGAAGAAGTTGACTGGGGACTTTGACCATTCCAAGGCACCGCCGAGTCAGACTGTGCTGGCGTCGAGGCGCAAGTGATGCGCTTTGGAAAAGAAATACTGCCAACTAATACAAGAATGCCTTGTTGAGGCTATGGTATCGCCTTTTTTTTTTTTTTTTTTCTTTCGATAAAAAAAAAAAAAAAACCGTTCTCTCCTACGGAGACCGAGCTGCTGCTCTTATCTCAAGTCGCACGAAGGGTCATGGAACGCCATATTATACGAAGCTGGGCGTATTTCACAGAGGGTACAAAACGCACTGGGGCTAAATGCCTTGCCAACCGTTCTGTGTAACCCATACACACTAAGAATAGATGCAATAACGTTGGCCGAAGATAGTTCCGCGACGAATTAACAGCATGTCCCTGCTATGTTCCATGAATTGCCATGATTATATTTCCGTCACTCTCGTGTTCACCTGCGCGTCAGACTAAAATGGGCCGAAGCTGAGCCATCTGTTGAGTCGGGCATACAGTCCGTACGTATCAGCCCGACCTGAGCCTCCTGAAAGCCACGACGCGTAGCCACTAGCTTACCAAGATGTGATTTAAAATTTCTTCTAGGTCTTGATCATACTCACCTCTTCGGTCAGGTTGAGAGTCTCGTTCAAAATGGAGAATGATGTCTCGTGCCCGCCAGAATCTGGCCAGAGAAAAGACCTCGGATCAGCAGCAACCTGATCTCCATCCGAAGGTGGTTCCATTCAACATTCCCATCACTTTACTCTTCATCCCCCCCAGCCTGGCAGAGCACAAATACCAGCGAGACTAGTCTTCTGAATCCCAATCAAGAACCTGATGAGGCGATCACAGCTGTCGGCTCTCACTGCTCCTCAACTTGGTCGAACATATTCAGGAGCAGATGGTCAATGGTCGCGTGTCTCGTCTTCGGCATCGCAGTGGCTGTTGGCCACGACACGCTCAACAAGCAGCTTTCTGGTAAATAAGTAAAGAATCAAATCTGGTGGCTTCGACTCGGGCAGTCTCTCGCTTTTATCTCAAGAGTAAACTCGGCTATTGCGGTCTCTCTAGCTTGCCAACAAATTGCCTGGACGTCTATCGCTCATCGGAACTTCTCCGTGCATGCAATTGACTCGCTCTTTAGAGCGGCACACAACGCCATCGAACTCCTCAATGCTGAGGCATGGAAAAAGTGATGGTTTCTAATGTTTCTCGCTCTTTACATGTGGATATCTCCGCTCGTGGTGATCTTCACCTCGGCGACTCTAAACGTCGACAACCAAGTGGATAGGACATGCCATAATGTCCGGACCCTCAACTTCAACCACGAGGCGAAGAAGAAGTGGACTCACAGGAGAAAGGCAGAAGGCAATGAGATACTTCAAGGTGGCAGGGTATCATGGTCAAAGATATCTTGCCAGATGAGGATGGCCCCTGATGTCTTTGATTTTTGGATCAGTCCAAGTGCACACCTTGAAGCGATTGCAATGAGGCAAGATGGAGTTGAGGAGTTACGGGAGGTCACCTTTTCGTCAATTGCAGTCACAACGAAGAGCGTGAGCTTGAAAGGCTGTAGGAGAGATCATAAGATCAGGGCTTGGCTGGTTGAGGATGAGCATGAGGGTAGAGTGTATGAGTTCAGGAATGAGGAAGACACGGAACGTAAGAGCAGTGTTGGCGCCATGGCGGGTGTCTGATATTGGGTACTTGCTTCAGCCACGTGCATCGAAGTCCATTACTTGAAGCTGCGATCTAATAGATGGCGGGCGGAGGGATGAATCACTGAAGTGGACATGGAAGTTGATGGCAATCAAACATGGTATATATCTATAGCGAGTCTAATCTCTCAACAACTTATTCGCCCTATGCTTAATCTCCTTGCTAAACTTGAAATTGATCGGACTCTCACTCCCAACAAACACAAACCCATCGTACAGCGCACATCCAACCACAGACCCTATCAACGTCGCTGCCCAAGGCCCGTAGAACCACCATCCGCTGTGAAACACATTTGACCCGCGATATCCAACCGCATATGCAACAACTCTCGGTCCAAAATCAGAGGCAGGGTTCAGCGCAGATCCAATGTTGTAGCCGAGTGTGAACTTGAGGGTCGTCACCAGAAAGCCGAGCACCAGAGCATGCATGCCAGCGCCCGGCGGGTTGTTCTGATCATCACCTAGTGCGAAGACTGCGATCATCATGATGGCGCTGCCGACGACTTGGTTGAAGAACGCGGATTGGAGGGAAACCCATTCTCGAGGTGTTGAGAAGAATGTTTTTGACATGCCGTCCATTTCGGGGTCGACGTAGTGGATTGAGTCGGCGTAGATTCCATACGCGAGTGCTCCGGCGACAATGCTGGCGATGAATTGGGCAAGGATGTAAACGAAACACTGCCGCCACGGGAAACCACGGAATAGTGATAGGGAGATGGAAATGGCTGGGTTCATGTGTGCGCCTGACACGCCGCCGCCGAGGTAAATGCCAAACATCCATGCGAAGCCCCATGCCCAACAAGAAGTCTCGTAAGTTCCATAAGGCTGTGATTGCTTCGCCGAGAGATTCACAGACAGGGTACCAGTGAGACCTAGGAAGATGGCAACAGAAGTAGCAAGGAACTCAGCAAGTGGCTCAGGGTGCTTCGCTCGTATCCTAGCCCACCAGTTCCTCATCTCATTCGGATCCGTCTCACCAGCTTCAACCTCCGGCTTCTCCTGCTGACCCAAAGGTTCGCTGTCAATTTTGTAGTCTGGCTGATCGTTGCTCTGTTGATGGGAAGCAACTCTCGATGCAGGGTCGCGGTGTGAAGGTGTTGCTGCGGGCGTTGCTTCACTGGGGACGTAGTCAAATACCGGCTGTCCTGCATCGTTGCGCTTCTCGTTGTGCGCAACTCCAGCTGCTGTTGTTCGACTCTGCTGGTTCTGCATGTCGCGTGATGCGATACTGGTTTGAGTGTGCATTCGGTATGGTTGGCCTGAAGTGGTACGCGAGGCATAGCCCGCGGGTGTATCTTCAGACTCCTCTTTGACGATGGCCATCTCTTCGTCAACTTTTCCATCTGGTCTGATCGGCTTCACCACCTTGCGACGAACGCGGTGGGGAAGAGGTTTTCCAAGACTGAAGATAGGCTTCTTGCCTGCCTCGCCGAACCAAGGGTTCTCTTCATAGTAGCCCTCTTCGGCAGGAGCATATTCATGATATTGAGATGCATGTTGTTGTACTCTAGAGTGCGCTGTACTGTGCCCGCTGGACATTCTTGTAAAGCGCCTTGAGCTGATTGGTCGCTTGCTCATTCGCGACATGAAGCTGGATGGCAATCCATGAAGTCCACGCCGTCTTGAGTGTGTCGAATTTGGTTGCCCTGTTTCTCGGTCCGAGATGGTGCTGGGGATTCTGCTTGCCACGTTCCCAAGATGCACCTGTCCCGGCGTTGAGGGCGTCGCGGGTTTCGAAAAATAATCATGATTCTGTTCCTGATGCCCAGTCATTGTAAGCGTTTAAAGTCAGTAAATTCTTGCTCATTTCCACTGTAAAATCCGGATCTAGAACTTTTATATGATTCAGGTACAAGTGAAGCAACTGTTATAATAATGACGTTTGTCCTCCACTCCAACGTCAACCGGAGGTTTCTCTCCAAGTGTGGGCTCTTGAGCCGCACGGTTTTGCCGCTAAAATCTCTTAATTGCGGGCCTGTCAACCGCTTAAATTGGGTCGCGATCTTGAGATCGAGGATATTGCCCCTTTGAGAGTGTGATGTTCCTGGATCTTTCTGTTCTGGGAAGGGTAGTTGGCCGAATGAGGTACTCAATGCTACGTATTCCATGGAGGCAAGGATGAAAATTTGGATTGTTCCTGGTCAGAATTCCTGAGATAAGGGTATTTGTGGGAACGTTTTATTGCCTTGTTGCGTGTTTGTGTTGGCTTTTCTCGAATATTCTTGTTTTACATTCTTGGCTTCCCACCGCATACTACAGTTATTCTTGGCGTCATGCATCATAATAGCTAGCTACAGGCTTTTGTTTGAGAAGGTATCGTGGTCTCCATTCTTGCAAACATCGATACATATACAAGCCCCTCCACGTCAGGACTCGTAACAAGATCGCTTTCTTGCTGCGTCAGATTGACATGAAAGCATCCGAAGCCGTTCAAATGAAAGAGCTCGTAGTTGATAGATGGGAGGCCTTGAAAACTGGGATGATGCTCCTTATGCGAGGAGAAGTATCAAGTGAAGAGGGTTCGAAGGGTTATAGTCTTCGCCGCCGTGTAAACTTGCAAAATGACAATCAAATAGTGGCCCGGCCACCACTTCAAGTCAGTTCCCCTGTTATATCCTTTTTTTCGATTGCATGAACTGTTATACCAGTCTTTATTTGAGAAATCCTTTTGTGTGCTTGATCTTCGAAAGGTAAAGAATATCTGCAGCTACGGGTGTCCTTCTTGCCTCACACCTCTTTGCTGAGACAACTGAAGTCGAAACAAGAAGCAGTTCTCACAGTTTTGAGAAGCCATAAGAGCTAAAGCAATAAGAGGAGAACTGGCCTGGCGTTGCTTTCTATACTTGGTGCCTCCAAATGGCAACAGTATTCTCAAAGAACAAGAAAGGAAGCGAAGCAAATGGGGTCTGTTCGTCATAAGTTCCAATCTAATGACAATTTATGTGCAGTCGCGCTGCGTTTCTGTATGTGAATAGTCGAGAGTGTCTAAAGCAAGCCTTCTCAACTCGCCGATGTAAGTTCATTCTAGGGCTTGTAACATGGTTTTGAGCCCACTGTCTGACCATATCTGGAATCAACCATTACTAAAGGTTATTAAAGTGCTTTGGGTAATTGGTGCTGGAACTTATCCGAATGCTTTGTTCTCTTTCTTCCTTCTTCCTTCTCGATCCCCTGTGGTCTAGATCTCCTGAAGATCAAGCTCCAACGAGCCCAAATTCAAGGTATCTGTTGTCACAGAATATCTTCGCCAGTACCAGCATCTAGATGTCCTTCTCCTCTCATTTATCATTAATAGTCGACTTTGCACTTACAATACAGGATGGCTATTATACTAAATCATGCTTAGACCTTCAAATACTCCAGGTGACGTACCAGTTCCAAAACGCCGAGTTGATCTGCTTGAATATTTCATAGAAGGAAAGGATGAAAAATAAAAAGGAACATTTTGCAGAAGAGCAAAAGGAAAGGTCTCGGAGGGAGTCGAACCCTCGCTGGCGGAATCAGAATCCGCAGTCATAACCGTTAGACCACGAAACCTGTGTTCTAATTGGTGCAAGTTTCGGGCACAAACTCAACATCTCAACGCTTCCAACATCCCACAGCGCGCGGCTTTGCTGATCTGCCTGCACCGCACGCACCAACTCGCTTGCAACAATCTGGTTTGTGCCATTGCGAAGATGCAATTACCAGCTCGACTGTTTCATAACACGCTTATCATAGCGCATATCTTTTTTTCGCAATTGACCATTTTGCTTTTTACTCCAGTGCGAAAGTTCAAGGTCTACGTCACTGCGGCAAAGAGGTACAAGCTTTGTTTTGGCGGCATCGGTTCTGTCACCGACCAGCGGGAGTTGGAGATACGCGACAGCGCTGGTAATCTGTTCCGTTCCAGGATATAGGCTGGCACCACAGCGCAACTGTTACATACGACCATAGGTAGTGGAAAATACGGGATCCCGTCTGCTCTCCCATAGTCAAGCCACTAACCGGCGGATTAGTAGTTGGGTCGGTGACGACCAGCGAATCCCCGCTGTTGTATGTAAGTTTTTTTGCACATGATAAATTATTCATTTTGGTTACTGCCCTGAGAAAGTGGTGGATAGAACTGAGGCGAGTTGTTGTTTTGGTGTTGGTAGAGCTTGCGAGCCTTGACAGGAATTTGAGTTTTGATAGGATGTTGCCATTGTGCCTTAATTGGCAGACAATCTGAAAGCTTACAGTAACCTCGTTGATGAATTGCGATTTCTAAATACCTTAAGCGTGGCGGTTTATATAATCTTGTGCAGCAGTATTGTAACTTAGATACTGCAGCCCTTGGAAGAGTTTGAAAATACAAGGCCTAAGACTCCCAAACCCATAAGTAATTCCAAGTTGTACTGTTGAAAGTTCCCGCTACTAGTTATAATCTAACACGCCCTTCAGATGGTCTCTGTCCGCTTACGCAGGATCATCATCCAACAGCTCCTTGACCCTCTCCAACGCCTCCCTCTGAACATCCTCGACCGACTGATCAACACCAACAATCAAAACATCTTTCTCATCCTCCGTCGGCCTCTCCAGAACCTCAAACTGACTATGCACAAGCGCAGGTCCCGCAAAGTGGCCCTTCCTCGCAGCAGCACGCTTCGTGAGCACTTCCTCCGGCGCATCAAGATGTAAGAAATGAACACGCAAATCACCAGCTTTGTCAGATCCTTCCCGGAGCATATCGCGGTATTGGCGCTTGAGTGCTGAGCAGGTAACGACGAGATGTTCTGTTCCTGGACCGATGGGATGGTGCGTGGCGTGTTCATGCAGAGCTTGCAGCCAGCCGTAGCGGTCCTGGTCTGTGAGGGGTTGGCCGTGGCTCATTTTCTCGATGTTGGTTTTTGGGTGGAACTATGAGACTGTTAGTGATTTAGTAGAGAAGATGGGAGGGCACAGACATCATCGCCTTCGACGAATTTGAGATTGAGCTTCTCTGCTATGAATTTGGCGACTGATGTCTTGCCGGATGCTGTCGGGGCTGAGACGAAGAGAATCCATCGATGGCCTTTTGGTACAGGTTTTGTTTCTGGTTTCTTCAGATCACTCATTTTGTAGACTTCTGGACGTTGAAGAATCTTTCGAGCGTCAAGCTGAGGCTGCTGTTGCATTTCACGTTGTTTGAGATGCTGGATAGTAACAAGTTTAGTGTTGAACTGACTTGACGTCATAGTGATCCCCGATTTTGCTCAGGACCATTGATTCATTACGCACGGCATCCAATTTTCTCGCATTTCGATCAGTTTCTATACCCAGTTCCTCCATGGCACGCAAACCTCCAGCATGATGGTTACTCAGTCCACGATCGAATCAACAATGTAGGCGTAGGGTAGAACAACCATTCTGAAACATCACTTCGCCCTCCCTCGTTGATCGACATCGTCACAACGGACCATCAATAGACCCCAATTAAGCATTTCAATCTCCATAATTCTCTGTCCCTTTTCCCAATCTTTGGGACGGGGTCCGAGATACCCGAGAATACCATCAATCCACGACCCTGAAGAAGCATCGCCATGCACTAAGTTCACAACGTCCATTTCACCAGCACTGCAGCTGAAACGAGTTGTGCAGCGCTATAATATCGCGAAACATCCACTGCAATCCTTTCATGCTCATTCTCGCCGAAAGTTGGCATGCCCCAGCCACGCTTGCGCAACAGCTGGTGAAGCAACCAATCTGGCATGCCTCTGCAATCGGAAATAACCACTGATAACACTGTTTCAGGTCAGATTCTAGATGATTGATAACAACCGCCCATATCCCTGTCCTTCATGGAGGAAAAAAAGGAGCATCGACATTTCTGGGTCGCGGACGTGAGTGGAGAAGAGAAATCGGCCCATTTTGTTAGCATATCTATCAACATGGACGTAAAAACTACCAACAAGAGTCTAGATCCTGGCATTCATTTATTTTATTACCAATGCTTCGAGTGATTTCTTACTCCAGATAATACCAAGTGTTGGCCTTTGCGCTGTATACGAATGGACAAGATGGGTAATTGCCTTTTGAGGACGGCCAAGAGCTGGATCAGCCTTATAGTCTGGGCATGCGATTGGATGGGTAGTTTCCTACTATAACACGGCGTTTATCTCCGTTAACCGGTTCTGATCCTTGGTGTTGCACGGTGTTCACAAGCTTAGCATTCCAAGAGAAATGAGTTCTGCCGATCCTGCTCCAAGCAGAACTCAGTCTCAACCACGAATGCAACCAACAGCCATGTGAACAACAACAAAAGCAGAAGCAGTCACTGCTGATCAATTCCACGTGTCTCTTCATCTCTAGGGTAGCGTCACATCACGTCCGACATCGTCATCAAATCGCGCCCTTGCATGTGGCGCGCCCTGTCACGACGGCGGGCATTTCCCGAACCAATGACAAAAGCAAAGTTGTTCTAGAAGACCAGCTAGCGCCGCTTGAGAAAATTTCTGGAAGGGGGGAGGAAGAAAAAAACTCGACATGTGTGGCTGCGGACCCGAGGTTGCAGGCTCGGTAAGCCCGACATGATGCGACGGAGAATACGGGACACTTTTTTCTGAGCGAGGGAAGCAGACTTTTCTGTGTTGGGTAGGTCGTTCGGTCTGGTGAGGCAATAAACCTGGGTTTAAGGGGCGATCATTTTAGTTCACTTCTAATACAAGCTTAACCTGTGCTTGGTCTAGCCACATTTTTATTTTTCTCAGTTTCACGATTCAAGCTTCAAGATCCCAAGAGAGGTAGAGTGACTCGGTAGTGATCTGAAGATCTTGGCCGTCAGGACGTGTCGCAATGGAGACCAACTCCATATTCCCCATGGGGCGCTGTTTATCATTGACAATCGCCAAGAAAACCTGTGGTCAACGTTATTATGTATCAAGTGGTTTCTTTTACGTACAAACGCCGTTGGGTCTAGAAGTGCGTGCGTTGAGGCATGACTCCACTGGTAGGGGGATGGCAGAAACATGTGGTGATGATGGGTGTTCATAGCTTTTATGGGTTTGCTCAAGGATGGTCAGATAAACATGAACTGAGCTTTACTCACTGAACAAGGAGGAGAGATAATGTTGTAATTCTTGTTGGTAGTGATACTGATTATCATGATGATGATGATCCTCTTCTGCGGCCGTAAGAACTGGACTCAGCAAAGGAGTCTCGGGCCGACCGCAGCCTCAAGTGGAGACAGCGTCAAGTGCCGAAATCTGCCTGCACAATCTCCCATGTCAAGCCGAGCCAAGCAAGCAGCAGCAGCAGCAGCAGCAGCGGATATGGCGTCAAAAACTTGGAGTAACCTGTGCCTTCTCCGCACCAAGCACTTCACTCTTACTCAAAAACTTGGGGAAGAATCACCTTACACTGCCATCATACCATGACCACGTTTCCTCCTCTGTCTGTTACGTACAAGAAACATCCCTTGCCACCCGGGGCCCCGAGATTTCACCCCAGGAACAAACAGTCCTTGTCTTGAGATTATGAATGAAGCTTTTAGTTGGAGTCGCGAAGTTGGAGCGAGAATAGCCGCGAGCTGAATTGGAGAAGCGGAACCGCTAACCTGACTCTGTCTAGTGCGCCTTGACAAAAGGGGAAAAGTGTGGACAAACTCTGCAGAAAAATTTGACGAGGGACGGTATTTCTCGGCTGAAAAAGAGAAGAGTCAATGATTGACCCGTTCGAGATAAGCTACAAACTCGGCCCGCTCAGCATACTCTGCCCCCATGGGGCCTCGTCCGTGAACAAAGAACTCACTCCCCTATCTCTTACGTTATCCACTGGGATCCATAAACGGAGATGCGAGTCAGTTTGGGGTAGAGCAGATCAAATGTTCCAACGAAACTCTTTTACGTAGTTGGGTGGGAACAGAAATACCCCAGATGAGATGGGGTTCCAGATATATAAGCGTGCCCCAGACTCTCCAGTTCTCGGGTTCCCTTTCTCTTTTGTCTATCCATCTTGTGTTCAACTTGTGAAAGGGAAGAACTGCAATCATGAGCCATTACGATTCGGAGAACCAGGCCCCTGAGCCTACCAAGCATCACGGTGAAGAAGCCGGCGTCACCAACGATGCTGTCTTTGGAACAATCACCGAAGATGGTCCCAACTATCGAAACGTACGTCACCCAGTACATACAACACCAGAAGACACAGCTAATGAGAGCAGGTTGGTTGGCTCGGAACGTCAGTTCTGATGATGAAGTCCCAAATCGGTCTCGGCGTCCTGTCAATCCCCGCCTCCTTCGACGCCCTCGGTCTCATCCCCGGCATCATCTGCATGCTGTGCATCGCCGTCATCACAACGTGGTCAGACTACATCGTCGGACGGTTCAAGCAGCGACATCCTGAGGTCTACGGCATCGATGACGCAGCTGGTCTCGTGTTTGGACGCTTTGGAAAGGAGTTTTACGGTATCTCGTACTCGCTTCTTACGATTTGCATTGCGGGATCTGCTATGCTTGGTATTTCGATCGCTTTGAACAGTTTGAGTATGCATGGTACTTGCACTGCTGTCTTTGTGGCTGTTGCTTGTATTGTCGCGTTTGTTACCGCTTCGATTCGAACCCTTGATAAAGTCAGTTGGCTTGCTTGGGTTGGCCTCGTCACCCTTGTCACATCCAGTAAGTCTCATTGTCTACTCCAACAGAAACATCTCTAACAAACTATAGTCTTCGTCGTTACCATCGCCGTTGGTGTTCAAGACCGTCCCGACCTTGCCCCCAAGGATGGTGTCTGGAAGTCCGACTACAAGCTCTTCAACACCCCTACCTTCGCTGAGGCCATGTCTGCCATCGCCGCTTTCATCTTCGCCTACTGCGGAACTCCAGTCTTCTTCCCTATCGCGGCTGAGATGCGGGAGCCTAAGCACTACAAGAAGGCTCTGATCCTTTGCCAAAGCGTCGTCACCGTTGTTTACGTCGTTGTCGGCATTGTTGTCTACTATTACTGCGGTACCTACGTCGCTTCTCCTGCTCTCGGATCTGCTGGAAAGACCATCAAGAAGGTCAGCTACGGTCTGGCTCTTCCTGGTCTGATTGTCTCTGCTACACTCTACACTCACGTAAGTTAATCCACTTCACTGTATAATGACGATTGATACTGACAATTCGAAGGTTCCCGCCAAGTACGCCTTCGTTCGCCTCCTCCGAGGCTCCAAGCACCTCACCGCCAACAGCTTCACCCACTGGGCTGTCTGGCTCAGCTGCACCTTCGGCATGGCCATCATCGCCTACGTCATCGCATCCGGTATCCCCGTCTTCGGCGGTCTCGTCTCCCTCGTCGGCGCCCTTCTCGGAACACTGCAGTGCATGCAGCTCTTTGGCTGCCTCTGGCTCTACGACCACTGGGCTGAGGGCAAGGACAAGTCCCAGCGCACTACCAAGTGGACCATGATGGTCAGTTGGTGTATCTTTGTTATTGTCCTTGGTACCTTCCTCATGGTTGGTGGTACTTATGGTTCCATCAAGGGTATTATCGACTCTTACAACGTGAGCGGCGGTTCTGCTGCTTGGTCTTGTGCCGATAACTCCAACTCTTCTTAAAGAGCACATGGAGGATAGATATTTAGATGTGGTCATAGATGATTTATAGATATTAAATGCAAGCGTTGATAGAGTTCAAACAAGGACCAACCGTGTCTCGTGAACATGAACAATCCCTTCCAAGTCACTCTCAAAGTCACCGAGATCAGAAACTACCACTCTACGGTTTGGCCACTCACAGCTTCTCCTTCAATGAACTCACTCTCCACTCCCCCTTCAAATCTCTCTCAATCCTCTCAAACACCCCTGGTCCTTGCTTCCCCAAACCTGTCCCCACCGCCACGGCATAAGCTCCAACGCTCCTCATCCTTCGATAACCGTCCCCGTCACGTACTCCACCAACCCCGATGATCTTTACATGACTCAGTTCCGGGATTTGGTCGAGCATCTTTCTCAACGTTGACACGTTACCGAGTGCAAGCGGATGAAGTGGCGGACCGGCCATGCCACCAACACCAGTACCAGGCAATTGGGGGTCTAACTTGTCGTTTTCAAGAATAAGGCACGACCCGAGAGTGTTGGTGGCGGTGATGAAGCTGAGGGATGATGCAGTTGGAATCAATGTCTCAATCAAGGTTGCGAACTGTCCATGGTGAGTGTAAGGCGGTGTCTTGATTCCAACAGGCAGAGAAGGATTCTTCGGGAGCAGATCAAGATATTTCTTGAGAGCAGCACCTCCGTACGCAGGCGGTGGAGCGCCAGGGATATTCGGACAGCTCAGGTTGACCTCCATGGCCAGAGGGAAGGGAAGGGCCTTCGACGTAGCCTCGATACGAGCATAGCTCTGTTGTATGTCTCTAGGAGATCCAGTGACGCTAACGATGAAAGTCTTTCGCAGTCCAGGAAGTCGATGAGCAATCTCTGCTAAGAAACCGAGGTACCCATCGAGCGTGATGGGACTGTAGCCCAGGTTGTTCAAGCTTGCCATTGCATCTTTTGTGTGGCCATTGGGTGGAATCTGGTGGGAAGAAGTGCCCTGGTTTGGGGTTACAGTCGAGGGGTTGAAGAAAAGATATTGGTGCTGCTCATGCTGATGATTGAAGCCATTGATAAGCGATGTGCGGGTCGTGATAGCGCCTGTTGAAGGGGATGAAGCAATTGCCAGAAGATCGTCGATGTCGGTGGCCCATGGGGTTGCCGAGTTCAGCAAAGGCGGACTAATTGTCAGTTGAGGTGGCGCCATAGTCGTAACGGGAAGCGATTGAGGAATTGAAGTTGACGTTGAAGACGAAGATGAGGGGCTGGAGATTGGAGCTGGTGTTGATAAGAATCGTATTATGTAATCATAAAATAGGCGTCTTTGGTCACTGAACCTGCAACCTTAGCTCGCTCGTATTGTGACGGATCAAAGAACTCTCAAATTTCTAATTTATTTCTAATATTCACAACTCTTCATTGCTCTGAACCTCCCACGCTCGCTGCGCCTTGAACTGCTCAGGAAACCACTTGGGTGTCTTCCCCTCAGTCATCATGTCAACAAGCGCCTCAGCACTCCTATAAGCCCACGCCATTCCGTGTCCATTCATGCAAACAATAGCCCACAGTCCATCCTCAGCTGGAACCTCACCAACCAGAGGAAACCCATCCGGTGTCTCACACACGATACCCGTCCAGTCCTGAATAACCTTCGTCGAGCCGCCCCAGTTCTCATACCCGTATACAGTGCGCGCTGCGCCGTGGAGGACATAAGCAATCTGCTCGTTGATGGCGGTATCATCGGTAATGTAACGTTCGCGCGTGGGAGACATTTGAGTTGAGCCGCCAATTACAACACTGCCTGCGTTTTTGGCACCTGGGGGCTGGGCGGCGATGTAGACGTTGCCGCTGTGGAGATCAGGAACGCTGTTGCTTCGTCGGAAGACTTTGTTGTCGGTCGTGTTGGCGGAGGGTGTTACGGCGGAGACTTGGTTGCGGACAGGCATGGTGAAGTTGGTGCTTGCGATGCCTGGGTGAAGAGCAGGAGTGAAGCCATTGGTAGCAAGGACGACTTGCTTGCTCTTGACGGTTCCTCGGTTCGTCTTGACTTCCCATCTTGCTCCAGTCTTGGTCTTTCTGCCGAGCTGGTTGAGACTCAGCGCCATGGTGTTTGTCTGTAGATTGAGACCTTTCTCAAGACTGTACTCAAGCATCCCGCACACGGTATGGTATGGGTTCTGAGTATGAGCTTTGAAGGTCACAGCTCCAACGATCTCAGGCCATCCCCAGTAGTCGCGAGCATCCTGACCCTTCCAGATAGTCCTCTTGTTCTTGGGAACGTCATTGGGTCGGCGCTTTTCAAGCTCATGCTGAAACTCAATTGACTCAACGGCTGTCTTGAACGAATCGTCAGTCCAGTACAGACTGGCGGTCTCGACATCTGTGAAGTCGCTTGAAACGTTGTGTGAGCGGATAAAATCGCGCACGTCGTTGACACAATCCTGCTCCATGTTGGCGATTCGAAGAGCATCGTCCTCGCCGTATGTCTCGACCCACGCCTTCACACCATTGTAGTCGCCGGGTTTGCAATGACCTCCGTTGCGACCAGTCGCGCCTGAAGCTGCAGTTCGCGCTTCAATCATCAGAATTGAGAGGCTTGGGTCGCGATCCAACAGCTTGTGTGCTGTGGCGGCACCTGAGATACCGGATCCAATGATGACATAGTCAAAGGTCTTCTCTGTCGGCAGATCCTTCGTAGTGCGGAGGTTGGCGATGCGGTGAGGAGGATCTTGCCAGTAGGATTTTGTCGCGTTCGGTAGAGGCAGTCCAGGAATCTTGAGAGGGGACTCATCAAGCGTGTCGCTTCGCGAGGAGTGAGGATGCGCGACGGCGAGAGAATTGACGCCTGAAGCCAGAAGGATGCTGGCTGTTGCCACCTGAGACAATGAGGACCTCATGATCGATGATTCGCTTGACAGCAGGGATCGTTGAAGTAGGTGAAAGGTGAAGAAGCGATCTTTTATACCGAATCAGCGCGACGAGAAGGATCCGGACTTCAATTGTAGAGCCGCACCGAGATTCGCTCAACAATCATGGAGAAACAAGACCGCCTGATAAGCGTCGGTTCCGTATACTCAATCAGGAAGGATATGATCAAGGTTCCCCGACTTTGAGTGGGATCGGCGCTTGTCGTGCGGGGTTCACATCCTGGTTACTGCAACGTTAGTATCACGGTCACTATCTTATTTCGCTCACAGTGGTACGATTGAATAATTGGGTTCATGGACTTACCTTTTTATTAAACTAGACCTCAATAAACTCCAGACTCCCGAATGTAAAGCATCCAGCGTCTGCCACGGGACTACAAGGAAACATTAAAGCTAGCATCTCCCCCAAAGACTAAACAATCCAAAGCCAAGTACTTACAGACCCCTAGCATCTGCAGCAGATGGATTCGCGACTCTGAGAGCAGACTTGACCTCTTCAATAGGAACGAACCACTTATCCTGCTCCGTGATCTCCCACCACCGACGGTTGTCACCGCGCTCAATGATCAGTCGTCGCCAGATCTCGAGGGCCTTATCACGAAACTTCTTTCCAGGGCCACTGTGCAACTCGGGAATTTTGAGGTAAGCCGTATACTTCATCCATTCAACTCGAGGGCCAAACCGGTCGTTGATGATGAATTGATGGCGTCGTGGGCCAAACTCCACAGTCAGCTTCTCACATTCTGTTTTGTAAGAATCGGAAGCGAGGCATGACACGGCGCTGAAGAGTCTGAACAAACCTTCATTCTCGCTCTCCTCACTACGGCGAAGACGGCCAGTGAATGGCAGCATCTTTTGGGTCTCGGTGTGTGAACACCAGCGACGACCCACTCCATTTTTGACACAGCGTGATGCGTTCCTCGAGGCAGATCAGAACCGAGACGTCTCCAGTGCTTGCTCCTGGCGGTCAAGGGCCCTTCGTTAACTGGGCAGTACATGAGAAAGTTCTCAAGGAGAGAGATGGGGCAGTAGGATTGCATTGCAAGCTCGACTGCGTTGTCGGGTACTGTCTCTGGATAACCTTGGGCTCCAAAGCGATCTTGATAAAGATCAATGACACCGCCGCTTTTGCACAGCATCTCAATCATGTCACAGATGCCATCTCGGAACTCGTCAGCAAACAGTGCATCTGCGGTCCATTTGATCCATTCTACCAAGTGATCAATAGAAGGTCGTGGAATGGAGTCAGAAGTTGAAGCTCCAACAGTCTGGAGTGTTTGACGTAAGAATAACTTGAAGATATTCAGACCATCTTTCGTATCCTCTTTAGATTTATATAGCCCCGCAAAGCCGGCAATGACTGACTGTTCGCCGCGGTTTGGGTCTCGGCTCTGTGTAGAAATCCACTGGGAAGAAGGCTGGAAACCAAACTTGAAGTAACCTTTCAGCGTGAAAGGGAACTGCCCTTTGCGCAGGACGCTTTTCAAGACCTCGGACTCGTTGCGTGGTTCCGAAAGGAACAATGGATGAGTGCCGAGGACTTCCTCCTGAATCTCTTCGATATCGGCTGTATCGAAAGACGCCTTATTGAGGAATGAAATAAGGAGATGCTCTGGGAGGACGAGAAGGGGAGACTTTCCATTTATCTCGAAAGAGTGCGGCATGGTTGTTGACTTTGAAGTGAAGATATTTCGGTAATTCTTGTGTTTGTTTGTGTGGTTATGGTGATAAGTTGATGGATATTGGTGATTCAGAAAGATCTCTGGAGGGATCGCAACGGCCTTATAAAGGTTGACAAGATGAGAAGGATTTGGGATCTAAAGCGCTCGCCTGATAACTCGATCGTTTTCCGGAACCTGTTCGGATGTTCGCCACTCACATTCAGTGGGCTTGGCTGAACAAAGAGACTGTTAAGGATTAGCGAGATACTCATGCGGTCAATTGCAGCAAACATTGAAACCAGGTTCTGTCCCAAATTTGTACAAACAGGCTGCGCAGGTTTCAAGAGCGACATTATGTTGAACGTCGCGCGACGCAAATCATCCCGTTGGTCCTCTGCTGGGATTGGAGAACAATACCTAAGAATCTGACTCTAAGACTCGCCTTGAACTTTCTAAGTTGGATCGTAAGCTCATGACATTGATCTCGTGAGCAGACTAGATTTGATGAGAGAACGTGAGAGCCACCTGCCACTGGTTGCCATAGTGCTGGGACAATGATTAGCTTTAGCCCTTGTGAGACTCTTCCCACCTCGAACATCTGAGGCTGTAATTCGCCTAGTAGAAAGGACTTCGCCATCAGCCTGATTGGTCTATCATGCCCCTCGACATCCTGCTCTCAGGCTTTTGACTGCAGCAGTCATAGCACGGTGAATTAGTGGTTCCATGGGATGATTGGTTGAGACGTTTGCGAACTTACATCTTGTGTTACTGCCTCTCACTCTCGTTGCCACTGGCACTGACACTGGTATTCTCACCGTGAGTCGGACTGATCGATTTACTAACGAACATGGGCCACATGTTGTTGTTTCCAAAGACCAGGCCTTCGCTTGTAATTCTTCTCCCTTCTCATTTCTTCGCTCTTCAACCTTCATCTCTCAGTTTACTTTCTCTTCTTCATCCTCTAAGTTTTGTACAGCAGTATTTGATCTTCGTCTACAACGGCGCCTGGGTATGATACGCTGTCGTCATGACATAACATGTCTAACATACAGTAGTGACTATGGCTAAATATTCGCTTGGAATTGCTCCCAACCAGCATCTTCAGAGCACCTCAACTTCTGAAGCAACTTCTCCGACTTTTCACCCATTCTCAAGACTCCCCCCAGAGTTACGACTTAAGATCTGGAAGGCAGCCTGCCTGCCTTGCTCGGGTTTTGAGAAAGGCCTCCACTATGTCACGGTGGACGCTGTGAGCATCATGCGCTCCTGGAAGACAGGTTTCAAGCATCCTGTCACTGATGACCCCGATATCGAGGGCCATCTCTACGAATATGAAGGCAGCCGATATGTCAAGATGAGAGCCATGGAGTGCCCATGGGGATATACCAGAAATCCGTAGTCTCCCATCAACACCCTCAACAAATCGGCCTATCTCTGGGACGCAGGCCTTTGGTTGGCGTGTAAAGAATCCCGTCAAGTCATTGCAGGGCATTTGGGTTCTAAGGAATGGCTTACGCAGCAAGGACAATCCCGCCAAAGAGGCAAGACTGCATGGTAGCAAAAGGCCTTCCCGTCGGCAATTCTCCCCAGAAACAAGAGCGATCCATGGTGCCCATTGGTCAAGCCATATGGCGACATGTTTTGTATGGATGCCTCCAATCTCGAATCATTCCCTGAGCGTTCTCTCGACATGATGCTATTGGCTCCTTTCTTCAGAACCAACAAGTTCACAGTCATTGGAGATTGGAACATTGCTTTCAAGTTCGACGACAGTTGGATCAACAACTTTCCTTCTACCTGGTTGGATCTGGCGCAAGAAGAAATCTCCCTGCGAAGATGGCTAGCGTGGACCCTCTTTTACGAGGAGAATGCGGTTAATGCTAGACCATCCTGCCGGGATTTATTGACGAAGGTGTTTGAGAGTGACAACGAAGATGGAGTGGATAGCGACGACAGAGGAGCGGAAGAGAATGATGGGGGTGACACGAGTCAAGGTGTCGGTGAGTGAATTGGGGTTTCTAAGCACCAGGAACATGGATATCAGAGCATGTCATGTATTTGAGTCTCACTCCAGTGAGCAATGGGACCAGCGAATTTTGGTCGGAAAACTGAAGGAGGTATTCTGTACTCTATGGTAGTAGTGCACCAGATGTGATGAGATAGAGCAGATACCCAAGGGCAGAGTAATGATCTTTTGACTTTGAAATTTTACGCAATGAGACGTCAGATTCTTCTTTGCTAGTGGTGTCTGCTAACACCAACAGTTGAAGGTGAAGTACTGATACAGCGCTGGCAGAGTCTCCAAAAAAATGAATGGTGCTTGCATCAACGGCATAGTTACGTTCGTGGGTAAGAGTGCACATGGCAACAGTTTTATTCACATTAGATGTCAAGTTCACCGAATACGTCACTTTCTTAATGCCTTTTGCTATTTATAACTTCAAGAAAAGCTATGTTTAGAAGCTCCAATCGTTAAATGACTGTATTTCTGTCTCATAAGTGTGGAGCGACAAGCGCAAGACTGAGCGAGAGAATCCCCGCGTTAGATCGAGTGCCTCTCAAAGCCAAGCAAAGCCCAACTTGCGAAAGTCCCCAGCATCCAGGTTGGCCCTTGCATTCTCTAACTCTACATGAATCCCGAGTCCCAAATATCATCTCCACTAGGTCGTAGCAACGGAAAATTCATGTTAACTTGCGGTCCCACACAATCCTTGATTTTCTTGTCCAAACGAGCGATATATCGAATGCAATCGCTTGATAGATAGCCTGATCTTATCCACCGCCAGTCAACGTAATGATCGTGCTTGGTACCGGGACGATCCGGTTCGCAGACCTCGCAAAGCTCCTCGAGCTTGTCTATGAAGCTTCTGACATTTGCAAAAGCTCCATCGGTCTCGTGCCAATCTTGACACCGAAAACATCTATAGTACGGCTGCACTAGGGCATAATCTGTTTCGTAATCCTTGCAAAACGAGCTCTCACTAAAGTGATCCTTGGGAAGGTAGCCTGTCCATTGACCAGTCTTTTCAATCAGGTAAACCTCAGGCTCAGTAGCATACTTGAAGAACGCCCTGTAGAAAAAACATGAAAAGGATCCTCGCGTAGAGTTCCCTGATGCCAGATCGTAGTAGTTTCCTGGAAGGTCTATATTCCAGGTCGGGTCGAATTCGAACGCGATTCTCTTAATGTAGACGTTCTGGGGCCCTGTAGGGCTCAAATGTGGGATGGCTACCCGCCAAGGCTTATCATTTCCGTTAGGAGCTTTCCATTTCCAGCTCTTCGCCTTGATACAAAAGATATCATCAGTCGGACAAACAGAAGCATCCCCAACCCCTTCGTTCTCGCGCATGCGGAGCCTCGCAGGAGGTGGGGATATGTTGCCATAGGGGTAGTTGCGCCAGTATCTTGATACACCCTCCCGTGACTCTGTGCAGGCTGTCCATAGCGCGTGTACCAAGCAGCCCGATTTGTCATCTCCTTCGACAACATCCACCATGGACCTGTGATATGCCAAGAGAGTATTGCTGTCAGCACTAAGCTCGACGTCAATGTAATGCATCCTAGGTTTGCGATGATCGTAGAAGATGTAGGAAAGACATGCTGCGTCCCAGATTTGCAGCCGAAGCTCAACGGGCAGTCTTGGGAATGGATGAAAGGAACAGGCCATGTTGTTAGGGTGTTCAAGCTTTAGAGAGTTGGTAGCTTCATCTGATAGGACAATGGTTTACTTGACAAGACATGAGCCTCGTAACCGGAGTAGAGTCTACAGGAGATTCTTCAAGAAGAGAAGTGAAACAGAAGCGAAAGGGAGCCCCTTTATAGTTAATGGAAAACCTTGGACTTTGGTGAGAGGCATGATTAGTGACCCAATGCCGAAAGCTTAAAACGGTCTTCTACATATTTATAGCGAATTATTGACGCTTTGAGTCTTGCAAGTGAAATAAGTTTTATGGTACAACTTGATAAACCTTCACGCCGCGGATCACTTGCGGCTCTTGAAAGTTTAAATCTAGCAAAATGGATCTCCTTTCTCAATGTCACAGGCAACGCTCTCTCTCTAATCAATAAGACTTAGGAGTTTGATCTGCCGTGTTACTCAACAGTCTGACGGGCAGGCTCTCGCCTATCAACGACTGTTCGTTCTGCCCGACAAGTCAGACCGGACGAAAGGGACAGTCATCCGTTCAATTCTGTTCACTCAATTGACAGCTGTAACCAGTATGATGTCAAGCAGGTAGTCTGTTGGTTCTACGAAACCTTATGCCCAGTCACTCGGAGACCGAGACCATCCGCCGCTGATGATGCAGCAAAACAACAACATTTGATAAAGGCGGAGTAATTCATTCCCGCTTGCAACACTATTCATTGCACTCCATTAGTAACAACGTTCACGATCACCCTCCATCTATGTTCATCGTAGTCGTATTCATCCCTGGCCATCACATGCATCACCCGTAGCATTGGTCAGTTACCATCCGGCCTTACGTAGCATCTCCACCGATAAACTAAACTCAAAAACCGATTCCTCAGCTTTGTCAAAATCGGATATACAAAATCTGACATATTTCCGACGCTAATCGCGATAATCTCCCATCTCGGATCTGGAATCTGCATTAATAATGGTAAAAATGCTGCGGTGGAGATCTGACAGCGCGTTATTGGCTCGGAAGTACGGATCTTCGGATATACACAATCTTTCGGACTTGCTCGCCGCTTTTTATAGACCATCTCGTCATCCCTTGGTAATGATGTTCTGAACAGATCAGACTCTGAGCATTATCCAAAATGGTGACTGAAACAGAAAAAGGTGAGTTGTTGCGCTGCTTGGGATTGGGATGGGGGCTAATCTGGTGCAGAGCAAGGCTTTATGCCTGATCCCGAGAGGGACGCGCCGTCGGATAACAACACGCTCACAGGACCCGACGAGGAAGCTATCTCAAGAACAAAGTCCAACGTCTCAATAGCTGAGACGTTCTCGCTCCCACGTGAGATACTCTTCGTGGCGATCATCTGCATGGCGCAGTTCATGACGCAAGCCGCGCTCGGAAACTGCCTCAACATCATCCACATCATCGGCGACTCATTCAACCTCACTAATCCCGCGGAGCTAAGCTGGCTCATCGCCGGGTTCTCCCTCACCGTCGGAACCTTCATCCTCTTCTCCGGCCGCCTCGGTGACATCTTTGGCTACAAGCGCCTCTTCCTCATTGGTTTTGTCTGGTTCGCCGTTTGGTCTATGATCTGCGGGCTGGCGAATTACTCTAACCATGTTCTATTCATCTTTGCGCGAGTGTTTCAGGGTATTGGGCCTGCACTGGTGATGCCGAATGGTCTGGCTATCTTGGGCGCTTCGTACAAGCCTGGTGGTCGCAAAGCTGTTGCGTTTGCGCTCTTTGGAGCTTGCGCACCTGGTGGTTGTGTTTTTGGCGCGTTGTTTGCTGGACTTTTTGTCCATGGGGATCCGGCTTGGTGGCCTTGGACTTACTACTCTTTCGCGCTTGGGCTGGCGTTCATTGCGCTAATGGCGTATTTTATCATTCCCGATCCTCCCCACAAGCTTTCGTCCGCCGATATGAGCTGGAGAGACATCCTTGGTCAGCTCGATCTTCTCGGCGCGATCACTGGTATCACTGCCCTGGTCCTCTTCAACTTTGCCTGGAACCAAGCCCCCATCGACGGCTGGGACAAGCCATGGGTATTCGTCCTTCTCATTGTTGGTGTGCTCCTTGTTCCCGTCTTCTTCTACGTCGAATTGCGCGTGGCATCGCATCCTCTCATCCCCTTCGATGCTCTGACTAGTGACGTTGCCTATATCTTGGGCTGCATCGTCTGCGGCTGGGCTACCTTCGGTATCTGGGTGTACTACACTTGGCAGTTCTTCCAGATGCTTCGTGGAGCCTCACCTCTTCTAACGAGTGCTTGGATGAGCCCGGTTGCTATCTCTGGAGCCTGTGCCTCACTGATCACTGCATGGCTTCTTCATGTGTCGCATCCTGCATTGGTCATGCTCCTGGCCCTCACAGCTTTCACGACTGGTACAATTTTAATGATGACAGCCCCCGTCGAGCAGTCTTACTGGTATCAATCTTTCTTTGGCCTTGTCATCATGACCTTCGGTATGGACATGTCGTTCCCCGCCGCGACTCTGATCCTCTCCAACTCTGTGAAGCGAGAGCATCAAGGCATTGCAGCAAGCTTGGTCAGCACTATCGTGAACTACAGTATCAGTCTAGGTCTCGGATTTGCTGCTACGGTGGAGGTCAATGTTACAAATGGTGGAGAGTCAAAGCACGAGCTGTTGATTGGTTATCGATCAGCCTTCTACATGGCTGTTGGCTTCGCCGGGCTGGGACTCGGCATCAGCATCATCTACTTTCTCAAAACAAAGTGGTATCAGAGGAAGGGGAAGCAATGAACGGAGAAGTTATAGAATGGCGGTCTTGTGGACGCATCCATGTTTGCGGAGGAAAATTGATAGATTATGACTTTATAGACACGGCCTACAGCCTCATGATAGAATTCATTTCACGTCAAGAACATTTATTAGACGAACCATTAGTCGCGGTGCCACATTTTGAACGGGTATACCTCGTTCTGTTCACGGAGTCTGGCTGTTCATGCTGTGTCATGGTTCAGACTCGGGTGGCGGCAACTGGTTTGCCCCAGTGGCATGAGCCCCTACAACGGCATCGCATTCTATCTCGTTCATCTCAATGACAAATGTCCACCCGAACATTGCCTTGCTTGTTCGGGGTAATACATGATGAGTAGTTCTCCCGCATGCGAGTTTGACTTCCCGCTTACCCTCCAATGCTACCGCTAAGCCCTGCTAAATGGTGTCGTCATAGGGCTGATGGTCTCCCGAATGCGAAGTGGACCTCGAAATGCGAGCCAATCATAAAATTCTCGATCGCCAGCCGTTGATGGCTGCGGAATCAATCGGCGCTAGGACAAAATCCCCTGAGCATGCGGTTTTGCGAGTGCGATAATCGAGTGCGTAATACAATCATTCCTCCGAGTACTATTCTCATTTCCCTCTGTATTTCATTGTGTTGGTGATCAGATGCATCGCCAATGTTCGCATTGGCAGTGTTATTGTGCGAGGGCAGTGGGGTAGGCGATGCCTGAATGGACAGTGGAAATTGACTGACTTTTCACGAAACATTAGAGGAATTGCATAATGTATCAACGATTATCCTAATTTAAGATTGTCTTAGAGATCAGATAGGTTTTGTAAATAAGTTAGTCTCGTTTTGATCGCATCTTATCGCATTTGATCTTGGCTGATCGCAAAGTCAAGCTTTCACCAGAAACCCACTAATCCCCTTTTAGCAATCCACTCGCATAGATCCGAGTGCGAAGACATGGGCACTAGCGCCTGTTCACTAAGACTGCAGCCTCAAAACAATGCGAGATGCGAGATTCGTCAGTGGCACAATAATATATATATCTGTGTTCAGTCGCTTCAAGAACATCTTCACAATCACTACCTAAACATTCAATCAACTAGCATTTTTATACAAACAAACACTCTTATCCTCCAGCGACACCAACCCCTTACCTGCCCACCAATCCAAGAACCAAAACATGCCTACTCAGTGCTTCAGAGCCATCATTGTCGGAGGCGGCCCAGTTGGCCTCACAGCCGCTCATGCCCTCTCCCGCGCAAATATTGACTTCATTCTTCTCGAACGTCGCTCAAGCGCAGTCATCGATGCTGGCTCCAATCTCGTCCTCAACCCCATGGGCCTTCGCGCTCTTGATCAACTCGGTCTCGCTGCTCCTCTTGAGCAAGTCAGCTCTCCTCTTGGTCTGATCAACCGCCAAGACCATCAGGGCCGCGATATAGGAGATGCGTACTGGTTCATCCTATTCAACAAACTGTGAGTTTTACCCCCTCTCCAGAAATACCCTCAACTAACGAGCCCAGGCTTGGAACCTTCCCCCGTGTAGTCAGCCGCCACGACCTCACCAAAGTCCTCTACGACTCTTTCACCCCTCTCCAGAAGAGCCAAATCCTTACCGACAAGAAAGTCGCCGACATCATCCCCAGCGAAACCGGCGTTCAAGTCTTATGCGACGATGGAACATCCTACGAGGGATCCATCGTCATCGGAGCAGATGGCGCTCACAGCTTCGTCCGCAACAAGATGCGCTCTCTAGCCCAAGACACAGGCTCCGACGATGTCAACGACGAGAAACCCTTCCTGACCACATTCCGAGCTCTCTGGCTGCGCATGCCTACCAAGTTCGCTGGCATCGAGCCTGGCACCACCTGCGAGACTCACGGTCCTGGTGCGGCCACACAGCTCTTTGCCGGTGAGGATTCTTCCGTCATGGGTCTTTATGAGAAGTTGGATGCGCCTACTCGCGATCGGGTCCGATACACGGAGCAGGATCAAGTTGATCTTGTTGAGCGATGGGGACACATCCCTCTTGCTCCCGGCGGCAAACTCACCCTCAAAGAGGCCTTCAACGCTCGCACTCAGTCTGGCCTCGTCAGCCTCGAAGAAGGCGTCGTCAACCACTGGAGCTGGGGCGGTCGTGTCGTTCTTGCTGGTGACTCAGCGCACAAGTTCACCCCCAGCACAGGCGCAGGTTGCAACAACGGTCTCATCGACGTCGTCGCCCTGGTCAACCAACTCTACGCTCTTCGTCAGAAGTCCCCTGCCCCAACTCATGCTCAAATCGCCACCGCCTTCCAGTCGTACCAAGCTTCACGCATGGATCTCGTTGTTGAAGCTTGCCGTGGCTCGGGTCAGGCGACTTCCAGCGCCACTTGGCAGACTGGTGTGTTCAAGTTCATCGACAAGCACATCATTGGCATCACAGCCATTCAGAACATGCTTTTTGGACTGGGTGCACCCAAAATGGCGCAGTCGCCTAAGTTGACCTTCATCAAGGGGCCAGAGAGACATGTTGGCAAGATCGCTTGGGTGGAGCCGCAGGAGAACAAGGCTTACCGATAGACTGTCAATTCGGAATAATTTCTTTAGCTTGTACTTAAAATTGCCTTTAGATGATTTAGCGAAGCGTACTAGATGGTAGACTCAATGATCAATCTCATATCTTCAATGGAATGCAGTGACAGCTTTGTGTGAAGAATGCGACATCTTGACATGACCAGCGTGAGGAACCAAAGGGCCAGATCTAGCCCAGTCACCGACCTCAAATATCAAGCTGTAAAGAAAGAAGCCCATTGGCGGCATCGCAGACTCGTCATTTGCGCCTTGCAACAGCATCCGGATACCACTTGTCATGTAAGCCCATGCGCTGTCAAATCTTGTCGAATGATAACGTGAGATGCTGCTTAACATTGACGCAGACGCATGAGATGGAAACATTGAAAATTAGTCAATAACGTCGTTGAGCTCAGCAGATTGATAATCTGACTCAGTTAATGCAGTAACTGATCCAGCACCATCGCCACTATAAAGTGACGTGATCTGTTAGTGTTACAGCATGCTTGACAGCCCCGCAAACGTCATCGGCACAACGGAGCTGACAAATTTCATGACGATGACAAATAAATGACAGTGGGATACCAACAAATAAAAGACGGAGTTTTTACGCAAGATTCCGAATTGAGCTACCTATAATTGGATATAAGAAACAGCCGTAGTTCAATTCGATTTCCCCATCTTCAACTTTAAACCTGTATGTCACGACTTCTCAGAACAAGACCTATTCTCAAACAGCTCCTCAACCCCGCTCAACTCAGACCTTTTCACTTCACAACCACCAAAATGACAACTGGACTCTTCAACTACATCGATCCGACATCAAGTCTCGACGACAACGGAAACAGAGTCAAGCCATGGGCTAAAGTCGACGTCGACCAAACTTCTTTTGAGCGCAGCCAGCACAAGCGCGACGTCGTGGACATTCGCAACGCCGCTAGCATTACGAGTTTCGGCGTAGATGTTTCTGGCTTTGATGTCTTCAAGTCTCCCGCCAAAGAAACAGAGTTCACCGACGACGCGGCTGTGAGGAACGGTTACTACGGCGAAGTCGAAGCGCTGCTCAAAGAGAGGATCCCTGAGATCAAAAAGGTTGTTATCTTTGATCATACTATCCGCAGAAGGGAGAAGTCGAGCCCTAGACAGCCTGTGCAACAAGTCCATGTTGATCAAACTCCCGGCGCTGCTGAAGCTCGTGTGAGACGACACACCGATCCTTCAGAGATAGAAGAGCTTCTCAAGGGGCGATACCAAATCATCAACGTCTGGCGACCCATCGGCCATCCGGCAACAGACTTCCCCCTCGCAGTCGTCGACTATCGCACCACGAAGCCCGAAGACATGATCAAAGTTGATCTTCTGTACCCCAAGCGCGAGGACAACGATGACGATGACCGCGGAAAGGAAGTCCTACCAGATGCATCGACACTTCGCTCAACGGAGGGGTATCAGATCAAGGGTGAGACGTATTCTGTTGCGCCGAATGATGCGCACAAGTTTTACTACGCCAAGGACATGACGCCAGAGGAGGTCATGTTGATCAAGTGCTTTGATTCGAAGAGTGAGGTTCATGAGGGGGGTCAGCATGGTTTGGCGGGATATACGCCTCACACTGCGTTTGTGGATCCCGCTACGCCGGCGGATGCGAAGGGACGACAGAGCATTGAGGTTAGATGCTTGGTATTTTACTAGAAACAGCGGGTGGCTGGGAATGTCCCGGTGGCTCAGACATAATACGTAGCTTTATTTATTAATGACTATTATGAGATCTTTAACAAAACTGCGGCCTCATGTCAACTTAAAGCTTAACCTTATAGGCGGCAGTCGACTACATAGTTCGCATTATTAACAACATTCAGGTTGGTGATGATTGAATGATTAATAGCATCTCTTGCTTCGAGAAGATCTGGCTTCCTTTCTTATCATACTAGGTATCAAGTAGAAACCGAGACCCATGAATTCCAGACCTCAATGCTCGCTTTGTTGTACATTCCCTGTCTCAATCTCTCTTCTCTGGCAGGTTCTTGTCCCACTCTCCTTGTAGACTTACTTCGTTGGTCGTGATCAGGAAGTGAATTTGCCGAATCGTCAAAGTTCCAAAAACCTGCCGCTGCTCCCCACCAGCTTAGCTGATTTCTAAAATTCGGGTGTCTCTTTGCCCTCCTCACCGTCTTCACTTTCATGCTCAATCTCACAGTCGTTGACGTTTTCCAATTCGTCCGGTTCAAGAACTCGATCCTCGATTTGATCTCGAGCAGGTTCCTCTTCGTGGCGAACGAGAACTTTGACATACTCAGTCAAATCAAAACCTGGGGCGTGGTGACACATCATACATATTTCGTCATCAGTGCAGTCCTCGCAAAAGGCAAGGGTCCAAAGCTTCCAAACGAGCCAGAGAAATCGTAGCATGGCTGAAGTCTCAGCCGGCTGGGCCGGGTAGAAGCCGAAGTAGTCATTATCAACCTCCACGTACGCATCGTCGCAATCATGAAAGACTGTATCCTTGTTCACCCACCAACCTGGCCCCCAACGAGCAGCCTTGTTGAGCAGATAGATACGCGGCGCATTGCCCTGGCTCCTTCCGCAGGGTGACTTTCCGGCCATTGGGACACGGAACATGAAGGCGAGGAGTCTCCAGAGCAAGTGGCAACTGTGGTCTATCGAAGTTTTTGATGCAAAATAGGTCTCGGGTGGGCATGGCCATGAAACGCTCTGCATGCTCTTGGTTGCGAGAAAGGAGACAGGTAGGAAGAAAGGGCTCACGCTCATGAACTGAATCTTCATCACCTCGTCGCTTCTCATACAGTTCCTCGTCGTCTTCAGAGTTCGATTCCTCAAAATACCGCTTTGAGAGGTACGGTTTGCAAGCCTTATTGAGGCACTCATCCAATTCGAGGGGATCAATGTTTTTGTTCTGAGTACCAGGCCAAATCTTCAGTTGGAAGTGCGTGGAAATAACCTCCCTCGACTCTCTGCAAGCTTTCCAGAGACCAGGGTCCCACATATAGGCAGATCTATTTGCGCGTCCGACAAGCCCCTGGGCATTGGGAGGTCTGGAAATCAGGATGAAGGGCTCTCATTTCTATTGTTGCCTTCGTTGGGAGTCCAATCCAAGAGCGCAAGTCATCTCTAATGCTTGCCAGATCGATGTAATGTAGGCCGCGTTGGTTGGCTGCGAAAGGGAAACAAGCTGACTTCCAGATCTTGAGCCGAAGCTCTATTGGGAGGTTCGGGAATAGGTGGAAAACCATTGGAGGCATCTCCTTGGCCGACAGGGCTGTCATCTCTTTCGTTTGCTTAAGCCCGACCCCGTGATCAGGATCTTCGACGACCATGGGTCGCGCCATGATAGCTGTACATCGTTAGACTTATGATATGAATGCCATAATCGTTCGGTATAAGTCTTACCAGTGCACTTGATGAGTCTTGACAGAATAATTCAAGGGATATGGCAAAATGGGAACGTGTTGGACGGAGAATGTCGAAAGTCAGAAGTTGGAAGTTTGAGGAGTGATGGAGGGCGAAGAGCAGGGTCTTAGGGAGCGAAGGTCTTTACTTGATGAACAATACCACGTGGTTGCTTTGCTTCTGGCAGTGAAAACGCTCGTGGTAGCTGTGACAACGACCAGTGTTTGCTGAGCGGCGAGGTGACTCATATGGGGAACAATAGCTAGGGAGATGCCAGTGCCAGAGTTACACATGATGACATTCAATGAACAAGCAATTTCTAAATCACATGTTCTGATATAAGTCTTAACTACAACCAATTTGCCTAGTTGACAACTTCAATGCCCGACCCGTTTTGAAAAAGTAACATCAAGAGAAGGAAGTGATGGCCAGCTAGCCCCCAGGCCCTTTGGTACTTTCACAAAAGTGGATGTGAACAAAGGCTAGGGAGAAGATGTATGACTCGTTGTGTAAAACACATAAGATGGTACCAATGTGAATAAAACAACTCGTGCCTCAGATTATCCCAATGGGGTGTTCAAAAAGGTACAAAACCTGAGCAAAACTTAATAAACTGACTTAAACTATCATGAACATTCACTGGATATTCCGTAATCAGTTCAAAACGCTATGTCGATCACCAACATTCCATTGCCAAAAACATGACTTACAACTCATTTGATATGTTGAGCAGTGGCTGGCTCAGTTGGGGTTGTTAGAAAAAGTCATTGCCTCTCTACATACACTGCCTTTGAAACGATCCAATACTAAGTCCTTGAGGTGAATTGAACCTACAAGCAGTTCTCATGTTTGATTGGCTTATCTCGCCTCAGGCAGACAACCATTGTGTCACTGTTATATTCACTGTTCTGCCACTGCAAAATGTAAACAGACAACAATCCCATGCCTTTACTCATAAGGCAAATGACCTACATCATATCCTCTCCTTTTATTCATCCTTTCCCCCTCTCTTCTTACTCTTTTTCTTAAAGCTTCCTTCGTCCTTGACCTTCATCTCAGACCTTCATCGCAAGTCGCAAGATGTCTTCAGCAACCTTCCACCTGTTTCCACGCCTCCCAACGGAGATTAAAATCCAGATATGGAAAGCAGCGTGTATTTTGTCTGTTATCCCAGGATGTGGCTATCATGAGCAGGCCGGGTTGCACTACGTCAACGTTGACAAAGTCGAGTCTGAGGGAAGAGACCGACTTGCGCTAAGAGTCCTCGACAAGATGCAGGGTCCCAACGACGATGAGAAGATCCCCAACAACAATCGATCAGCCTACATGTGGGATGGCGGCCTCTGGGGGGCTTGCAAGCTGTCTCGCGAAGTCATCACCAAAGAGATATCTTTTATGTGGCTTCGGCTTCCCGGTTACCGCCAGGACCATCTCGACTGTCCTGCCATCCTCACAAGTCGAAACGCCCATGAAGGACAGGGGTACATGGTTTTCCCTGGGCGAGACGTATTCTTCATCAGAACAACAGACTGGAAGTCCTTGCCGCAGCACTTCGAAGATTGCAAGACCGACCTCCCATTCTTTGGTCCTCTCTACTCTTCTCTCGTTTCGGTGCGCAAACTTGCTATTGAGTTCGATTCTAGCTGGGTTGTTGACCTCCCCAAGACCCTGGAAGAACTCAAAGCCGAGAACTCTGCTCGTGGCCTGGTGGCAACATGGATTGAGGGCGTAGCCTCCGGATGGGTCAACGCTCCCGAGCTCTATCTGATAGACAAGGGCACACTTTTGGTTCAAAAGACTCGCGGCTACAGTCGTATCGATCATGACTGCGATTTCAAGTACAACTCCATGCGTGAGGAGTGGTACAATGATGCCATCTATGCATTTATTTGTGCTTTGGATGAATTCCTCCCCTTTGAGGAGTATGGCCATCTATACCAAGAGAATAATCCCGACGGTTGGGACGAAGATCTCAGTATATGGCTCGACTTCAACGTATTCAGGAAGATCCAGGTCCTCGTGCGTTTCGAGTACGCAAATCATAAGGAGGTCAGCTGGACAGCTATCTGCAACGACCTCTTCGACGAGGATGAAAAGGGCTCCGAAAAGGCTATATCAGCTCACGGGAGGGTTTACGACTTGGACTATGATGATGATATTGGGTACTGTATTGGAGATTTTGGTAATTCCAACAACGGACTGTTTTCTTTTCGCAGCGACGGGAGTTCGAGCGACAATGAGATAGACCGAGTGGAGTACGTCAAGCACTTGGGCTTGGATCTTGAGAAAGTGGAAACGGAAGTACGTGATGAGTAGGTAGCGCGTTTGACTTGACAGTCGATAGATAACGTATGAAAGTAACGTAGATTGCTGAGCTAGTCAATAGAATCATCCCGCTTTCCCGACCAGTCTGATCACCGGCTCCTCGGGGAGCAAAAAGAAAACACCAAGATAAACTTGATAAACAGTCCCCTAGACTTAGGCTAATTTATCTAAATATTTTTATCCCTCAGAGTCAATAATAAACTCAGCAAAAGGAACCCTAAACTTAGCGAAGGAATCCTAAACTTATACTAATTTACCTAAGTCTTTCAAGATCTTGAGCTTTCTTCCCCTAGACCAGTGATGAATCCGAATCGGTTAAATGCTTTATGAGCTACCCTGTATCATGATGGTGGACTTCAGCCCCGCATTTGTATGGTTCTGCCGTTCTAGACCGTTTTTGCCACTCCAATTGGTCCCTTTACATCGTCAATTCCCCCACGTAAATTTCCATCCCCACCAACTCTTCTTGTCCATTATCGAACCATCATGGCCAAGACAAAGTCAAAGAAACGCAAACAAGCGCAGGCTCAAGCCCAATCCGAAAATCCCCGAAAGGTCGCAAAGACAACTTCCCCTTCAATTCCGACGCCTCCTCCCGATGGCACGACCACCCACTTCGAGCCCAAGAACCTCCATACCGTTGTATCCGAAGAAGAGCTCGAGATTACCATCGACACTCTCAATTCGCTCACCCAGTACCCCGGCTTGATCAAGTCAAAGCTGTGCAAGGACCTGAGAGTTGCTGTTTACGACTTCAGACAAGCTTGCACGACTGGTGTCAACAATGCTGCTGGCGCGAACCTCACGGCGCAGGTCACTGCTGCTCTCGCTGATCGGAAATACACCGAAGCTCGAATTCTTCTTGCTGAGATGAAGATTCGTGGTGAACAGCCTAAGCTCGGTGCTCTGTGTCGGTGGGTTCGAGATCTTGATGTCATCAGTGGTCTGTCGACGATTCCCGATCAGCAAGGCCTTGTCAAGCGATCTGAGAGGGAAGAGACACTCATCAAGGTCATTGATGCGGTGCTTCGAGTTTGTGGCCATGAGGATCGAAACCCCAATGCGATCATCCAGCCTTCGTCAATTGCTCTCCAAGAGATCTGGGATCTTCGTCCAGATACTCCAACCGAGCAAGTCTACGCCTCGGTCCTCGATGGAAGTCTCGTAGCTTCGGCGCCTGAGTCTCTCAAGAAGAACATTCGCATCATCGAGACAACACCTGGCCCCGAGCGCAAGCCGCCGAACCATCACGACGCCATACTTTACGCCTCGACACCCGAGGCTGTTCCTCTGTCGTCAACACCCCCGCCTACAAGACATCGACCACATCCTGTCGTGCAGGGCCTCAGTGTCGCCACCAACGTTCTCTACCCCGAAGAGTGCAAGGCTATCATCGCCGCGGGTGAATATGTCAATTTTGTGCCTGATGCGCCACTTCGAGAAGACGGGGACATCAGTATTCTGGCGCACAACTTTTACTGGGTTGTCGACAAGACGTTCCACGACACGCTATGGTCGCGCATTCAACCATTTGTGCCGGTGTCAATGAACGGGCGTCTGGCTCGTGGTATCAACCGCCGCTTCCGAGTGTATCGATAGTAAGTTCTCAAACCCTTGATGTCGATCCCATCGCTAACATGCCACAGTGTCCCAGGAGCCGAGTACCGAGCACACATCGATGGCGCGTGGCCCCCGAGCGGCATTACGAAGGACGACAAATACGTATACGACGACTCGCCGGCCGAGAAGAAGCAGAGCTCGTTGTTCACATTCTTGATCTACCTCAACCAAGACTTCGAGGGTGGCGAAACTACATACTTCCTCCCGGCTGCGCGGGAAGGAATACTGAATGCATACCCTGTTCGTCCAGTCATGGGCGGCGCGGCTATCTTCCCTCATGGCGAGATCAACGCGACATTGCATGAAGGTACCGGTGTGCGAAAGGGAGCGAAATACGTCATCCGAACCGAGATTGAGTACGATGTCGAACCGACGGAAGAAGTTCAGATCTGAATGGAGCGCGAGGTTTCGGGTACAAACAAATTGGATACATGAACGGCTGGACCGGGGAAAAGTATTGTTACGCTATTTACGTCTAATGAACATTATTGATCAACTACTCTGTCGCTGTAACCTCACCCTCGGCTGGCTTGCGTCCCCAAACAATACGTTGCAGGTAGTAAGCGTGCGCCGGCTTCTTAGACTTCAACTCTCTCCTCAGCTGGGTACAGTACAGACGGACCTGTTCCTGAGTCCACCCCTCAAGAAGCGTAGCCATGAACGAGATGTGTCCCTCCACATCGGATAGAATGCTCATAGTCGTGAACCTTCCAATCTCCTTGAGCCGCTCATCCTGCGGCCAATCGCCAACAGGAACCTTGATCGTCTTGGACTGGATGTCCACGAAACCAGCGGCCTTGAGACCCTTCTCCTGCAGATTATCTGGCAGTGGAGTGAACACGCGACCGAGCTTCTTGCCGCCTTCGTGGAAGAACTTGCCCCATTCTGCAATTGCGCTGCCAGGTTTGAGACTGTCGTCGTCGCTGCGGCCCATGGGGTCACCTTCGTGGGATTCGATCCAGCCGCCGGGTTTGGTCACTTGGTATGCGCGCTCGTATAAGGCGTACCAGTCGGGCACGCTGCCGTAGAGGAAACGGAGGTGGACGAAGTCGGCGGAGTTGGGAGGGAATGTCCAGTCGAGGGTGAAGTCTTCGATCTCGAACTTGACGTTTGGAGGGACCCAGCTAGAGGCTGTTAGATCGTGCGGACATAGTTGGAGCTGGAGACTCACGTTGGCTGGATGGGCGAGATGTCTGTGCCGATGACCTCCGCCTCAGGGAACTCATCACCAAAGTCCATGGCCCAAATCCCAGTGCCGGTTCCGATATCGAGGACTTTGCTGGGCGCTTTGACGGGCGCGAGGAAGAGCTTGCCGTCCAAGATCAGCGTGGAAGTATGGTGGATGATGTCCAGAGCCTCAGAGGCCTGGTTATCGTTCGATGCCCAGTACTGGGCATCCCCTCGCTCAGCGTGGTACGTACGCCCGTTGATGGTTCGGTACTCGAGAATGCTAGAGTTGATACTGGCGGTAGAACTAGCAGCGTCGTCACCTATCGCAGAGTCGGCATCTGAGTTGTCCGTAGATTCAGTGTTCTAATTGAGTCAATTAACAAGTCCCCATCCGTGTAATTTTCAAGTATCATACCTCCCAGTGCGTCGGGGCAAGCATGTCCTGTGAGGCGACATTCCCACCCTGTGTGACTTCTGCTGCAGCGCTCATCTTGTATTTCTTGACCAGAACGGAGTTTAAAGAAGGGGAAGAGAAAAATTGAAGCTGTTCACCCCTCTTTGCTTGGCCCCAGCTTGCATCGCATGGTGCGTGCTACGGTATCATCAGTTTGTGGTTTCAAGGGTTCTGGGCGCTAGGGACCGGGGAGGAGCGGATGCGGTCCACTTGGTGGAGGGTTTTGAGCGGGAATGGGAATTGGCCCGAGGGAGTGTTTCATGCGAATGCCTTGGAGGAGGATCATGACCTGATTTTGTTAGTCGCTAAATTGCACACCATGGCGAGTAGTAAATATGGATATCGCGCATCTGCGCTCCCACGTATCAACACTTATGGCCTCTTCAATAACAACATAGCAATGTTCAGTTTGTATACCGGTTTATTATTAAAATTGCTCAAGAGCAGGTAAAATGTCTGGTAGGCGCTGCAGCAGTCATTAGAGTCGCCGTTGAGACTCTCTCAGTCTTTGGTGTAGTTACTCCGGTCCTAAGGCATCTTGGCATCGTTTGAGATTCACACAAAAGTTAAACAACAGTACAATTAACAAAAGAATCCTTAATTCTGTAATAAAAAGCCGAGGTCAGTTCAAGAACATAATCCATTATCTATTCACCATTCCAAACCAACGCCCCAGCAGCAGATGCACCTGCGTGGACTCATCTCTAGAGTACTGAGGTCAATCCGAAAGATCACCTTCTTTCATAGTCTCACTCCATCTTCGACCATGGTGAATGATTGACTCGTCAACGACAAGTTCCGGAACAACATGACCATAACGATCATACCAGACATCGTCTCCCACATACTTCCAAGCAACGACAATCCCATACTGAGAAGTAATAACCTTATCAAAGTCAATGTCCAACTCCTCTAGACGAGGCTGAACTTCAGGCACCTTCTTTTTAAAGGCATCTCCCCCAAACTCATGATAATCACGCAGCCGTTCTCGAGTCATGGTAATTACCTCCAGGTTAGGGACATCGCCCCAAGAACCAGACTTCTTAGCAGAGGGGTCCACGGGATGGGGGAACCACCAGTCTCCTGAACGGGCCAGGAGAAGCAAGCTCATACCTGGCGGACACGGCATCTGCATTGATACACAGTCGTCATATTCATCCACTGCTGCTGATGCCACTTTGTCTGTGACTGGCAGCTGGAGGTATCTCTGATACGCATCGATTTGCTGCTTTGCCCAGCGATTGCTGGGATCATCAACGCTGACCGCCAGATCCCTGAACTTCTGCTTAAGCACATCGTTAGTTATAAACTCTCCAGGTAGATGTATTTCTGAATGAGGTGGCTCGCTGACACCTTCCTCTTCCTCGATAGACTGAACGCTAGCCATAGCATCGTCTTGAGCACGATGACGCAGCTCATCGACAATAAGGTCCTTGAATGCCTGTCCGAGGCTCATGAAGAAGTCATACGCATCGAACGGCACGAAGCACATGTCAGTGAAAGGAATGTCAAATCTGAGATCTGTTATCATATCCCTGCGCTTTTCTGTTGTCATCCTAGGCTTGCGATTCTCGGCCCGTTCAATCTTTTCGAGCTCTTCGTAAACACAAAACTTGATCAATACCTCGATTTCTCCCACTCGCCAGTAAAACTGAAATTTGTCGAGCCGATCCCTGCTTTCTACAATACAATCATAGGAGAAGCTTCGTAGGTCTTCCATGATAGCACCGCAATGAATGCCAAGCTGTTCTGTCGTAAAATTGTCCAAGTTATTCGCAAGATCAATGAGACGAAGTCTGAGGCTTTGTAGACGACCTCGCGTCGCTCGATGCTTGACTTCTTTCCAGTCTGGATCCATAATGATGGTTGATAATAGACCTGTTTATAATATTTGTCTGGGAAAGGGATTCGAGGCTCGGTGATGACAATTTCAAGCTTGCGACGTTGCGGTTGAGTAGTCAACAGTGCGTTAAAACCGTTTGGACGATATAAATACGCGCAAGTGTCGATATTAAAAGGTCTGAGGCCACTGAGTTGACCGGCCGTTGTTCAGGAGCTAACATGTATCGTCTTTGTTCCCGTGGAGCATTATTTGCATTGAACAATCGTACAATACAGATCGTGATCCTATGGCAGAGCTAGGTAAGTGAACTACAGGCTGGTTCTAAGTCACAACATGAACAATAGATTAAAAATGGTCTGTATCTGTTCTGAACATGATGCGAGTCTCAGAAGGTTACGGAACAAAGGTTCAAAAGATTGAGAAACTCAGCAAAAGAGGACCCTGTAGAAACTTTGTTATTGGGAGGTGATAGGGCGAAGAAAAAGTCGCCTTTGTGCAGAACTTCTCACTTTGCCCAGTATGGCACAAGAAGGTTCTTTCCCAAGAACCTAGAGGTTAGCATCACTTCCAATGACGGATCTTCACAAAAATAGTTTTAACTGAGGCCACAGACTAAGGGAGGGCATATAAACAGCTGTGTTGTGGTTCGATATGTCTGACAGAGCAGAATGTTCTTCCTTTTGCAGGTCTCGACTGAGCTCATCTATTGAAAAAGGTTGAGACTGAATGTTCATCGCTGGATAAAAGGCCTAGTTGCCAAAACAGACCAGAAATCAAATGACTATTACTGATGGTAGATTGAACTCAGATCGCCGCAAGAACATGTAGGGTTGGTCAATGTCGCTTCTACGACCGGGCCAACATCCCACCTGAAATTAATACGCTGAATATACTGCTTTCCTGAATGGCTTCCTTCTTAGTTTTACAAAACTTCCCACATCCAATGGTCGAAGCACTGATCATCCTGCTGTTGAGTGAGCCAGATACACCCAGATAGATCATGATGGACTTACTATTATCATAAGGACACAATTCCGCTTAGACCGATAGAACTGCTCCGGACACATGTCCAGGTAACCCGATATGGAATTTCTCTAGGCTGTCGATGAACGGTACTGCGAGCCGATTAGCGCCTCCACAGCTCGACCGCCGAAGGTCTCATATGGCTCAAAGGCCACCTTGGCCACCGTGATGAAGGGGAACACGAAGTCGTCCATAGGACGGGAAGGAAACTTGAGGCACTCCAAGAGTTGGGAGGGGATGTCTGTTTTATAGGCGTAGGCGTTTTCCTGCTCATCACGATGCGTCACGAGAAGACGGACCTGGAAGTTGTTGTGTTAGTGAGAATGATATCAGTTGGGGAGGAGTTGTCAACTTACGAGGTAAAAACGAGGCTGCCCAGTGGTATCCGATCGCCACTGGATTTGTGCCAGGCTTAGCAGGATACAGACCAGATACGGATCTCGGGACCAATCTTGCGGGGTGACTCTCGCAAGTCTTCGCGCGTAGAGTTGCTGGATCGGAATGTTCCAGGTACCCGGGGGGCCAGCCCGGGCAGTGAACCGCACACTACGACCCTCGTCCGCATTATAGGAGTAGTAGCCTATAATGGGCTCTGGGTGTGGAACTTCGATGTGCCCTGCAATACGGAAAGCACTGCACTGTGGCACATGGACAAGTCGTCCACCGTAGTGGAACGCGGCCGAGACACTATCAAAAGTTAGTCAAAGTGAGGATGTCGAAGTCCATGTAACATACCGGACGTATTCCAAAATCCCAGTTCCTCTAAACAGTGATCGCACGTAGTGCAATTTCATGTTCTGGACTGGTGTTGTCGCTAACCGGGTAGCATAGTAAGTCAATCTCCCATCTTGTTGGGCGTGATGGCCTTGGCTATCGCTGGCAGCTTCGACCTCCAGGAACTGGCAGCCCACCAACTCAAGATGGTGAGCAGTCCAAAGGAGAGGATATGCTTGGAAACATGGGTTCTCCACGCTCAGTGCATGGAGTGACCTGTTTTCGGAGCCTGGCATGTTGATGGGGGTGGTGATATCGTATAGTAATCGTGGGAAAGGTTGTGAGGTCTAACAGAGGTGTAGTGAGATAAAGAGCTGTGTGCAGAGATGAGAGGATGTGAGGAATGGAAGTGGATGAGGGAAGAAGAGATGAGAGACGATTGGAGCAGGTGAGGGCTACTGAGATTAGAGGAATCTTGCCAGTGTTGACTTGGGCACGCATAGATTGGCACTGGCAGTACGGTGGCAGAGTAAAGGACCAGTTACCACTGCATCAAGACCAGGCGGGTCTGCGTGAGGGAACAATAGCCCCAAGACCGAGCCGTTTGCTCATTTCCATTGAAGACTCGCTTGGGACTTGGCCACTGGCTCGGTCAAGAACGTACGGAGAGTGAATTACGCTGTGTTAGTGGTGAAGACATCGTGAACCGACTCAAGCCACGCAGTTGACCGTTCAACCAAGTTATTCGTATTTTCCACTGCGTTCATCGTGTCATGAGTAATTATTGAACCTTCTCACTATCTTGCAGTCGCATCGTCTGCCAATCATCGGGGACAATAAGAACAGCCCAGACATGTTCCTTTGTGCCAGTGGAGCATGTAGCTAGCCTGTGTATGAAGCATACACCCCTCTTGTTCTTCCCCTTTGTCAGCCTTTTATCCTCAGCGAACAAGAACGATATAACTTCTATTGTTGTCAAGAATTGGGAGCGATACGGATCCGAAGATACCTCCGTGCCATTAAACTTTTATGCTTTATGGGAAAGGCTGGTAAGCCAGTAAGAAGGTATTCTCAACAAACTTTCATTTTTAAAACTTTATCTGCTAATCTTTTATCTCAGACCTCTTGAGTCATACCGTGGAAACTTACTACACCAACGTCGATATATTACGAACGTGCCCTTCTACCAACTGCGGATTGTACTCTACATTCTGATATCTACCGCTCACTCCTTCTCAACCCATCCCTTTGCTTTTTGTAACAGCCACGCTCACGATGATCATCAACACAAATACGATTGATCAGATCACAAAGCGCAGGGCTCCGGATCAAGCGTCAACCAAGAGGTAAGCTTCACGAAACCTTTACCCAAAAACCAAGCTAGCAGCCACGTAGTATCGCGAAATCCAAGATATTCACCTTTGTCGTCGGCCCTGACGAAACTGAGTACACTATACATTCCGCACTTGTCGCAAAACAGTCACCCGTCTTGAACGTCCTGGTCAACGGACCCTTCAAGGAAGCCTCGGAACAACGAGTCAAATGGATCGACCTCAACGAAGCCGTCTTCCTGAGCTTTTGGGAGTTTGCGTACAGCGGGAACTACACCAACCCCATCCAAGAAGATGATGAAAAGGGGGAAACAGATCCTGCCAATGAAGAACTGAGCCACTGGGGCAAGTCTTGGGCACACTACGTTCGCCATAACCCTAACAGCCGCAATGCACCCGGACTCAACGGTCTGTGGCAAGACTTTGTCGACAAACACGCCCCCATCTCTCGGCCGTCTGACGTAGGCAACATCAGTGCAGACACACTGCTGCATCATGCCCAAGTCTGCGTCTTTGCGGATCGCTACTGCATGGACAAGTTAATGGATGTTTCGTTGGGAAAGTTGTTCATCGCCCTGGAAGCAACGATCCCTTGGGGTGAATCATGGGATGCTGTCATGGAGCTCCTCATCTTGGCTTCGGGCAAGTTGGTACCCGTGAGACTCCGGCAGATTGTCGCGGAGTACATTCTGAGTCAGGCCGAGCTGTTTAAGAATGAGGAGGTATTTCAGGACTTTATGTGCAATCACGGTGGTTCGATGCGGGAGCTGTTGAGTCCGATCTTTGAAACGGAGGAAGGTCCGTGACTATCATCCGGTGGCACATTGTTGAAGGTAGGAGACCGACCATCTTCAAGCCACCCTGGCATTCTAGCTCGGTTGAGGCGTCTGTTGATGGCTGGGAGGCCTACCAACATTGGTGGCGTCAATAACTGCACAGAGGGGCCTCTGGGGATTTGAACTATTGGAGGAAGGACTCTCAGGGCACTGAGGCCTGCATATTTCCCGACCACCTCTTTATTTGCATGGGAGCGGCAGATGTAGCATATAAACCTCTTTTGTGCCCGCCGAGTTGTTAGTTAATTTTACATCTTGCATCAAACCATCAGAGCAGCATTTTTCATTTTCCTTTGATATGATTCCCCTCGAAGACAGACTCCGTACGCAGAAGTACGTTATTTCTCATTTCCGCTGCCTTGTAGGACCTAGCTCTGAACAGAGCGCGCGAAAGTGGCGAGTTTACTGACATCGACTTCTGAAATATATACTTCGCCAACATGATGCTGTTTGTAAAATCTGCTCTACTGATCCAGATATAAATATCACACTCTCGTTCATCTACTTATGAAATCAAACTTAGCACGTTGTATAATCCTTCTTAAAATCCAGAAATCACCAAAACTTGATCCAAAATGGGCTATGAGAGTAGAGGCCTTCGAATGAGCCTCTGGCAGTATGAATCCCCTTGACTCCCATCTAGCAGAACAGCTTACCAACTCTTATCTACAGCGCAAGAGAGAACCACGAGTTCATGGACTTGACCTTAATCTGCGAAGCTACTCAATTCTCAGTCCATAAGGTCATCGTCTGCAGTCAGTCAAAGGATTTTCATGCGGCATGCACCGGGCCCTTCAAGGTGAGTCTGCCTTTCATACTGAGGAACGTTGTTAACATTACGTAGGAATCTTCCACAAACGAGTTCGATCTGTCAGAATTCTCCGTGGATCATGTGAAATGGCTGATTGATTTCCTCTGCAAGGGAACATACCAGCCCCCCAAAGATTCAAATCTCGACGACCATATTTACATGTTCGCAATAGGTGACATCAGGATTGAACCACTTGCTCAATATGTAGCAGAGCAGTTTCGTTGCGGACTCACCCACATTCTGATGTTGGAAGAAATCCTCTCTTTGATACCCCTGGTCTACAACTCAACCCCAGAGCGTCGACAGGAACTGCGGGAACAGGTAGTGAAGTTCATGAGGTCTCCGGTTCGTGGAATAAAGGAGGCAATCAAGTCAAGAGCATGGTATGACGACGTGGCTGAAGAGTGTCCCGACTTCATCAAGGACCTGCTTTTCAGTCATTTGGAATGGTCTGATCGTGATTGGAGCATCTTTGAGTGACTAAAAGGATGCCATAGAAACGGGAAGGAAGGGCGTGAATCTAAGAAGATGTTTACTTGTTTGTAACTTTGATATGGAAAGCATAGTTGTTATACATAAAAATAAAGTTGGAGTATAAAACACCTCGTTTTCAAAAAAGAAACTCTTAGGACCGAGCGTGGATCGAACACGCGACCTAGGGATCTGCAATCCCTCGCTCGTACCACTGAGCTATCGATCCTTGATGATGAGCTGTGAATGCTCGTTGGATGAGGGTAGCGGAAGAAAATGACAACCTATGTTCGGAACATGGTGAATGTCCAGTCGAATCAGGCCATGATTACTTGAACATGGAGATTGATCGAGTGATTGAAGCTATTCGTAAACTCTCTCTGTGTTTGGCGCCTTGCCATTGCAAACACGGGCCATCTCTGACCCGTCTTATCAGAACAAACGATAAGCTACACATTCAATTTGATTGACACGCGCTGCCCTGGTCTCCAGGTCCATCGGAAAACCGCAAAAATGTGCTGTGAGCTTCCTTATCAAGACTAGAGCTGATTCTCGACGGATTGAGATGCCGTGGAAGCGGGGTAAAAGATAAGTCGAGACAGGACCTTTTGCAAGACCTTTTGCGACTTACCCTGGTGAGCTGGTTGTCGTCATTTCCGCGACGATTACATAACCATTCCCGGCCAGAGTTTCACCGTCTGACAATTTATGACCGTCTTCAAATTCCCGATTCAACTTCTCCATCAAGAAGGATTACAACAATGGGCTTTCTAAAAACGGCATTGCTCGTGGCAGGGGCTTCACTTGGGGCTTTTGCCTCGCAGATACCGCTCAAGGACACAGAATCACCGCAAGCCTCCACGTTCCAAGTTCACCAAAGCTCGCTATTTCCAGAACATACGATCCGCATCAGAGAGCAGGTTGACGACTCCATATGCGACGCCCGCGTGAAGCAGTACACCGGCTGGCTTGACGTCGGCAACCAGCATCTTTTCTTCTGGTACTTTGAGAGCAAGAATGCACCGAAAACAGACCCTCTTGTGCTCTGGCTAACTGGAGGCCCTGGCGGTTCCTCAATGCTGGGATTGCTTCAAGAGCTTGGACCCTGTCTGATCAACGAGCATGGTAATGGTACGGTTCAACCCTTATGGATGGAATGAGAATGCGAATTATATCTTTGTCGACCAGCCTGCTAGCGTTGGCTTCTCGTACTTGGATGATGGAGAGCCGATTCCGTCAAACTCTTTCGTCGCTGCCGAGAGTATGCATAAGTTCTTGCAGCTCTTTGTGAGCCAAGTGTTCCCAGATCTCGCTGACAGGCCCTTTCATATCTCGGGAGAGAGTTACGGAGTAGGTGACCCTGCACTCCCTGTTATGCAACCTGACTGATTCTCTAGGGCCACTACATCCCTGTCCTGGGAGCGACTATTGTTGCGCAGAACAGTCTCTACCCCAAGCGACCTCAAGTCAACCTAGAGTCAGTTCTCATCGGCAACGGCTACGTCTCCCCTCTAGACACCCACTTCGGATACTGGGAGACTCTCTGCACCACGAACCCAGGTGTTGACAAGCCTGTTTTCAACAGCACACGCTGTGACATTATGGCGGCGAACCTTCCACGATGCCTTGACCTAGCACGGGTATGCTACGAGCATCCCGACCATGCCATCTGTGGCGCTGCCGGTAAAGTTTGCTGGGACGGAGTTATCAGTTGGTATGATGGAGAGTCCGGTACAGGCGGCAACAGAAACAGATTCGACATCACAAGGCCCTGTGAATCTGGAGATGATCTGTGCTATAAGGAAGCAGGGCTCATTGAGAAGTACCTGAACACCCCCAAGGTGTTCGATGCCTTGGGTGTACCCAGTGCAGTGACGAACTACTCAATTTACGCGATGGATGTAGAAGTCGCATTTAGTCTGGGATATGACCAAGAAATCAGCACCCAGTCACAGATTCTACACTTGCTCAATCACGATATCGATGTGCTAATGTACCAAGGAAACCTCGACCTCGCATGCAACACCGCTGGTAACTTGAGATGGAGCAACAGTATGCCTTGGAAAGGACAGCCGGAGTATGTTGCGCAACGACAGAGGTCCTGGGGCGCTGGTGGTGAAGAGTTTGGGTGGTATAAGGAGGTTAAGATCAAGATGGGCGACACAGATAAGAAAACTACATTCGCTTTTGTGACTGTTGATGGAGCTGGCCATATGGTAAGTGCTTCGATGTCAGGGAGGACTTGATGCTAACAAGAAATAACAGGTTCCCCAGGACAAGCCGAAAGAGGGTCTGGAATTGGCGAACAGGTGGTTGAAGAAGCGAACTTTCAACAAATGAATAAACCTGGAGATGAAATGGGGAACACCGGATTTGGCGTTGGATAATGATCCTAGTTGAGTACTTCGGTTTATGCCGTGTAGAGTGGAGGAACCTTATGTTGGAGTGAGGCTTTGGCGATAGATTATCTATGGGTGCCAAATTTGCCTCAGGGGCATTTATCCAGCCTCCAAGTATACGCCTAGTTACTTTACGTTATTTCCGGTGAATATTCAAGAGACATGGGGGTTGAAGAGAATTCTGCCCGCCATTTGTCTCTGAGTGCTGGAACACGGAACCAAACGATGTACTCGTGCAGCATGAGCACTTGCGTACTCACCGTACCATGTCTTATTGTACTGTGTTCAGTCTTGATCTGTGACCGGCCTGGAGTTTATCTCGTAGCTTGCAATTACCTTTGAACTAATGAATGCTTGCTTAGGAAGAGAAGTCTGTCGAAACTCTCCTCAACAGAAGTTCCAAATCATAGATGGTCGCACAAAATTCTCTCCTAGTTCCAACGGAGTCATTTATATGCTAAGAAAGCGTGATATGAAGTCTATGCTGACGTGGTGTCGAAAACAACCGTATGGTGTTCTTTGAGTACGAAAAGAAGAAGCCAGGACCACGCTTACAGTAAGATGCCAGAAACCAGCTCCTCGGCGGAACGCGGATTGGAGCGAGACTTGGTCTACCGGAAAATATGACAGATTGCTGACAGAGTAATGCTGATGTTTTGCACGTGTCTCATTCAGCTTTCATTCAAGCAAGGTTCTACATTCATCGAAAACAATTACAAACAGCGCCTCGTCAGCTTTCTGAGCATCATCGATTTTCAGCTCCAGAAATTTGACTAATCTGGGTTACGCAATCGTCCCACGTTCTGAGGCAGCTGCAGAAGTACATGGTAAGCAATGCTACATTGCATCCAGCTCAAGTTGGGGGCATGTGACACTGAGGCTCAGAGTTGGGTGGACCGAAAACCTGTCAATTATGCATATGGATGGTGACATTTGTGCTGATCCTCTATGACGGGGATGAAACTCCGATAGATGAGTTAAAATTCACCTTTCGCCAATGTATTACTCAAAGGCGAGATAAAGTGTATAGTGCATCCTTCGCTTACAAGCTCAAGAGCTGCCGCGGCATCTGGTCAAACTAAGTCAAGATCTAATCATACGGTTGAGCAATAGTGTAAAAATAGGCTTATTCCAGGGTTGGTTCCGGATCATATTCTCAAACCCATCAGGTGCGCGACGCAAATTCTCGTATCGATAGCACCATCTCTGCACGTCTTGGTTCTCTACACCCTCATCCGCCTTCGCCATTCTCGAGTCCCGAGGTCTCTTGTACTCCCCCAAACTATTCAGACGGAGCATTATAATTTTCTGGTTACTCATGTCAGACTTGGATCAGGCTGTGCAATTGGTTATTTTTAAGCTTAGCTAAAGCAATAGGCCGAAGCCATCCGCGAGCTAAGCTTATTCTTGGCTTGGGGTGGAGTATCCGTCATAGAACGTTCCGGCTTAGTGAGATTCGAGAGCCTGCCGCAAAGCTGAACTTCTGGGCTTGAAGTCTGCACTTTTGCGACCAACATATTACGCAACAATGGATGCAACTTTCACAACCAGATCAGCAAAGCATACGAGAAGGATTGAGTCCTTCCAACCTCCATTCCTCAAGCCAAGATCAGATTTTGACAACGCAGACCTCGTGAGGAAGGGCAAAGGCGGTGGCACAGCTGACCTCTACGTCTTTCAGCCCGGTTTCTCGGGTATGACAGTAACAACTTGCAGGGTAAAACTGGTCTTGGGGGCCGACCCCCTCCAACCGCGATCGAGGCCTCAGCCCTGACACTTTGGGGATAGCTTCGAATTGCGCAGCGGCTAGCGCTGATCTTGACCTGGCGTGATCCAGGCGCAGCAGCCCCCGAGTTCTCGTGGGAGCTCGGGGCACCCGAAAATAGTAACTTTTTGCAAATTGACGTAGGGCATGACATGAACTCTTGTCGGCCGTCGAGGTCCAGCTCAGCCTTATCCGAGACTAAGTTTGAGTGTTGGAGTAAGGTATCCCGCTATGGCGCCAGCCACCACCATCCGCTAGAGGTGAGCCCACGATCTGGGCGATGCTGTCAAAGTTTGAAGCAAGCGGCATACAATTGTGTATATAAACAACCTTTGATTCCCCCCTTCGATTGAATCTTATCATTCTCATCATCATCTCTTCTACAACAATCACAACAACCTTCGCTACAACACCGTTGCTCCCACAATTACTACAGCTTCAATCGCTTCTACTACAATTTTCTTAACAAACCTTCTTTGCATATAGACTTTCATCTCTCAAGATGCGCTACTCATACACTCTTCTCGCCTTTGCCGCTACGGCTCTGGCCCTTCCCACTGCAAAGCCCGCCGATGACGGTTCATGGACCCCTGGTATGTTCGACAGATTCTATCATCCAGTCTCATACTAACAGCATCAGGTAAATATGAGGGCGGTGATACTGGCAAGGATGACGGCAAGTGGGCTCCTGGTAAGTCTTCACAATCTCTCCAACAGTTCGCCATGCTAAACATTACCAGGCAAATATGAGGGCCCAGGCACCGGCTTTGATGATGGTCAATACCACCCTGGCAAGGACGGCAAGAAGGCCAAGCGCTACGATGACGGTAGCTGGCATGAGGGCAAATATGAGGGCAAGCCTGGAACCAAGTATGATGATGGCAAATGGTATCCCGGCAAATACCCCGGCGGCAAGGAGAAGCGCAACGACGACGGATCATGGCACGAGGGGAAGTATGAGGGTGGCAAGACTGGCTACGATGACGGCAAATGGTACCCTGGAAAGTATCCTGGCGGAAAGGCCAAGCGCAACGACGATGGTAGCTGGCATCCCGGCAAGTATGAGGGAAAGCCAGGAACCAAGTATGATGATGGAAAGTGGTATCCCGGAAAGTACCCCGGTGGCAAGGAGAAGCGTGAGGATGATGGAAGCTGGCATGAGGGTAAATACGAGGGCGGCGACACTGGCCGTGACGATGGCAAGTGGGAAGAGGGTAAGTCACATATCTCTAAGCTATAAAGGCTCCGAGACTGACAAGTTCAAGGCAAATATGAAGGTCCCGGCACTGGCTTTGATGATGGCCAGTACCACCCTGACCACAAGGCCAAGCGCAATGACGATGGCAGCTGGCACGAGGGAAAATATGAGGGTGGCAAGACTGGTTACGATGATGGAAAGTGGTACCCTGGAAAGTACCCCGGCAAGGAGTAAAAGTGTTATTAAACATTTAGATGGGTTTTGGAGTTCGGGACTGGGTTACTGGGTTGGGCATTCGCATATTTCTGGCATCAGGCATTACTTCTTCTTCTTCTCAAAGGCTTCAACTTGCCTGCATTACATATTATTCACATAGGACACTCCTTTTAATTTTATATACAATTTGGACTTCATGGAACTGTCAGTTTTCACTCGCTTACAAGCCATGATGTCTGGACCCCGCTTTGTGAACTGGATACCCATTAAGCTTTGCTTGTTTGCAGTTTTCTTATTATTCTCGTTGGATTTTTACAGGGTGTTCTGTAGTCCTTATTAACCCTGTAGGATGGTTATTATCGGTGAAGGATCTGCATGACAGGGATCTGTTCATCCATCGTCTAACTCTGAGCCCCTCATTTACTCTGCTCATCAACATCTTGACCAACAACAATGGCAGAACTCGTCATACTCGAACGGACCCCTTCACAGCAAGTCCACCAGCAGGATAATGAAAACGAAAATGGTTATCATGAACACGACAGCGTTGTCGAGGACCGTGCTGCAGAGTCAAGCGAACAACCGGACGCAGAGTACCCAACAGGCATCAGGCTCTGGCTGACCATACTCTCCGTGATCTCCATCCTCATCCTCGCCAGCATAGACATGAACATAGTCGCTACAGCCGTACCAGCCATCACCGATCACTTCCACACGATAGCCCACGTCGGCTGGTACTCATCCGCCTTCAGGCTCAGTGTCTGCGCTTTCCAATTCATTTTCGGAAAAGCATACAAGCTCTTTTCTGTCAAACGCATCTTTCTCCTATCTAACACCATCTCCATAGTTGGATCTGTGCTTTCAGGCGCTGCTGTTTCGTCGACGATGCTTGTTGCTGGAAGGGCTGTTGCTGGGCTGGGCTCTGCAGGGCTATTCGCTGGCTCATTCATCATCATCGTTCAATCGACGCCTCTGCGACGACGGCCTGTCTTTCTTGGGGTTCTGGGCGCTGCTGAGGGTCTGGCTACCATTGCTGCGCCGTTGCTTGGGGGTGCACTTCAGACACTGAGCTGGAGATGGTGTTTCTATATCAGCGCGCCCACTGGTGCTGTTACTCTCCTTCTTACCATATTTTGCTTGTCAGATGATCGGAAGTCAAGTGGAGTCGCTGAATCGTCGTTTAAGCAGAAGATTGCTCATCTTGACCTCGTTAGCAACATGCTGCTCCTCCCGGCGCTCACCAGCCTTTTTCTCGCGCTCTCATGGGCGGGTACTGTGTACCCATGGAGCAGCGGCCAGGTGATTGGGCCTCTAGTTATATTCGCTGTTCTCCTTGGAGTGTTTGTCTGGAACCAAATGCGCCGAGGCGACGCCGCTGCACTTCCGCCTCGCATCATGAAGCATCGCTGCGTTATAGCAGGTTTCATCTTCATCCTCTGCGTCAACAGCACAGGCATAGTCTTGGAGTACTATTTGCCCACCTACTATCAGCTCGTTCGCGGATACACGCCCGTCAAGAGCGGCTACATGATGTTACCCATCATCATCGCGGCAACAGTCGGTTCACTCATCCATGGAGCGGGGACAAGCGCATTCGGTTACTATACGCCTTTCATGATCTTCGCATCCATCATCATGCCAATTGCTGCAGGACTTATCACCACATTCAAGATTGACACCAGTTTCGAAAAACTTATTGCTTATTCGTCCCTTTCAGGTCTGGCCTATGGCATTGGGTTCATTGGCCCTCAAACAGCTGTACAGACTGTTCTCCCAGTTGAAGATGTCCCGCTTGGTCTATCCATCATGTTGTTTGCTCAATCTTTCGGCCCTGCTGTATCTGTTCCCATTGCTCAGGTGCTCTTCACGAACCGACTTTCTGATAACCTCCATGGCATCGTACCGGGTCTGAATGGGACACATATCAGCAACAGCGGTCTTACGGATATGGTTAGCAATGTGCCAGAATCCTCCACAAGAGAGGTTCTAGTTGCAATCGATAAAAGTCTCGGGCAGACATGGTATCTTGTAACTGGGCTGGCTTCAGTCGCGATAGTTGGAAGCCTGATGACGGAATGGAGATCAGTCAAGGAGAAACGCGACTGAAAATGACATCCAACCCTACTGGCTACGCATCGGCCTTATAATTTTGAATGCAAGCTTGGCCGGTTAATATTGACCCTCCCACTATGAACAGCTGCCTTCGGAGCGAATCGCCATTGTGAAAGGTCGGGGCAGCGAGAATTGCATGGGATGTTGAGCTGACAATTGCCTTTTCTATGACCTTGGCTGCATAATAAGAAAGTATAGAATGTATCAACATTATCTTCTCCACCACCTAATGGTTCCAGATGGATGTCTTGAGCACTTTAGTTCGCGTGTAAAGCGATGATGTCGGCCACCTTTTCAGTCTGACTCAACTGCACCATGTGTCCAGCACCAACCCTCACCTTCTCGCTGCCTGCAAGACGTGCAAATCTTTCCTGCAGCTCAGCAGGCAGTATCTTATCCCCATCACAGCTGATGTAAACACTTGGTACTTCTCTCCATCAGCAATATTGGAGCTTGGTAGCCCAGCCTCTATCAGCCTGATGTTGAAGACCTGGAAGCCACTTGTTGGCCTCTTCATCTGAGAAGTCGCCATAGAGCAAGCTTCTAGGGTCTCTACATGACTGCGTGCCGTTTGACTTTTAGAGGCTGGTTAGAAGCTTGGGCTTGCGAAGGAAATGGAAGGTCTTACATGATAGTCAAAGAACGGCACTGGTCCTTGTTCAAATCCCTCAGGTGCAACACCAGCTGCAATGAAGACGATTTTCTTGACTCCTCCAGCCTTCCCAGCATCTTGTCTGGCTTTGAAAGCTAGACCCTTGAGGGCACCGCTCCCTATAAAGCCACCTGCTGAGTGCATGACTGCAATGACGCCTTCCTCACCTGCTTCGTCAACGACAGGAACAAAGTCCTTGGCGATGTTCGCGATATCATCATCCATGGTCGGGCTATCTGTCGGAGTCTTGCCAGTACTGGAGATAGTCGTGATAACCGTCTTGAAGCCTCGTTCATTGAAGTTGTTGGCGAGAGGTTGGAAGACCATGGGGCCTTCATAGAACCCAGGAACGACGAAAATTGTAGGAGCCATTGCACGATTCGAATTTGACTTCTGTGGATAATTATTCTCTCATGACCTTCCTGATCGTCTGCTCTTATATGGCTCTGGGCCTTACTATTCTGACATAAGCGCCAATTCGTTAGCCTGCGACCGAATGACATGCGTGGCGCGGTGGCATTTTCAGATTCGTACACTAGATTCACCAAGTCACAAAGAGAGCATACATCTTGGAACGACAGATAATGATTGATATCTCATAAATATAGGCTCTTAGTCGACTGGCCTTCTCTGAATCGTCCTTGCTCAGAAGGAAACTGACGTTGCTCATCAACAATTGATTCCCTTGCTCTCCAAAACCGTCACTTCCGGTTGGCCCCCAACTACACGACATAATCGGTCGTCGGCCCTGTCGAATACGTACTCAAGAATCGCAACGGTCAGCTGAATTACAAGAGACGCCATTCGCCTGCCATCAATTGTCCCCAATGCAGCTTCTACCTTGGCTTTCGAGTCCTCAGGAACAACCCTTAAACTCACGAGCAACGGCGCGTCCATGAACGACTGATGCGTTGTGTCATCAATCTGCAGCATCATGCCTGTTCCATCCTGGTTGTTCCAAGTTTCATTCCACGACGGACCCTGCTCACGGGAATGCGGCCTTCCAATGAGGAAGAGGGGTTTTGCAAGACCGGTTTTGACAACAGGGCCAAGCATGTCGCCGTCAAGATTGATAGCGCCCTGGATGCGGTCTTCGCTGAATAATGTCGACACGGCAGTGGCTCCCCCAATTGAGTGACCAAAGACAAATATGCCACCTGTTCCAGATAATCCGAACTGCTCTCTTGCTGTGGCATTGTCTTTGATTAAATCGATAATGAATGAAATGTCTTGCGATCGAACCTGTATGTCAACCGAGGTCAGCAATTGCTTCGTAACCAAGCCTTGAGTCACTCACCTTCGCTGATGTTTCCAGGACGGTCTGGTTCGCTTCACCAACGACGCCAGTAATGGCACTACCATCTGGATACTCGATTATAGAAGCGTCGTGAGCATGATCAACTGTGATCACGACGTAACCGTGACTGGCTACTGACCTTGCCATGGCACTGTACATGAGTCTTGATACGCCGCGACCAGGGGAGAATATGACGACTGGAAGTTTGGTTCCACTCTTCTGAGCCTCTCCTTGTAGTCGGCTCGCATCAGGGAGTCGACAGAACTTCAGCTGCAAGTCCTCGAAAACTCCAGATGGCAGTCCCATGGCTTCAGCCTGTCGTCCAAAAACGTCTCGAGTTTTGGGAGGCATATATGGAACGTTGACCTCGCCATTCGAGCAAGAGTTGTCCTGGATATTGATGGGTGTAAAAGCTGAGATCAGAACACGGCGCTTCTGGGGGCTGTCGATTGGAGCGTATGGATCCCATCTGGATTCATCTGTGAGAGTTTTGATGTTCAAGCCAACGTGATAGGGCCCCGAAGATACTGATGGGATCAGTAGCCCAGTAGATATGGCACTCAAGCCAGTGATCACATTGACTAAGTGCGTACTAAGTCGCATATCAGATTCTTAACTTGGATGGGGCAAGGAAACGCGATGATGAAGTTGTAAGGTTGCTGAAAGTAATCAGGTCTTATAGAAGCTGAAGAGAGACGTCACATGTAAGGCAGCACGGAAGCCACGGAGGACCCAGGTGAACCCTTTCGTGTAGCCTCGTATGATTGTCATCCTTTAGGCCTTATACGAAAAGAATGGAGACATTGAAGAGGCCCCTACATCTTGAAACACGAACAATAGCAGAGTAAAATGTTGGCTGGTGGATCTCGCTTACAAGATTACGTGAGACCAAAGTCGCATTGACGGATGAATCAGGTTCGCTTGCGACGCGAATATGACATCTTTCTATGGGCACTATCTGCATACATGTTGAAGGAGTCAGTCTCGGCTCACAGGTCTGGTCAACAGTTTCAACATCCAGAGGCCTGGATTTGCTTCACGGAACCCTCTTTAGTCGTGTTCCCATGACCAAATTGTTAATTGAGCGAGATCCCTTTCTGTTTTTCCATGCTCTGTCTCCCCTCCATTGTTATCCCTTCGCACCCACTCATACTCACCCACAGGACCTTAGCAGTAAAGGCTCGTCAGTGTCTGCTGCAGAACGGTCTATGGTAAGTTTCTTCTGGGCTGAGCCGTTGCGAAGTCAAAAATGCGGCTGGGCTGGCTGAATGGAATGTGAATCGGCGCGAGCGGGTACTCATCCGAATACTTCCCCTCCGCCATGTCGGTAAGTCGGAGTTTGGAAAGCCTGTCTCCATTGACCATTTTACCGTCAGAGTCTTGGAATATCTGTCAAGGGTGAGTTAACTTTTGGCCTGCACGACAAGGGAAGACTGACCGTGGATTCCAGGTCACAAGCTGCTTCAACTGTCTTCGATGCAGGGTTGGATTCCATTGACTAAGCTTCTTTTATCAAAGAACAAAGAACTCGTTCGCGTCTCTCTTCCACTGGGTCATTGCAATGCATTGTTCAATCTTCATGTTAAATCTCCCCCCATCGACATAGCCCTTGATACGGTTAGACTCTCAGGATGTGACGGTATTGGATATGGGTTACTCAGTGAACCGAGCCTACACTGGACGTTTTGAAGCCAGAACTATAACAAATGCATACTTGTAAATCACTATTTATGTACTGAACTATCTTTTAACAGTTCTACTGCCACTAAATAGCGCAACACTGGTATCAGTTCCAAACATATGTTCTGGCAGCCATCTCAAGGCTCAAAGTATTGTCGTCTTTGGTGTTGGTCCTGATGCTCGGGGAACATAGTAGCATAAAATTCAGTCCATCCACCCATTCTGACCCGTAGAAGATTATACTTTTCCGGATCTTTCACGGCCTCTTCATAGGTTTTCACGTTTGCACAAGTGAGAGTGATTAGGTTTCCACCAACCGTGCCGTGTGCGTAGTGCTTGACGAACTTTTTCAAGTCTTCAAGCGGAAAGGTTTCATCAATGTTCATGTCCACAGGCGACGCGTTCGAAAGCCCGTACGTCACAGCGTCGGATTTATAACTCTCCATGGCTTGGTATATATTTCTGAAGGCAGGATTGGGAGGGAGGTCTTGTGCAGCTGGGACAGGAGAAAGGTCAGATGCAATGGGCATGCCATTGCGGCGACCATCAGCTGACGCACCACAAGGCGCGCCGTCGCCGACATAACCTTCAAAAGTGCCGATGCCGGGAGTGATAACGAACTTTATGTCTTGGCCGGGGTGGTTTTTAGCAATCTCTTGTTTCTGCAGTTCCAGAGCTGGAGACTCGAACTTTTCGACACAAAGTCTCACGAGATTCTCAATGAGCCAGTCCCCAAGGTGGTTCACCTCCTCGTCACCGCTCCCCCATTTTGGCAACGCGAGTGCCATAGCTCTCAGCTGTTGGTATCGCACGCCATACTGGGCCGCACTAGCAGCGCCAAGGTGACGATCCTGGAAAGGTTCAATCATGTTGAAACCCCAGTCATTGATGAGACAGTCGACAAGTTCAGGAAGCGTAGTCATTGCAGTGTCTTCATCATACACCAGTTTCTGTATAGCAAACAGCGAATCAATAGTATTGGAGACTCCAATACATAGTGGTGCCATGATGTGAAAGCGTGCACCGCCATCGGTCAGGTCGATGCCTTTCTCAACACATCCATCAATCAAGACAGACAGCAGAGGGCTCGGGCATATATCAGCTAGATTCCCGTAGTTCTCCAACATGACATTATAGCACTGAATAACAAGCCATTCCAGTTGTTCCAGGAAGATGTCTTGGAGCTGCTTGAACGTCTTGATCTTGTGAGCCGGCAGTGATCGAAAGGTTTGCTTCAGCCCACGAAGACTCTCGGGCCCAGCAGCACCATAGGTCGCTCCTTGGTTAATGGTTTGCTCCAGAGCAAGCATAGGCTGAACATTGTTGAAGGTGAACTCTGATGCTCCCGCGAACATGGGTTCGTAGCAGCCATCAGCAGCATAATTCCTTGACCAAGCTGTGCTAACAAGATTGGGATCCGAATCTCTTAAGCCCTTGCAGAGTTTGTCGTCATTATAGAGAATTGGTTGTGCACCTCCAGCAAGGATTGCCTTGGCAGCTTCATCCAGATACTCTTCTGGTATGTCCTTGTAAACACGGAGTGACAGAGTAGGAGCATTGACGGGTATACGCCGCGAAGCCTTGAGACACAGCATGGTGACCTCATTGACGCCGCCTTCTGGGGTATCACTGTCTGTCGCCTTGTAACCACCGACAGTGACTTGCTGAACCCACTGATTGATGCCACCTCCCTGGGGAAAATTACCGCCCACGCCACAGACAGCTGTGGTTCCATATGATACGTAGTCGTAGATAAAGGCACGATTGACGAAGGCGTTCTCTCCGATCTTTAGCCAGAGACAGTCCACAATCTCTTGGGCACGACCCAAAGAGATACTGTCCTTCTCCAAGAATGGCCAAAGGATCTGGTCTAGACGGCCCAGTGCAGTCAATTCGCCGACGAGATGCAGGCAACAGTGCATGGAAAAGACTAGCTGCACTGCGTCTTGGAAGTCTCTCGGTGGATGATCGACGAGATGTGCCAATCGCTTGGAGACATCTTCCATGTTCGCCTTGTCATCTTCATTCGAGGCGTGAGCAGCTGCTTTTTGTGCCAAGATAGTCCAGTTGCGCAGGTAGCCTTGCACTCCTTTGATAGACAAGAGAGCAGAACGGAAGAAGGACTTCTCCTTGGCTTGGCTGGCATTGTCAGCTTTGACTTGTAGCTCGCTGTGGAGTTCACCCAAGCCCTTTTGAACGAGACGCTCATAGTCTGGAACTACATGACCCATGGCTGACCACTCATTGAGTGAACCCTTGAGCCAAGCATCAATGGTCTCCTCCTTCGATAGGTATGGGATAACCTCTTTTCCGCGGCCCAGAGTAAAATCCGGAATAACGCCAACGATGAGCTCTTTGGGATCAATGCGAAGCAAGCCGTTGAAGCGAGCTGTTTTGGACTCTGGGTCCGAGAGTGACAGTGTGAGTGTCTTGAGATTTGCGAGACCTTTACGGACTGCGACAGGCTCACTCATGACCTTGGCTTTGTCTTCCTTGGTGTCATAAAAGTGAGTAAGCTCAGGAAGTCTCGGGAAGTTCTGCTTATCCATCCAGCCATCGCGCCAATGGGAGAATGTCCTTCCAAGCAAGCTAAGGAGCCGATCGTTGGGAGGATCACCGCCGATGTAGCGACCTTGAGACATCTGATGAAGGTAGTCCTGGGAGTTATAAAAGAGATAGCCATTGGGGCTTCTAACGTCCCAATGCGAATCTTCCATTACATCGTCGAGGCTCGTCACAGCAGGGACGCCCAGTTCCTTTGCAGCAGGAACATACCAGTAACCACCGCTATGAGCCTTGACAACATCCATCAATCTATCGAGTGGATTCTCTGGCTCATGGCCCAATAGATGTTTTAGAATGTGCTCGAAGCGGGGTTGTTCATTGCAAAACGCAACAAACATGAGTCCCTTCTCACGGCCAGCGTGACCTCCACTGTTACCAAACGACAGTGCTTGACGCAGAATCTTTCGCTGGTCTTGATTCTTGTCTCTGATATGAGCTCGATGAATGTGCGAGTGAGTCGCATGCTGAGGTAGGGAAGCGCCATCTGGATTGCGACCAACCATCTCATCCTCAGTATCTCCACTTTGAGTGGCAATGCGAGGCCAGTCGAAGGTGAACTTTTGAGTAAAGGCAAAGCTAGCACCGCGATACTCTTCTGGGCTGCTGATGAGAACATCTTCAGCCAGGCTGACGGGATCATTAGGATTGGTGATGCCATCAACGTAACGCCCGCCGCCAACACGGATGTCCTTTCGTTTGCCGGCCACGACCTTGTCTATGGTCATGGAGATAGCTTCAAGGCGTTTCTCAACTTTGTTCACAATCTTGGCCGCCAGGTCCTTGGATGTGGCCTTGATATAAAGGACAACATCGCCGCCGGTATTGCGGAACTTGATCTTGCGGTCAAGAATCTCTGTGTGAATGGGTATATCGCGTCCACTCCACGAGCCCCAAAGTTTGGGACAAAAGGCAGCCACAAGGCCGCACTTGGTGTAGTTGTTTGCAATATCTTGTGCAAGGCTTCGCACAATATCGAGAATTGCCTTTTTGGTCTCTTCATCGTGGCTTTTGAGACGAATAGTCAGAACTTGGCCAAAGGAGGCTGGCAGAGGCAAGCCACGCTGGGCGCCAAATAGAATCTCGTTAATGCCCATGACTGGCAATGTAGTATTTCTTATAGATAACAAGAAGTAGCCATAGATGTAAAGATATTTTTTGCTGATTATGAGCCACTGCCTTTCTTCTTATGAATCTACACAGCTTGAACGGCTCAATTATCCGGAATCAAACGATACTACCTGGCATGGAATATCATGCAGGGTGCTCTTCTGGGTCGTTCAGCTAGCCACGGAGTACACAATATCCACTGATGTGCTTTTAAACTAGACAGAAAGGCCAATAGTTCGCTGACAGCTAGCACATGTGCTATTGGTTGCCAAGCATGGCGTGAGGGGAAATCCTACTGTGAATACCACTTCTGCGCTGACTTGCTTTTCTATCGTGAAAGATGTCCCAGAGAGCAGGTGATTCAAGATTTTAAGAGATTATAAACAGACATAAATTACGGTTGGATCATCGATTGTACGAAAGAAAAAGAATCTGGCTGTCCAGGGGCAATATTCAGAAACGGCACGTACCCTCAATGCAGCACATAAGCCGAGCTGAAACAATAATCGTCATCCTGGGGAAGGAATCCCGCAAATGGTCGCCACTGGCATGTATGTCTCACAATGGAGGCCAGGCGGTGTGATAAGAAGCATTCTGCGGACTTGTCCCAGGCTTATTCTGCAATGCGGACATAAATCCGAATAGTATGCTTAGAAAAGTGCAAATGGACATGTAACAAGTATCCAAATGAATACGCTGTATGATGTTGTGGCTTGAGACTATTGAATGCAGATGCATGCTACGGAAAGCCAATCTTCCGATTTGTAAAGCTGGGGTAATACCCAGTCTGGCTATTACCTTCTCATCCTCGCCGTAATCAAACTAAATTTGAGGCAGAACTACTACCTCGCCCGCATGAAACAGCCACTGCCAACCGCTACTCTGTCTCGCGCTGTGCGCCAACTGTCTCAAGGGTCATTTGCATCCCTTGGCAGATTTAGTGACATACCATAAATAGTACCTTTTGCTTTCATTTTACTAAGTTTGTATTATTTCCCCAATTTCAACAAGTCACAGGAACTGGGTTGTCTAATGCTGGATGTCGTCTTGAAAGGGCGATTGTGAACGTAGTTAGTATGCTACCTACAGTATGTTTGAAAGAGGGTTATTTAGAATTGCTTCTGGCCAAGAGCCGCCGCAGACCGTGCGCCTTACCTCGTTGTCTTTATTCAGAGCCATTCCGCGGCATTCCACTTAATTCAGCCCTGCAGAGAGGTTCTCCGTTATTAATTGCTGATCGAGTAGCTAATTACAGAAAATAATTTCTTATATTTATAGTTAAAAGGTGTTTTGTTCAATATTGTTTTAGATTTCTTATTAAAGAAGAAGACTGCAAAATCAAGGGACTTACAATAACTATCCTGTTCCTACTTCAATGCCTCCTTCATTTGAGCAATCCACCTGAGCATATGGCTGGCCTGCTTCGTCCAAGTCCAGGCCCGTACAAGTAAACAGATCGCCTGCCAGCATGACAACGCAAAATGCCAGGGCATCAGCAAGCTTCTTCATGCTCTGCCTTATCACGTCTGCGGTCGGAACAGACCACCCCTTGAGGCCGTCGACAAACTCGTTGTCTATCTGGCCGCTGCCATATTTCTCGTACGAGAGGTGCCTTTCAAAGCTGCAGAAGTTAACGTAGGTATCTGACGCGGTGGAATTGGTCTTCGCATTGTACTGTTCAGGGTCCAAGTACTGCCAACTGAAAGGCTGACCGGCTTTGAACAGATTCTTGCTCATTGTCTCATCAACATCAATTTCCCATTTACCTGCAGCACCAGAGTGAATGGCTATGCGGATAAGAGACCTGATCGTCATTTCCACAGTTCGTCCGTTGAACCAACCATCATCAGATCATAGAAGCTAGCTTGTACTTCAGGCCTCAGCATATTTACATACCATTAAGCAGTTTATCAATGAACTAAATAGTTCCTTCCCTTCTTGTTGTCGCTGAGCGCGTCGCGGAGTTGATGTTCCGGATTGTCACGTGCGATCACCTTCTGGCGAGACTACCAGCCACTGTACCGCCTTCGAGAACGCCACGCCATGAGCATGCATTTAGTTTGACGGCTCGATAATTCGTGATTCGTGAGCTCATTCGGATCGTTCTCTTTGTTTTGCAGCCCTCGACCCCTTGTTCCTGATCAGCAATAAAGATGTACGGAAGGCCTGAACTAATAAGGATCAGGAAACGATGCAATCGAATAACACATTGCATTGAGAAGACGCTCGAACTCGTGGGGACATATCTTCCTAATCCAAAGATACAGTCAACAAAGCAAAGTGCTCTGGTGTCAGAGTGAACAATGATGATACTGCAAAACCTACGCGACTCTCGATGACTTATGTCTTGAGAAATACCAAGGATTAAGCCTGAGTTTGGGGACACCGATAGCAATGCTGCAAGGTTTGCGACGTAGCACGACATGAATAACACAGTCATCGCACTTATTTGTAGATTAAAAAGCATGTTTATCATTTAGAATTCGCTGTGGCCAGAATCCAAAGCTTATCTGACCCTGTCTCCCAGGTATAAAAAGGGCGTCGCCGCCCATGGCAGACTCAAATTATTTCTTATCACATACCAGGGCCCGACTTAGCACTGTTAGAATCAGTTCGCTCTGAATGTCGTTATTTTTTCTAAGCTCTGAACAGCCTGACTCGTTAGTTCTCTTTCGACGTTCTAAATCCCACTGGGACTGTTGCGAGCTGGGGGAATGACCCTGAAAGGGCATTTGAACGGGTTCATGTCAAACCACACATGAACTTTTGGACCCTTCGATGTTACGAGCGATGATGTTGCTGTCGTACCCGCATCATCCTCAATGTCGCGAGGCCTGGATGGTGCGAACGGTTCAGTCTGAGCTCGAATTTATTTTTTTGGAAACTGGGGGCACAGACGAACCATAATGCTCGTCATGCGGGTTCTCAATACCCCTGAATTTTTAGTTATTCTGTTCTTCTCAATACGGGAAGGATGATGATATTATCTCGCGCTAAGGTTAGTTACTCGACAGCCAGTGTGTTGATGCAAGGACGCTTCAGTCTGAGTTCGATACAAGATGCTTTTATAAGAATTTACGTGTCACTACGATGGAACAGAAGACCAAGTGGTGCTTCATGTATCCTCCAAAGTTGGAGCTGGACATGATCAGAGTGTCTTTCCGGCGAATATGCTACGCATCTTTGACTCGATCTTTCATGGCCTCTACGTCTACAAATCCTTTTCAATCACTTAATACGCAAAGCCACTATTTTCTCCCATTCAACATTCTATTGCGGTAGGTAGGATGGATAGATGCTCTAGCAATGTGTAATTGAGTCGTCTAGTGCGTCCCCATCGCTAGCTGGTATTGTATGACGTAGGTCTTTTGGGAACCAATCTAGTTCTGGGCCCCGAAATGCAACAAAGTTCAACATTTGACACACAAATATTACATTGTAAACCTGCGTTATCATGAAAGCAATCCAGATTAAGGAGTTCAACACGCCCTGTATCGTCTCCGACGTCGACAAGCCCAAGCCAAAGCCTCATCAACTGCTCATCCAGATCAAGGCGGGCGGGTTTTGTCACACTGATTGCATGGCCCTTGAGAATGCTTTTGGTTCAAAATTACCTTTCATTGGGTCGCATGAGCCAGCCGGCGTTGTTGTTGAAGTCGGATCTGAGGTTCAAGGGTTTACAGGGGGTGATCGAGTTGGATGTCTCAACTTTGACAGCTGCTGCGGTAGGGGATTATCTCATGCGCCAAGATATGTGCTTACATGATTAGGGAACTGTCCTGACTGTAAGGCTGGGAGGCCGATATACTGCGATGATCCACTTATGAAAGGGATCACAACTGATGGGGCATAGGCAGAGTACATGGCAGCGTAAGACCAGCAGCCATTTTATCATAAACAGCAAAATACTTACTATCTTCAGCGATGCTCGTTTCACTGTCAAACTCCCAGACTCACTCGACTTCCCCACTGCGGCCTGCATGATGTGTGCTGGCATCAAGAGAGCTCAAGTCCCCTCTGGTGGCTCAATTGGTATTGTCGGCATTGGCGGTCTTGGCCATATTGGTACGCAAGTTGCCAAAGCAATGGTATATAGGTAGTCTCCCAATAGTGTCTTTTTGAGACTAACATGAGAATATATAGGGATATCAAGTGGCTGCGATTGATGTGAAGCAAGATACCCTAGACCTTGTCGCATCTTACGATCTGAAACCCGATATCTGCATTCTATCCACCGATCCCGCTCAAACTTCCACAGAGAAGATCACCAACATCATAAAAGGCGACTACCCTGGTCTCGACGCCACGATAATCGCAACTGATGCCCCCTCCGCGTTTGATCTCGCTGCGAAATTGACGCGGAAGCACGGGACTATGGTTCTCCTGGGTCAGCCTGAGAAGGGCATCACCTTGTCTTATCAGAACGTCATCTTTCGTGATATCAGGCTAATTGGTTCTCTTGTTGCGGACACTGATGAAACTAAGGAGCTCTTAGAACTAGTCGTGAAGCATAATATCCAAGTCATGATCAAGAAATGGAAGCCTGAAGATGCTGAGAAGATGAGACAGGAATACTTGTCTGGTAAGAACAGCGGTAAGAATGTTGTAGTACTCTAGCCAGTCTTACAAGATTTATTGGGTCATCTTGGAAGCTTTTTTATAGAACTTTACATGTGAAAAAAGATATCGTGTCCTTGTCACAAGTGTCGGCATCCTAAAGTCTAACCTTGGGGCTTAGAGCCAGCAATCAGCGACATAGTTGTTATCGCAACCATTTCAACTCTTATTCGATCCGATCACGAGCTGCCATTCAATCCAACCATCGGCCGATCGATGTCAAAGCGCAAACGTTGAACAAACTAAGCTTCAACAGATCTGCCATCATGCCAGATAAGCTCATGATTCAAGATGCGACCCTTGAAAGTCAACCCATTAGCTCCGAACACGAACACGTCGATCATCTCATACGCGCATCCCAATTAAACATCCAACCTTTTTCGCATTCACTCGGCTCCTTTTTTCGCAAATCATGTCGGAACCCCGCGGGCGGCGTGATGGTCCCATTCGTGAGTCGATGATCACCTTATTTCACGACCACAAAACCTTCAGATAAATTTATCATTTAAATGACATGCTTTTCCATTTTATTTCCGAAACCATATAAATCTGGATCCCACACAAATTCCTTTTCCACTCTCTGTATCAATTAGGAAAAGTCGATATGGCAGGAAAACTACGCTCAAAACGATGTCAAGAACAAACTTCCGTAAAGCAATGGCTTATCGATAACCAACTCGGTAAATATACGAAAACAAACCATCCCACTCGGCGCCCGTTTCCACAATACTGACTTTCTCAGGCATATGCCTCGGTATTCTAGCGCCTCTGCTCATCGCTCAATGCAACAGTCTTACACGTCCCCTCACCGCCAAGCTCACGTCGCTCTCGTACCGAGACGAATTCACGGGGTTATACGGCGTCGGATTCGATGACAATTACCTCGTGGCCGTTCTGATCGTGGTGTTGACGGGTCTGCGGGATGCTACTATGCGGTTCGTTCTGGACCCGTTGGCGGCCGCCTGGGGACTGGGGAGCGCTAGATCCATGCGGTTCAAGGAACAGGCTTGGATGGTGGTTTACTATGCCACTTGCTGGTCTGTTGGCATGGTATGATTGACGCCTTCGCCAATTAGATGAGGTCTTTTGACTAATGTCGGCAGTGCATCTATGCGTCTTCGTCGTATTGGTTGGATCTTCAGGCTATGTGGACGAATTGGCCGAATCGCGAAATATCCGGCCTTATGAAGATTTACATGCTCGCGCAATTAGCTTTCTGGCTTCAACAGATGATTGTCATCAATATCGAGAAGCGTCGCAAGGACCATTGGCAGATGCTCTCTCACCACGTCGTTACAATTGCTCTGGTGTACTGCTCATATCGATATGGCCTCACCCGCGTCGGCAATGTTGTTCTGATCCTCATGGACTTTAACGACTTAGTTTTCTCAATCGCGAAGTGCCTGAAGTACATGAAGCTACAGTCTTTGTGCGATTTTATGTTCAGCGCATTCGTTGTCAGCTGGGTGCTGTGCCGCCATATTGCGTTCCCGATGGTATGCTGGTCTGTTTACGCGCATAGTCTAGCCATCACCGGGCCGAACTGCTTCATTGGCTCAGGCAAGAACATCATTGGTCCTTCAGAGGTTCCGGCAGATGGCTATTCCTATCTGTTTGAGCCATTGATCTACACCAATGGGAGAGTATGCTACGACTACACTATCAAGACACTATTCATGAGCGGACTTCTGTTTCTGGAAGCACTTATGCTTGTATGGTTCGTCATGATCGTCAAATTGGTCATTCGAGTTCTTCGTGGTGAAAATGCGGAAGATACGCGCAGCGACAATGAAGAAGAGGAATACGAGGAGAGCCTTCCAATTAAGGTTGAGATTAATGCTGAGAAACTCCAATTTCCGAAGAAATATCCCTCCGGAGGGAGAGGCACCGTCTTTCAGTCAGCGAGGGTAACGAATTTCTCAAAGGATAGGAAAGGCTGTTTGGATAGAATCGGGTGCGAATAGAGGATATCACGATAAGCGACATCTTAATTGGGATAGATCAGGTACTGAGAGAAGGATATACCCTGGAGTTAGATGCGGGACATACCGTACAGACTAATGTTTAATATTAATGATGGAAACTCTAACGAACAATATACGACAAGTATGGCTATATTGCAGTGATGTTAAGATGCTGCCGACGATGCCGAAGAGGAGAATAACTGTCGGACCGAAGATATGTTGATTCCTCAATTACCGCAACATCATGCCGAAATGCAATGATCGCTATCCCGCAACTATCCCCCAATTGAGGGTATTCGGAGCATGTCACTTCCCCTCAGAGCAACTAAACTCTACGGTTTAGGGTAAGACCCAACCCGTCCGTCATACGAGTGCAACGCGTCCTGGCTCCATGTCAAGCTGTATACTTGCCGCTATCCGTACTCAAACCAAAACCGTCGTGAGACGAGCGAATAGCAGCAAAGAATCTCATTGACGAAAACCGTAAACTTTGAAGACATTCAGAACGCTTCCAATAACCGGAAAAAGTTTAGCGCTCAGCGATTCCAAGGTCAACGTCAACAGTGGCGAAGCGAGCGCTATAACCCCTGCTCCCCTGCCCTCGCGTGATGATGTTTCTCCCCCCGCACGATTCACCTCTGCTTGGTTTAGCTTACCTCGACTGCCTAATTTACTCCGCATGATTCCAAATCAATTTTCTGGACCTGCACCATTACGGTATGTCCATTCACGGCACTGCTGAAAAGGATATCCATGGAAAGCTTGCTGCAGCAGCAAAGATCCTATGAAGTGGCAAGCAATAGTAATGCAGGTACCCAAATGCGCGCAGAGCTAATAATAGAGTTTCTGCTAAGGTCTGTTAAGAAATCGCACGAATTGATTCACCGTTTTGTGGCTGGGATCGTGATTATGTGTTTATGCAGGGTCGCGGCTCTGTTGAGAAAAAGGTGCATCCGCTGCGGCTGCGCCATGTCGATGCAGAAAGGAAGAGGAACTTGCGTCTTTGCAGCTTCTTCTTCGAGAGGGGAAAACCGTTGAATCCTACTGATAAATCGTTGATAAAGGCCTGGGATCAGGGATGGGGACGGCCGGGCGAAATTGCCACTGCGTAGCGAGGGCCAATGGGCTCGCAAAGCGGGATGTGACATTCTAGATAGAGTTGCCGCTGCATGAAACCCCAAGAATTCACTGTTCTGAACGTGATATTGGATAGTTTGGAGGATCGATCACAAGGGAATTGCAACGCTGGATCAGACCATTCGACCTGCGGGATTTGTGAAGCCAAGATATCGGCTGCAGAAGGGCATTGCTATTATTAGCAAAAATGTCTTGGTAGATGGGATGAGTATGCAGAATTTAATTGCTTTGTTGGCGATGAGTTGTTGAGAATTGTATGGCCCAAAGGTTCGGGTACATGGATCGACCGGACCCAGAATGCGACCGCAGTTTGTGACTGCGTATGCTTATTTTTCTGGTCTGTTGTGATGATAAATGAGCCAAGCAACGAGCTGTGCGAATCAAAGCACGAATAGTTACTGCTGACGACTGAGAAACTGGCAGGGATGAGATTGAGCTTATTGTCAGCAAAGCCCGAGCACTGCGGTCAGATAATTTGTAGAGAAGATACACCAAAAGTCATCTGCATTCGCAAAATACGGGGTTGTACAGCAGACGAGGCCAGCTCAATTTGTCTCGGCTTACTACGTACGGCACTGTAATCGGGAACTTGGGAAGAGCCCGAGGTGACACCACTGCACCCGAAGATGTTTGGCCTCTGAGGAGTGAGAACCTCTAGGACCTTTACTCCGGCCCGCGCTCACGGCATTGATCGTTTACCTAGCTAATCTGTTTCACAATATTCCGATTGGTTGCGGTACGGCAGGGTGAGCAAGAGTGGGTAGTCGGATCATATGTGGGATAATCACCTCTTGGCAGGGCGATTAGAAGAATCACTCTGCCCAATCTATCTCCAACAGAGACAGCTTAATCAGCTTCTACTGAAAATTATAAAGAAAACAACATGCATGAGTTCAATTCCTCAAGGGTAAATGATAAACTCTAAACCATGTGTTTCACTGCTCTTCTCCAAAAGTTTATATTAAGCTACCACCTTCTCAGTATGGACCAAGTCTCACGTAAACCAATAGCAGTCCTGTGATTTACCATCCCTGTCGGCAGTTGGTGCGTGTGATTCAATTGGCATTGCCGCTTATCAGGGATCTTTTTCTTTTTCGCCCTAACTAGCTGTTAACCCAAGATTTTCTCCGTCTCCACAAGAACAGAATCCACGGACGAGACATCTGATTCCAGTATCGTCACCGCCTATCACTATCTGGGAAACAAGCAGGAGGGATCAGTGACGTTGGTGTGGATTACACTGCTTAGAAGAGGCAAGAAAAGGCTGGGTTTATCCTTGTGCTACCGCAGCCAGGCCAGGCCTTTGATCCATGCGCCAATGGCTAGACTAAGATGCACTGTAACTGAGCCTCGATTGCTAATCTGAGCGTCTGACCTGTTGCATAAGGCCCTATACCACTGACACTGCCGACTTGGCGCTGTAGCAGCCCCTGTAGATCGTCACTGTAACCTTCTTTTTCTTGCCTCTCGACGACGGGTACAAAACCAAACATAAATCCGCCCGTTTTTCTAGTCTGTTCGTCTGTCAGTCTCACAACCTCACAGCACATCACATACTCCCAGCCATGCACGTACAATCACTTCTGCTGGCTTCTGGCCTCGTGCCTCTTGCCGCTAGCCAGGGCTGCCCTTTTGCCAAGCGCGCCACAGACACTAACCTTGTTCCCCCGCGAGAAATCCCCGAGGACTTTGGCATCTGCCGCGTGGCTAGCAACCAGGCTGGTGGCGGTACTCGATCCAGGGACTTTTGGCCTTGTGCTCTGAGATTGGATGTCTTGAGGCAGTTCTCGCCTCAGTATAACCCATTGGGTGCTGATTTCGACTACACCGAGGCTTTCAAGTCTCTGGACTGTGAGTTTCACTGATTCTGGGATTAAGGACCATTTACTGATTTCTTTTGCAGTTGCTGCTTTGAAGAAGGACCTCAACACGCTTCTCACTGATTCTCAGGATTGGTGGCCTGCTGACCATGGTAACTATGGTGGTCTCTTCATTCGTATGTCATGGCACAGCGCTGGTACCTACCGCGCAATGGATGGCCGAGGTGGCGCCGGAATGGTGAGTAATGAACTCAATGTCATATTCCCAAGTGTTTTGCTGACAGACAACAGGGTCAACAACGATTCGCTCCTCTCGACAGCTGGCCCGACAACCAGAACCTGGACAAGGCTCGTCGTTTGCTCTGTACGTTACACAGCCGTCACACAAACCCCCAAATCTAACAGACCGCAGGGCCTATCAAGCAAAAGTACGGCAGCAAGATCTCATGGGCTGACTTGATCGTCCTCGCCGGCAACGTCGCCCTTGAGCACAGCGGCTTCGAGACCCTTGGTTTCGCCGGTGGTCGCGCTGACACCTGGGAGGCCGATGAGTCCATCTACTGGGGTGCCGAGTCCACCTTTGTCCCCAAGGGTAACGACGTTCGCTACAACGGTAGCACAGACATTTACGAGCGTGCCGATAAGCTCGAGAAGCCTCTTGGTGCTACGCACTTTGGTCTTATCTATGTTAACCCCGAGGGTCCTGATGGAAGCTCTGACCCTAAGGCTTCTGCTCTTGATATCCGTACTGCTTTTGGCCGTATGGGTATGGACGATGAGGAGACTGCTGCTCTCATCATTGGTGGTCACACCCTGGGCAAGACTCACGGTGCTGTTCCTGCTAAGAACATTGGCCCCGAGCCCATGGCTGCTGACCTCGGAGAGATGGGTCTTGGCTGGCACAACAGCGTCAACGAGGGTAACGGTCCTGACCAGATGACCAGCGGTCTCGAGGTTATCTGGTCCACCACTCCCACCAAGTATGTCCCCTCTCTGCATCTTAGTCTCACTCTTACTAACAAATTCCAGGTGGAGCAACCACTTCCTCAAGTCTCTTCTCGGCAACAACTGGACCCTCGTTGAGAGCCCTGCAGGCCACAAGCAATGGGAAGCTCTCAACGGCAAGCTCGAGTACCCCGACCCCTTTGTCAAGGGCAAGTTCCGCCGCCCCACCATGCTCACCAGCGATCTCGCCCTCATCAACGACCCCTCGTACCTCAAGATCTGCAAGCGCTGGCACGACAACCCCAAGGAGCTGAACGCTGCTTTTGCTCGCGCATGGTACAAGCTTCTCCACCGTGATCTTGGCCCTGTTTCTCGCTACCTTGGCCCTGAGGTCGCTAAGGAGAAGTTCATTTGGCAAGATCCTCTCCCTGAGCGAAAGGGCGACATCATTGGCGAGGCTGAGATCTCCAGCCTCAAGTCCACTATCCTTTCTACTGATGGTCTTGATGTTTCTAAGCTTGTTTCTACTGCTTGGAACTCTGCTTCTACTTTCCGTGGAACTGACAAGCGTGGTGGTGCCAACGGTGCCCGTATTGCTCTCGAGCCTCAGGTCAACTGGGCTAGCAACAACCCCAAGCAGCTCAAGCAAGTTCTCTCTGCTCTGAAGAAGGTCCAGAAGGATTTCAACGCCAAGTCCGGCTCCAAGAAGGTCTCTCTCGCTGATCTGATTGTCCTCGGTGGTGTCGCTGCTATTGAGAAGGCTGCCCAGGCTGCTGGCTTCAAGGACGTCGAGGTTCCTTTCACTCCTGGCCGTGTTGACGCTACCCAAAATCAGACTGATCTCGTTCAGTTCGGTTACCTTGAGCCTCTTGCTGATGGTTTCCGCAACTACGGACATGGCACTGCCCGTGCTCGCACTGAGGAGATCCTCGTTGACCGCGCTGCTCTCCTTACCCTTAATCCTCCTGAGATGACTGTCCTCGTCGGTGGTCTCCGTGCCTTGAACGCCAATTACGACGGTTCCTCCAATGGTATTCTCACCGAGAAGAAGGGACAGCTCACCAACGACTTCTTTGTGAATCTTCTCTCCCCCGCCTACTCATGGGCCAAGAAGGACGACCGTGGTGAGCTCTGGACCGGTACTGACCGCTCCACCAAGTCCGTCAAGTGGACTGCTACCCGCGCTGATCTGGTCTTCGGATCTCACGCTGAGCTGCGTGCTATCTCTGAGGTCTACGGTAGCGCTGATGCGAAGGAGAAGTTTGTGAAGGATTTCATTTCTGCGTGGACCAAGGTCATGAACCTGGACCGCTTTGATGTCAAGGCTGAGAAGTAGACCAAGTAGTAGAGTTTTCTCAGTCGCCTTTGACGCCTTTTTCTCGATTTACATATTTCTTCATTATATAGTTCATTCATATAACTGTTCAAACTGCTCTAATGTGTAACATTGTGAACACCAGAATTCCTCATCTCCTGATGCAACCTTGATGCTATGCAGAGGAACTGGCACGTGACATATCATCTCATCTCACTCTCATTAGAAACCCCGCAACACTTGATAATCTGCTGATTTCACTATCAACAGGTACTACGACATGCAGAATGGGTCACCTGCTGGGCCTCCCAGACGAGCTACTCACTGATATCTTCACCCTGATATGCGATACAAATCGCCTAGCGCTTTTCCAAGTCATATATGTCAATAAGAGACTGCACAGAATCGCCTCACCGCTTCTCGTCCGCCATTGGCCGTTTTATCCCGAGATCCTACACAAGCAGGCACCTGCTCGCTTTGCACTGCATCTTCTGCGAAATCCCCACCTTCAAAGGAATGTCAAATCGATAGTCTTGGATGAACTCATTCGTATCGACGAAGATGACCCATTGGTTGGTGCTGACGGGCTTGATGAACTTGCTTTAGCAGCTCGTCAACGGTTTCCAGAGCTTGCCAATGATCCTGGCTGGTGCGATGGATTAGTCAATGGGTACATAGACCCAGTAGCAGCACTTTTGTTAGGTCTATGCACCGGACTTGAGAAACTTGACCTCATGATCCCTTCGTTCCAAGGTACACCGCCAGGCTTGATAGTACTACAATTCGTCTCTGCAGCTCTAAAGCAGAATGGGCCTCAAAGACCTCTGAACAAACTTCGAGTTGTTGTGCTCAGATGGCATGATGACGAAGACACTGGGGATATTCAGTGTGCAGCATCTTTCTTTCATCTTCCCAACGTCAAGACTCTTGCTCTCTCATCCTTTTCTGATGAGATACCGCTAAGAGACATCACGAATGAAGCCAGCGATATTGAGTTGCAAATGGATTCTGATCTCTATGAGACACGGTTTCCTGTTGGGACTTCGCCTATTGAGGAGTTGTTCTTAGACTCCACTTGCCTCACGAACCATGGACTGCTCACTATTGTCAGCGCCTGCAAACGACTGAAGAAGCTTGTGTTCACTTGGAGAAACCCCGCCGGAACGGCCGAGGATGGACATGACAGCACCCGTCTCACTCGACAAACGTTGCTCCTCCATGCAGCATCTTTGGAGGAGCTCGCGTTCAGTCTTATGACGCACCGCTTCAGGCATGACACGACTTTAGAAAACGCGTCTAAGGCGCGTTTTGAATGCCTCAAAGACTGCTTTGAAAAGATGATCAAGCTCAAGCGACTCAGCATGGATTTTCATGTCCTCTACTATCGTGACATTTCACAAAACGAGGAAATGCTAGATTTTCTACCGAGATCACTTGAGCATCTTGGCCTCCAATGCGATCTTGCGAGTTATCAGCCACAGGTTCTGCAGCATATCGAAATGCTGTGTATGGTGCTTAAGGCTTGCGGCCCTGGTAACCGTTTTTGTGCGCTGCAAACTCTGGAGATATGGTTGTTTGTGTACGGTGACATAGACAAAGGTATATATGAACCGGTAAATGAGCTTGCGCGGGAGAAAGGCATTAAATTCACGTTTAACCACAAGTCTCATGGAGGGGGTAGTACGTGGGAGATAATGGGTATGATGCCTAAGCCTCATCCTCCTATTGTCGATCCTTACACAGGGTTTAAGTGGGCAAGATGGGGCATGCAATTTCGTCGATGAAAGTTCGGATTCGAGCAATTATACATGGTAGTTTGTTAATCAAGACTGAGTCATGTCAAAAGCATGATAGGAGGCATTGGCCCAAGTGCAGTTGTCTCGGTCAAAAATCTGTGACCTGCAATTGAGCCTATTTGTTCTATGTCTCAGGTAGCTTGTAAGAGACGTAGGCAGAAAGCCTTGGACTTGGATAGACATATGTAAAGAGCAACATCTAATCCTTATCCTCCATATGGAGATTCTCCTGCTCCAGAGCCTGCTCGTCATCCGCGGCAAACTTGCTTCGATGCCGCAATCTCGATCCATACCTCAAGAATAAGAATGGCGTGAACGCAAACAGACTCGCCACCGCCGCCAAGATGCTTGTTGCAACATTGCTGCCCAACCCCGTATACATTTGATGCGTGAAGAGAGGAAACACCGCAGCAGTCAGTGTACGCGTCAAGCTGATGGCACTGACAGCGCTAGCAGCATATTCACCGTAGCTGTCTGTAGCGTATCCAAAAAGCACATAACTAAAATCGTTGAGACTGAATCCGATCATTACCAGACCAATCATGCTGACAGGCCAAGGAACATTCGTTACCCTCGGTGGAATGGTCCAAGCGAAGAGCCACAGACCGATAGCAAGAGATGGCGCTGCAATTGCAAACGAAGTGATCTTGCTCTCTGGGAGGATGCGTCGGTGGGTTCTGCGATATTTCTTGTATATGTGGGCGTCGTAGACTCGGGGAAGGATATTGAGGACCTCACCGATTGCAATGGCAAGGAATGCCAGACTGGAGCTGTTTTGCGAAAAGTTGAAGGGCGGCGCGGTGTAGACGATGGTCAATGATTCTGTCAAGCCATAGATGAGACCGAATGCGATGGCGCATAGTACAGCGCAGAAGAAGACCAGGGGATCCGTGACAAGGAACTGCAAGGGTCGGAAGAGAGCGTTCTGCGCAAAGGTGGCCACTGCAAACTTTTCTCCCTCATTATTGCTAGACTTGACGTCTTCAATGCCAGTCTCTTCTCGTATCTCTTTGACAATCTTGTCTAATAATTGATTCGCGTTCGACTCCCTCGTGAAGATGCATGCAACAGCCGTGACACCCGTGACGATTGTAGAGATGTAGTACACCCAGCGCCTACTTCAATGTCAGTCCAGAAAGTATCTCGGTTCCTTCTAGACTTGCCATCCTATGCTCGAAGTGATGTATGTCGAGTAAATAGGGCCCAGTGCCAGCCCCAGCATACCGAGAATGGTATACACGTAGACGACCCAAATCCTGTGCTCAGCATTATACATGTCGTCAAAGTTGCCAAAAGCAACAGTTGCAGGTATTGCCGCAGCCACGCCTTGAAAGAACCGACCGAAATAGACCCCGATTATTGACGGCACCGCAGCTACTATCGCTGAGGAGACGCAGAAGATCGTTGCTGCAAGGATATATATGGTTCGTCGCCCGAATACCTCTGAGATGGGTGAGCAGAAGATACTACCTATTGTCTGACCGAGCAAGTATCTGTTTTCAAAATCAGCAATAACATTCACGCCCTGACCAGCTTCAAAGCTTACATGGTGACAAAGACGAAATAGGCCATCGTTCTGCTGACACCATACTCCTCTCTCGCAGAGTCTGCAGTAGCTGTCTGGAACATCGTTAGTAGAGATAAATCCGTAGTAATGACCAAACTGACCCCCGAGGAGCTGATCGCCGTCATGTACATCTCCAACCAGCATATAAGAGCAGCTGTGTATGTTTTAGTTCCGAAGTTCCAATTCCGAGGGTGTTGGTTGGCATCTTCATCCCAGCAGATACGATTGTCGCTGTCGACATGGACTCCTTGGCCTTGCACAGCATCTTCAAGTGAGCCCTTGTTTGTCATTACGCTCTTTGGAGACGTCTGCGTAGATGATTGAGAACGAGTGATCAGTTGACTAGCTCTGACACAGTGTCTGCGGCAAAAGAGTTGCTGTCAATAACCTCTGTACTCTCAAAAGTCCTAAGCATGTATCTCGAGAAACATCGCAGGAAAGAAGGCCAAAGGGATGGCCTAGATAGGAGGCGCATAAGGACCCTTGCATCGAGCCCCCAGACGATCGATCTGGCGGGCCGTAGCCGGATTAGTGATCGATCGGCTATGTAGGCATCATCTCTCCCTACCCGTCCCTCAGCGCCGACATCCAATCATGAACTGTGAATGACGTTGAAGACTTTGATCATTTTGAAATTACCCGATAGCTTAGGGTCATCTATTTTTAAGACGGGTAGAAAACAGCCGGGGGCTTCTTGCAGATTAGTCTTTGCGCGTGTAAGCTCGAATTGAACATTTGAGAAGATCAATGACGCGCCGTCAAATATCAGCATCACCACTTGTCTTTTGTAAGACCCTTTGTGAAACCATAGAAAGCTTGTGAAAGGATGCATACCTAGCATGTCTCTCATTCTTCTTTAAACTATCTTATATTGAATAGGTTTAAAGCTACCGCCATTAGACTTGCCGGCCGAACAGGCAGTAATGGCAACGACAAGGTCCATCTCTGCGACAAAGTCGATGTGATCACCAGCCTTACTGATAGGCGGCTCCACTGTGAATTTTCCTGTCTTTCCGTCTACAGGAACATTCATAAAACAGTTGAACGCGCAAGGAATGCGATCTGGCGCGATGTCATGTTTGCCTAGCGCCAGGGAGAGGTTGCCGAAACAGCCGTGATGTGGCTCCTTGTCGCCGTATATGATGCGAAAGGTATCTTTGGAACACGGCGTAAGCAGAAAGTCGTGACGTCCGCAAGTGTCGTCGACGATTTTGAGCATGACATTGCTGCGGTTTGAGTACAGAGGGTGGTTGGTTGTTAGGTAAATGGTGTCTGCATAGTCGAATGTACGTCCGTTGGATATGACTTCGTCTGTGTCGTGTCTGTTGAATGCCAAGAGGTCAGAGACTTGGCCGCCTTTTGGATCGATTACTGTCAGGCGTTGGCCTTTGTTGACGAAGAAAGAAGTTCCTGTCCGCGGCGCAAGTTCGATGATGCCATCGGGTACTTGTCTAGTGTCCTCCATTCCGGGAGTTCGGCAGGGGCTACGATCCGTTGAGTATGGTGATTGAGCCTCTAAGATGTATGAGCGTCGATCAAATAGTAAATATGAGGCCGTTTCAGACACGGGATGGTCATTGCGGTACGAGATATTCCATGACTTTGTAGTGTTCAGCATCCTCAATAGTCGGTAGAATACCGTAACATCTCGTAATATCCACCAAGGCTAATTTTGCTCTACTGCAAGCCTCACATCATTAGACATAAAAGCTATGCCTAATTAAGCCCTTGATCTTATACAATGGCGTCACGGGTTTCCTTTCATCTATGCCAGATCATTTGCTGGATCCTGATCAATCAGCTGAGTCGCCTAACCCATCGCAGCTGATTTGTATACTAGCTGTGACGACTATTACGAGATGTCACGGTAATGTTGATCAGATAGTGACAGCCGCATTCCGTTATCGATGATGCGGCCATCTAGGGGCCATGACCTCGGTGGCTCATGCTTTAACATGCCGCGGGATCCACTTTTCCCCAGACTCGATCTGGCATCCCGGCTGCGCTAGCATCGAGCGCTGAACAATCTGGGGCAGCCCAAGGAAGACGACTGCACCACTATACAAGAAAGGCTACAGTGAAATAGCCTATAGGCTGATCAGATGACAAGCTGAAAGCTTATCTCGGACAATTTGTGAGTTGAGAGGCCTGATAAGTGATGCTTGCGTCGGGCACTTTACCTCGAAATGGTTTGGAGCTTATGTACCCATCGGAGGAAAAGTTCTGTTCGAATATATGTGTGCATCATCGCTTGGCGCATACATCATATTGATTTCATTAGTTCTATTTACCAACCGCTCAATGTCAGCAGAGAATCATGACGCTCATAGAGATTCCGTAACACGGCAAGGAATCTGACAGCTTGATTGAATACTAACTAGCTGTAGATCCTACTCTCAGTTGGGTCACGTCAATGACATTTGGCTTATACTCCGTTCATCCAACACTATGCAAGTCTTCACGTTGCCACTATGGCATTTTATATAAGTTGAGTCTATATCCACTTTGCATTTAGATTGTGCCATTCTGTTTAGATACCCATCTTTTGAACATATGACAAGCTATTTCCACGTATTCTCAATCCATCCTGATCATGCAGCTTGCAATCAATGCCGTCATCTTATTCGTTTTCGTTACGATAGTGACTAGGCTAATACATTTTCGAAAACCCCTTATTAATCAGTTCGTTAAGAAGTTGAGATTTCTCGCGAATGGCTCCAAACTCGGGATGCCTGCATCGAAACAGAAGGAGGCTCTCTTGCGCACCGACGACGTTAATGAAACCCGTTCATCTTCTCAAGCGGAGCTGCTGACGAGGTATGTGGCATACTAATTCGTGTTACTTGCAAGACTAACACGTCCTTAGAAATGAGGTTGAGAGTCGGTTCGACAAGGATACTTGGCAAGGCCTTGCGTACCAAGATTTCAAAAGCACAATATTAGCGAAGGGGAGCGGCATGAAGACCTTTCCTTGCGTATACGCCACGATGGGTTATCGATCAGACGATCATCGCTATGTTTTCCTCCACTCAGAAAACCCATCCGAGCCCCGTAATGTACGCAAGGTAGCTCTAGCTCTAGCCGCGTATCTTCGCATTTCAACCTCTTTGGGTCCCAATACATCCCTCGTTATCATCTGCGCCCCCTCCGAGAAGCAGCGGACTGTTGAAGAGCATAACCAGACATTCTGGGACATGCTTCGAGGCCTTCGTATCTGCGACCCAAGACCTTGGCCAGAGGATATCCCGCAAGACACAGAGGATGCTAAGTGGACATTTTGTTTCAATGGAGAGGCCGTCTTTCCTGTCATGTTAACGCCGGCGCATCAGAAGCGATGGAGTAGACATATGAGTGTGCCGGTAATCGCGATGCAGCCGAAGTGGGTGCTGGATAATCTGCTCGGAACTCCTGAGAAGCGAAAGGCTGCACAGAGCAAAGTTCGGAGCCTGTTGCAGAAGTACGATACTATAGGCGTCAGTCCAGATTTGACCGCTTACGGTGCAACTGGTACAAGCGAGGCCCGCCAGCTGTGCCTGCAGGACAAGAACGAATCGGTTCAATGCCCATACCGCAACTTTGATAGCTAGACAATAGAGCTACAATAGAGGATAATAGAGTTATTTCATTCCATAATCATAAACCGGCAGCCGAGGAGTTCCCATCACGAGTCAGCACACCGACAAGCTGAAAGAGCCGTTCGTTGATGCTGTCCCTGCGTCAGAAATCCTCTTGCATCTTTGTGTGCGACTACGGCTGGAATGGTCAAACACAGCAGAAATGACCCAGTTTAACAATTATCAATGATAGAGCGTAGTTTATTGCTGTTAGGATAAAGGCTATGAGCAAGACTTTATGTGATAGGTTACCTTGCTTAGTTCGCTGAGTTATGATAACGAGGCTTTCATTACAGTCGGACCTAGTCACTATTAGAAAGTGTTGCCACGTATGATGGATTGTCGTGCTTTACCTCTTTAGCCGTGTCGTAGTCAAACATCCATTTGTCAAACGGCAGAGTGTTGAATGGTGTATTGCCGTCGCCTTCACCCATGGGTAACGCTCTCTGCTCGTCCGTCAACTCGGATCCCGGGGGTTTGCCAGAGTTATACAATTTGTAGTTCCACGTCGAGCCATTCTGAAGCCTTGTTACCCGAGGAATGCGAATCTTTTCCCATGTCTCGATTATCCCCGGCACATCCCGGCTGCTCTTCAAGAATAGCATGGACAAGGCATCAATATCCTCTACAATAGAGCTGAATCCCTCTGCCAGGTTCGGAAGCATCGCATGCGCCGAGTCTCCAAGAAGTACCAGCCTCCGCTTCGGACTCGACCATGTATCCAAAGGTTCCAGTCTAGCTAGGCGCCAACGGGAGCAGCTCCGCACCAAGTTTGCCAAAGCAACGACCCTGGGATTGAACGACGCGAAGAAACTCTTGACTACTTCACTGTCGTCAGTCGCATCGAAGAACCTTTTCTCGCTGGCTTCACTGTCTGCAGCACCATGTTGAATCGAAAACATGATGTTGAAAAGACGTCGATGGTGATTGTACTTGCCAATAGCATAACCACCGTGGCCAGCCCACATGATACCATTTTCTGATTCAGGCTGTTGACAGAGGGATTTGGTCCTCTCGTCTTTGGCGAGCATATCGGCTGGAATCTCAGTTGGGTAATGTGTCGAAGGCGCTCGAATCACAGTGAGACGAGATGGGTCGAGGTGAGAAAGAACCTGAGATCGCAGACGAGAGGATATCCCATCTGCCACCAAAATCAGATCTGCAGAGACCCTAGTGCCATCCTTGCAAGTTGCATACGCAGCTTGGTCATCCTCTTCAACTGTGACAATCTCATTTCCAAAGTGCACCTTGGCTCCGGCTTTGCGTGCCTCATCATACAGAACGGTCTGCAGCGCTTTGCGGTCAGTCGACCACTCCGGAAACTCTGAGTAAATCCCAGGATCGAGAGTGTGCAACAGCTCATTCGTGTTCCCATTGCGGGTCTCGTGCTCTTTGATCGGGGCAGTCACAGCTTCGAAGGCTTCGCGCATCTGCCATCGGTAGAAACATCTGACGCCATTTGATCTCACAAAGATAGCTCCGCTCGCGGTGGATAGCGATTGTGATCTCTCGAAAAGGTCGACTTTGTGGCCGTCGCGTGCCAATCTGCATGCTGCAGTGAGACCTCCTAAGCCTCCGCCTGCAATGGCGATGTGTTGCTTCTTCATATCCATTGATGCTGGCAGGTTTTCCTACGGCCGACTTGAGTAGTGGAAGGCTGAGGGTGAGTGTCTTCTAGACCGGCATGCAAAAGCCTCTTATAACGTGGCTTGACTTATTCAGTGCTCGTGTCACGTCACATTAAATATCCATCCATATTTCCGATTCAAGGAAATCTCACCTAAGATACAGCGGCGTCGCAAAGTGACTGTAAGCAAAGATAAGCACTAGATGTAGTCGATCCGGAGCGCTGTAGGAAGATCATCCGAGATATCCGCGAGACAAGTCGGACGTACACAGAAAAGAGACAGGTCGAAGCCGTTGCCATACATCAAATGGATAGTTTAATTGTTATAGTCTAAATAGATAGATTAGGGAAATAAGTACAATTATCCAACATTCTAGGGCCCCAAGCGTTCATTCTTGATGTCCTGACAAAATCCATGAAGGGTATCAACCATACTCCAATAAATGCCAATTCATCAATAATTCATTACATTCAACCTCCAACATTCATCATTATATCATCGTTCGTTCTGTTTGGCGTGCGAAGGTTATCCTCAACAAGTCACTCGATAAGGCCGATAATACAGAGGCTGATTTCAACGACCCTAAGTGCAGACATAAAAGTTAGAAGAGGCTCTTGCGAGATGGCATAGATGGAACTTACGTCGATACACAGGCAATTACCAGTGCGGTAATGAACAGAGGTTCCGATGGTTCAGTATCGTCATCAAGAGCGCTGCCGCCGGGCCACCAATCTCGATACCATCCAAAGCAAGCAAGGCAAGCGATCGATCCAAGGGCAATGAAGCAATGTATAACGAGGCTGAACGATGGGCGGATGGTCGGAAGGGTCTTGGTCACCGAGCAGACGAGTTCTATCAATGACCAGCAGAGCGCCGTGACGAACTGACTGGTTAGCTGATAGCTTGATAAAGAGTCATAGTAGACTTACCGCAGGACCTAGTATTCCAATAGCGACAGCACTCCTCGATGAAGGGATAGCTGCAACAACAATGCCCGAGATCGTAACACAAAGAGTCAATGCTCGCAGAGCTAGACCAAGGGTTCTAAATCTAGGTGGCTTCTGTGGCTGGGAAATCGCGGCTTTGGGATCGTCTTCTAAGTCCATGTTTATTGACAGGGCTGATAAGATAAATAACAAAACATAGTTGACCTCCAGTAAAGGTCACTCATGGTAGCGATGCCATCACGCCTCTTTATGGGTTTCACAATGGCAAAATAGGCTGACGTAGAATACGTAAAATGGTCATAAGACACGGGCGAAAAATTGCACCGCTGCTCCCAACGACTGATTTCCCAACAATTCCATATTAAAATTTTTATAATGACATGCCACTTTTTTTTAGCCTCATGACGCAAGTGTCACTGACACGTGAAGACGGAGCGCAAGGCTGGCTAAAGCCCGTTGGCTTTTTATCTCTGGAGCCACGTGGGTATTCGCCGATAAAGACAAATTAAGATCTACCTTGATCTTGACTTGTTTTATACAAGGTTTGAGGTATTCACTAACAGAGATTGTTATGCAGGGACCCGCAAGTGTTAAATCGTCCATAGAGATAAACTCCGTTTTGATAGAGATGTCGGAATTGGGTTTAGCTTGCGAGACATGTCATGATCTAACTGGGTCTTGGGGAGCATGACTAACGATAGCTTCATGGTCATCACATGTTTGGAATGACTGCCTATTACGCAATTTGGAAGAATTAAGCTTTGATAAGGACACGGAGGCTCGGGAGAACTGCTACCGGAGTGCGAGGACACCGGCGCGTCGGGGAGATCAGTCTGCGTTGCCGATGCGTGAGTGGCTCTTCATCCCGTCGGAGGATTTTGGGCTGAGCTTGCCCGCCCAGCGGCAGATTAGGGCTGATTATAACTACCGGTTTTAACTCCCGGTTTTCCAGCTGAGCCATATAAAGACTTGGCGAGCCAACAAAGCGAGGGCGTGGGTCTGCGGGTATTTCCATGTTGACTTACACCGTTGAAAGTAAGTTAACCTTCCTTGCGAACACCGTTACAAGCTACAGGGCATAATAAACTGACCCCAAGCTTCCATGCAATACCTGGATTCTGCAACTGCTGTGGGTAATTGTTGGGAATCCAGATTACATGATATAGCTTTATAACCTACGATGGCTTCTAACCAAGTCTAGTCCGCAATCGCCAAGGCTTGCAAGAACTTTGACCGCTACAATAATCCAGTCTCATTTGAATATCCACAAATAAGCTCCAATCTCTTACAGTTCGTCTAACGACTTGGTTAGTTAGCCGTGAAAGTTATGCTGAGGCTCCAAAACGAGCGCCGCCTTAGTACCCACTAAAACTTAATATGATCTATGTATATTTCTGTTATCCAAAATTAGATCAACTGAAACAGTTGAATGACGTTCCTAGTAAGTTGCAATCCATTGTTTCGAAACAACAATGTGTTCATCAGGCACGTGATATTGTTGCCTAATTCGCGTCTTACATCTCCATAATAGCGCGAAACAATATCTTTCATTATCAATCTCATGGATAAAGATGCCATGACTCGCCTCCAAGATATCCCGAATGAGATCCTCACGAGTATCTTCACACATCTCTCTGACATCAACCACTCCAGCATCTTCAACGTCACTCTCGTCAACAAACATTTTAATCAGCTCGCCAGTCCTCTTCGCGTCCGTCACTGGAGCGATGAAGGATACTATGGCTTCTACGACGGCGACTCGCCATGTTCACCAATTTCAAGACTAGCGCTCGAGCTTTTACGCCATCCTGAATATCGTCTACAAGTCAAGACTCTATCGTTTTCATACTTTCAAGGCAGTGGTGATCGCGACGCGGCTCGCGTTCCCATGAAACAGGAGAACCTCCAGATGCTAGCTTGGGCAGCTGAAGAAGTTGTTCCGACACTCGCCGAGTCAACATATCTATGTGCCCGGATCCTTGAGGAAAGTGACGATGCCATTGCTGTTCTCGTCCTGGCTTGGGCGACCAATCTCACAAGCCTCAGCGTGACGATTGAAGAGTTTGACCCAACGCCAGGATATGATAAAGGCCCTCTTGTTCTGCGCTTTGCAAAACAGCTGGCTCTTCGTTTTGACAGCAAAGACCTCAAACCAAGTGCACCGTTACCACTGGCAAAGCTACACGAACTCGAGTTTCGACACGAGAATATTGAAAGTATTGTTGGGCTCAAGTACCTGACACCGTTTCTCTATCTCCCTAGACTCAAGAACCTCAAAACGTATAGACTTGGTAATCAAGAGTACAACGACCTTGAGGATAGTGTTCAGAACTATATCAAAGACAAATATTGCATGCCATTTCCGAAGGGCACATCGTCTATTGAGTCTATCACTATCAAAGAGACGACCTTGACGAGTGGTGGACTCTCAGATCTTCTTGGATCTTGTAGGAGCTTGAGATATTTCTACCTTCACTTCTCATTCGACCTCGAGGAGAATAAGCGGAACTGGACAACACTAGCTAGGAGCCTGGTTCATCAAGCAGCATCTCTGGAGGAGTTGGATCTGTGTGTCGATAACTGTGATGTTGAGTGGGTGGGAGATGCTGTTGACGATGGGGCAAGCGGTTCTAAGCCCATCGATTTCAAAGATTGCTACCATCAACTCACTAGTCTCAAAGTCCTCAGGGTTCCTATGCCTCAACTATCTGGTCACTATTTATGGTTGCGTATGGGATCTCTGGAGGCAAGTCCTGTGCGGTTACCGGAATCTATCCAGCATCTCAGGCTCTTGGATATCAACTTGTGGTCTAACGCCGTACGCCTCTCCGAACATGAGATCTCACCCTTCTTGGACTTTGTTTTTAATCTCATGAAAGAGACAGGACCACAAGGGCGATTGAAAAATCTCCAGATATTGGATTGTTCTAAAGCACTTTGGGACGACCCGAGAAAAGAAAAGTTGCAAGAAATCAAGGATCTGGCAGAAGAGCGCGGGGTCAAAATTCTCCTTGACTCACGAAAAACTGACAGGAATGGGAACCCTGTTTGGGCATGAGTGCAAATAAATTACAGATCAGATTCATAATCTAAATTATTTATATATCTTACAAGCTGAGAACCAAGTCCTTCAACTTCTGGAAGTTGGGAGTTCCGTATCCAGTAGTAGGATCCCATCCAGCTGTGGCGTTCCATCGAGCACCAGGAACAAGACCAGATCCAGCGGGCTCGGGCTGTCCAGACTGGGTATTGTTGCCATCACATCCAATAGCATAGCCACCGGTGATGTCAGTCAAAACCTTGGGTCCATGCTTGTAGATAAGAGGGTTCAACCAGCCCAAGCTCTTCTTACCAGCCTTGAAGCGAGCATCGTTCAGCAGACCAACGATAGCAGCCCAGACGGGAGCAGCGGCGCTGGTACCTCCACTTCTAGCCTGCTTACCATTGTAGATAACCTCGTAGTCGGGTGCAACACTGTGTCCAGCGACATCAGGGAAACCTCGGCCCTCCCAGTTGGTGTAAGGACCGTAGTACTTCTTGGTCTCCTTGGAGACAGTCTTCATGTACTTCTTAATGGCCTTGTCCTGGTAGCTGGGTCGGGGGAAGTACTTGCTGAAACCACCGGAGGATCCCTCCCAGGCGATCTCGGGAGTGACGTCGACAGTGCCGCCGACGGAGGTGAGGTAGGGGCACGTGGCGGGGAAGATGGCGTTGAACTCGACGGTCTTGTAGTCGGGAGCGAGGCAGCCAGAACCGACACCGATGTCACCGGAGGAGAAAATGACACTGATGCCTCGGAGACCGAGAAGACCGATCATGTTGCATGTGAGTGTAGCATACTCACGAGGGACGCTCTGCTGCAGGGTTAGATGGCACTTATATCAGGAATGAGATGGTGGGACTTACATCTTCTTCATCACCATAGGAAGTGGAGATGACGGCAGGGAGATTCTTCTGGCCCAAGAGGTAACGGAAGAAAGGCACGTAGGGCTCGTTCTGGTTATCCTTCTCGGTAGGCTGATCAATGTTGGGAACGAAAGGTCTGCGCATGTTAGTAACTCTAAACCTGACACAGAACGAATGAAACTCACGGTGAGCCTCCAGTGATGTACTGCTTGAAAGGAAGAGGATGAGCAATTCCGACAATGTTCTCAGCATCGAGGTCAGCTTCTGAATAGTTTTTATGCGCAGTGTTCTGATCATCAGTGCCGTTATTGATCAGAATAGTGGTGTAGTTCTGCTTAGGAATGCCAAACAGCTCCTCAAACTTGAACACATCAGAGTAAATAGCAGCCTGGCCGAGAAAGCTGCTGAAACCAATCTCGCTTCCAGACTCGGCATCGGGGGTGTAGTCGCCGATGTTGTACATCTGCTTGAGGCAAGAGGGAGTAATGCTGGTTTGGCAAGAAGCATCAACGGTGCTCTTGGAGGGAGAGACCTTGCGCTCTTGGAGGGTGCGTGATGGGTGAGGCACGGGGTTGAATGCAACGGTGCCACCAAAGTTTGTGCTAGGATCAACGAATTGAACGTGACCAGCAACATCATCAGGAATAGAGTAAGACAGCGTTCTCAGCTTCGTCTGACCATCCTTGGTGTAGTACTGATAATCACCTCCAAGAAGCGTGTTGGCCTTCTCCACGTCAGCAGCAAAGTCGATGAAGGCACCGTTGACCTTGTAGTGCTTGATGCCCTTTGACTTGAGCCACTTGGTCACACTAGCCACAGCCTCCTTGGAGGGGGAGAAAGTGCTAGTGAGCTCATCGTGGGACAGCCAGTTGCCGTAGTTGGCGCTGTCGGGGCTGGAGAGGTCAAGAAGCTTTGATTCGAGCTGGTCGATGTTTTGCAGAGTTAGTGCAAGACTGAAAACATGCTGCGTGTTGGAAGCGACTTTGGCGGTCTTCTGGACTTGCCAACCTTGAGGAGCTTCGGCATGGTGAGAGAAGGATTTGCCAAATGCTGAGGGGAGCGCCGATAAGGCGAGGACCAGGTTTTGGGAGGAGATATACATGGTGACGTAGAGCACCTAAGCAGAACAAAAGAACGACTTGACAAGACCAGAGACTGGATGGCAGACAAATCTTCTGATCACTGTGAATTTGGCTCATTTATCTACATATTTTTGTTCTTATCACTTATCACGAATTGTCAAGTTCACGCGCCTCTGGATAACACGGCAAAGAAATGGAGATGTCGATTCACAAAAGGACTCAGTGTTGGACAAAAGGCCTCCGGGGTTCTTGGCGCCGAGCTTCTCGATTTGGGGCATTTTCCGTATCCCGTATGCAGATCATGATGCGATTAGTCCGATATGGGAAGTTACTCAGGGGCGCACTGTGGGGTCACGCACGGATAACGGCATTCACTATCTTATCTCTGGAGGGATGTTTGTCGGTTTTGATGGACTTTTTGTTGGATGGGTCACGCGATCTGGAGGACAAAAGTGCGTTGTGGAATGGGACGGGGATGGAAGGTTACATGTAAATACGGAAATGGTGAGATTGAGTTGGAGGTTATTAGGTATTGAATTTACGAAATTAGTCATGCATAAGGGACACATGCCAAGCGCAGCGGCGGGAAGGATTGCTTCTGGAATAATGCCGTTGATACGTCCACTGGGAATAATCGGGTTTAAACGCTTTCAAAAAGTGTATCGTATCAATCCGTGAGTCTATCTTAGCTGACTTCCCTCAATTGATGCACCGTCGCCTTAACGATATTCTGGTTTTAAATCTTTCGCATCACGCCTGTACAATAATCAATACTTATGCCTTATATCATTGTCAAAAATCTATAAAAATAAAATCCATCATTTCTCTCCTCAATCTAAAAGATCTCGAGTCATATTCTGCCGAGATAGACATGAAATCATTTTATGATCCATCTGCTCTAGGTTATCCAACTTCATAAACCGTCACAGGTGCCATCCACGCTAACCCTTCTGAGTAAGTTACATCAAATCTCCCACTTCACCAATCACATCACTTGCTTTGGAGAGCGGTCAAAATGGCAATCAAACAATGTCAGCATCCAATCTCAAACACTCAACGCCTTTCTCCGTTACACGATGAACGCTACGGGGACTGCCGCAGCCAATCCGGGCTCCGCGACAGAGGCAACAACCTATTTCAAAGTTCTCAGCCTCGTCATTCTCCCCTTCATCGTGACATACGTCTTCACGTCCTTCGGCAACAGGGGCTATCAGCATGGCCAAAGCGCACGAGAGCCCCCGAGGGTTCCGTACTGGATCCCGTACGTAGGAAACACAATTGGCTTCGCTTATGACACTGAGCACTTTTTATCGTCTATCTTGTAAGTTCTCCCCGGGCCGATAATTCTTTTCCCGCCACTGATCTCCGCCCAGATCCAAATTCGGCAAAGTCCCGCTTCGTATCTTTGTTGGCGCAGAGCCTATGTACTTTATTCCTCACGGCCAGCCTATCATTGAGCTCTTCAAGGCGTCGAGGCATTTGACTACCAAGTCTCTTGGTGTCATCACGGTCCGAGATGCGTTTGGCTTGCCAGAGTGCGATATGCCGATCTATGTCGATGATGATGCTCAGTTTGGACATGTTGACCCATTGAAGAGATTTGACTTTGTTCAGCATCGTGATTTGCACGCTCTTTTGACAGGAGGTCCACTGAACTCCATGATTGCAAAGTTTATCGAGGTATACTCTGATATTATTGAGAAAGACACCAGGTTGAGTGAGGATGAGTGGACTGAGGTCGATGATCTTTACGAGTGGCTCAAGAACAATCTTCTCCGCGCTGCAATAACTGCTCTGTGCGGTGACAAGTTTCTGGAAATCTCGCCAACCTTTCTCGAAGACTTTTGGTTGTTTGACTATCATCTCCCCAACCTTGTCAAGCGCATGCCTCGGTGGCTTGTTCCAAAGAGTTATGCAGCCAGAGACAAGTGCCTCGAGAGCATGTTACGGTACCATGAGTACGGAAACCAACTGTTTAACTTTACTGATGAAGACGGCGTTGTCAAGAAGGATTGGACGCCAGAGTTTGGTACGAGGTTGCTGAGTGCTAGACAAAAGATGTTCCAGAACGTTGGGATGACCCCGAGAGGCGGCGCTGCTCTTGACCTGGGGCTCATGTGGGCGTAAGTCAAATACTGTTACTAACTTATGAGGTTGGCTAACGATTCGCAGGGTGAATGCTAATGCCATTCCTGCCGGCATGTGGATCCTCCTTGATATCCTACTCGACAAGGACCTGAAGGACAGAGTAATGGCCGAGATGCAGCCTTCATTTATTGACAAGTCTCTTTCTTTCGATATCGAAAAGCTCTGCTCCGGTCCCCTGATCAGTTCCATCTACCTCGAGACGTTGCGTCTTCGCGTTGCTTCGCCCGTTGGACGAACATCCATCATCCCCAATCTTAAATTCGGAAAGTGGCAGTTCAAGCAGGGCGTTGGCATGCTATCCTCATCCTGGGTTGGCGGTCACGATCCCGATTTTTGGAACACTGGGCATGTACAGCCTAGCGGAATTGAAGAGCACCCGGTTGAATCGTTCTGGGCGGAGAGGTTCCTAGTCTACGAGAATGATCCAACCAGCGGTCCAGTTCGACCAACCGCTGCTGCCGAAAAGCCCACAAAGCGTACCTCAGAGGAGGACCGCAAAGCACGGTCTACTATCGATGGAACGCAGGGATATTGGTATCCCTACGGAGGCGGGACCAAAATGTGCCCTGGTCGATTCTTCGCTAAACAGGAACTCATAGCTGCTGTAGCGGTCGCTCTGCGTGCATTCGACATTGAACTTATTGACCCGGAAGCGGCGAGTAAGGTCAGGCCGAATATGGATTACTTTCCGTTTGGAACTATTCCGCCCAAGGGCAAGGTCGCTGCCAGGATTAGGAGGCGAAAGCTCTGATGTGGATAAGCTTGGTTTTCGATGCAACATTTCTCGGACATTAGTCATAGTTAAGATGTAATAATCAACAGATGAGCAATATTTGTAAGTTGTGGGCTGTGATCTGCCATGATTCAATCATGACAGTATTGTGCAAGTTGCAACGATAGCCGCATTATGATGTGTTAAACTCCACTGTAAATTGTGTCACTGATGGTCATGAATACAAATCTATGTCACTACTCTATCTTTTCCAGTCTGTATGCACCGCAATCGCAGTTCACTCATCGAAACTCGCAAATTATCAACCACTAACCATTTTTGTCTGTTTGCACTGCAGTATGGGCACTATGAAAGCAGTCGGAGTCTCGAAGTACGGTCCTGTGGATAACCTCGAATCGCGAGACGTCCCAAAGCCTGGTGATCCTATTGGCCGACAGGTCGTCGTCAAGTTTGTTTTCCTAATTCTATTTCATTTAGAGACAGAATGACTGATGTTGTTCAGGGTCAAGGCCTGTTCTGTCAACCCAATTGATCACAAGGTTCGATCAGGAACATATGACGACGCGCCCGGTAATTCCACCAGCTCCCACCATGTGGGGTAAGACTGACGAATTGACAGACTACTATGACCACGTCCCAAAGGACTTTCACATCATCGGCTTCGATGGAGCCGGGGTAATTGAGAAAGCAGGACCTGACTGCCAACTCTTCAAAGTCGGTGATGAAGTCTCTTGGGTAGGCCCATCGACTGAACAGGGAAGTTATGCCGAGTATCAGCTTGTAAGCGAGCTAGCCTGCGCCAAAAAGCCGAATAACCTCGATTTCGTCGATACTGCGAGCTACGGGTTGACTTTCATGACAGCATATCAGTCGCTGTATCGAAGGATGGAGGTCAAGCCTGAGGAGCAGACCGGTATCTTGATCGTAAGTGCGGGGCAGCTTTCGACATGGCGGTGTTGAACTGACATTATTTCTTAAGATAAATGGAGGAGGTGGTGTTGGAAGTGCCGCGATTCAGCTTGCTAGGAGAGTCCTTAAGCTTCCGGTCGTTGTGGCTACGGCATCGCGACCTGAGACGATCGACTCTTGCAACCGAATGGGCGCTACGCATGTTATCAACCATCGAGAAGATCTTGTCAAACAAATTAAGGATTTGAAGCTCAATGTGCCCATAAAGTAAGCACCCACCGTCCACTCAAGCATATCAATCACTGACAAACACAGATATGTCTACATCGTCGCCCGAACCGAGCAATACACCCACTCCATCGCCAAAATCTGCGCCCCATTCGGAAAAGTCTGCACCGTCGTGCAAGCAGACGTGAGCCTCTACGGAACAGAATTCATGTCCAAGTCACTCACATTCTCATGGGATTGGGTGGGTTCTGCTGCATATCATGACACGGGCGTTGAAGATTATCATGAGATGCTAGGAACAATCTCAAGTCTGATGCAGGATGGTACACTGTTCTCTACAGCTGGAACGCGTCTTGGGTTAACGCTTGAGGGGCTTAAGGAAGCGCATAGGAGGGTGGAGAGTAGTACTACTGTTGGAAAGATTGCGCTTGGTGTTGATGAGCCTGGGGAGGGTGAGCCGTTTGCTTAGGTAGCATATCTCTGATGGCTTGGTCGTTAGTCAGTCATCATGTTGGATAACGGACGAAGCGTTGAAAAGGCAAGAGGAGGTATATGTCTATAAAGTCTTCGCTACAATGGTATCCGAGATAATCAACACAACACTCTCAAGAGAACCTTGGCTAGCTTGGCCAACTCCTTCACCTCACCTCGACACCCCAACTGCTCCAAAGTTGATACTCCCAGTCCTCCCCAACTCATTCAACCAACCCTCCACATCAGTGCTCACACCAAGAGCAAACTCCTCCTCAACAACCCCAACCTGCCACGTATTTGTCACGACCAAATCCCCGCCCTGAGCAGAAATAACACTGAATGTCAACGCCGACCCAAACGTCGGCGCAGTCTGCGTGAATGTCGCACTCTCAATAGCCCACTTACCCTCCGCTTTTCCCTGTATAACGCCAAGATTGCTAATCTCCCATGAATACGACCGCGTTTTGCCATGGTCCTTGACGAACGACTGCCAGTCCTTCACAAACTTGGCGAGTCCGATGTGATCATTCTTGGTGCCCAAGTCCAGCTTGGCAGATAGACCATCCCGTATCGCTTTCGCGCATGACCAGACCGTCCCTTCTAGATTTGCGCTCATGTTTGGCTTGGTTTGAGCCTCGTTGATCTGTTCCCGGACTTTGGCAACGAGTTCCTCATCAAATGTAAATGGCCAGTATGCAACGCTGTTGATTGCTGTCTTGTTCATATCGATGCTCGGATGGCCCGGCTTCTGAAACTGTCTTAGACAAACAGGTGTACCGCACAAGAACGCAGAAGCCTTGATCTCAGCAAGTCTCGTCGCCATTGATACCGCAATGAGCGCGTGCATGAGCCCCGTCAAAGTCGTGCCGTGCTGGCGACACGCGTCGAGTACAGGCTTTAGTGCCTTTTTCGTAACTTTCGTAGCTACCATGTTCGTCGTCGAAGGTTCTGTCGGTATAGGTGCCCATGTCGCCATGTGAGGTAGTTCTTTTGCTTTCATCGATGCGATAATATCCCGCCCGAATTCACCGACGATGAAATGCAGGGATACGGGTAGCTTGATCAAGTGATGCAACGGAGGCGTGAGTTCGGTATTCGGGACCTCGAAGATGCGGTCTTTGAGAATCACGGTGTCATCGTCTGATGTGTTGAGACAAGTGAAGAGGCTGTCTTGAAAGACCTTTCCGCTTTTCCCATCAGCCGCAGTATGATCCCAAGCAAAGACAACATCGATAAAGTTGGCCTCGGCTGGTCTGAGTATAGTCACTCTCCAGCCAGGTTGGGTCTCGAGATTCGTATAAGGTTCATTGACTTGCCATTCCAAGGTAGCATGGAGAATCGATTCGTACGCTTCTTGATCAGAGACCGGCCGCCATTCTATGTGATTATTCAAGTTGATCTGATCAAGTCGTACCCAGTATTGCTTCTTAGAATCCGCGTTGATTCGTCCAACCGTGAATAGCGGGTGCTGAAGAATAGCGCGGGCGAAGGCATTCTCAATAATGACTTGGAATGCTGCATCATCCGAGGTGAGGAGTGCTTCGGGAATACGATAACGACATGAAATCGCACAGCCAATAATTGCTCCTAACGAATAATGAGCAGCTTGAAGGTGTTCACTGAAAAGCATTAGCTTGACTTCTGAGACTGCGGGACGGTGTAGCTCTCACACAGGGCTGAGCTTCCTCAAGACCTTGTCCTTGTCGTTTAGACTTCTGGCGCTCTTCTTGCTACGAAGGCGGTCGATCATGTTTGACGACATGGTGCATATGTAGCACTTGGAAGATGGGAGAAAGTTAAAGTCTGTATGGAGTACGCTTCAGCGAATTAAGCTCTTTAACTATAAAGCTTTAGAAGTATGGACGTAACAATTTTATAGTAAAGTTTATTAAAATAGAATAATCTACCACTGTCAGATTGGTGACACCCTCGGTTGGCTTCATGGTGAATTGGCAGGGTTGTTTAGCCAATCAGCTAGTCCTGTTCCGTTGGTCGTCGTGGCCCTTGTTCGTGACGGTGGTGCTAGCGCGGTCGTGGTTGGGCTGATTCATTCCGTCGGGCGTCCGCGGGCACAAAATCCAGTTGCGTTTCGGTACCTTTGATTGGGGCTGAGGGTGTCGCTTTACCCTACGAGGCTACGCATCGTTCGCACTCGGATAAAGTTGCCTAGAGTGTTTCAGGGGTTTGCTCGATCAGTTCATATCGACAGCCCGTATTGTGAGAGCTGATTGGTGGACCCTGGCTTGGTCATTGACCTTGTTAGTAAGATATCTACGATTGACAGTCCGGGCAGATCATGATAAGGGTCAAGTACGAGCCTCCATACGCATCCGATTACAAGTCATGTTCTTCTTGTGCGTGAAAGTAAGCAGACGTCAATGTTGAGGCTGGCGTTGACTTTGCTAGGGGTAGGGGCTTTTGTTTGACATTCCGGCGGCCGCAGACCCGCGGGCCGGCTCCGATCACTAGCGTCAGCCGTACATGGTTCAAATACGAATGATAAAAACGGACAAGTAGCCGCACATGGGAATAAGCCTTGTTCTCTCAAGCTCAAATATTGATGTTCAACGTTTCATTGCCCAGTCGAAGCCTTTAACGTGGCAGCCCATGCTCGCAGTGACCATCGCTTGTTCAGGTCGGACTCACTGGCGTTCCGAAGTCCGCCTACAAAAGTGACATCGAGGCTTGGAGGAGCTTGAACAGCATACCATTATTTCCAGCTCGTAACCGTGTAAAATGATGAATGTTCCGATTTGCGATGGACCTAATCATGCAAGTCAGCTATATGACGCCCTGCGCTGAGTCAACGTCCCCTGCTTGACCAACGGCCAGTGAACTCTCCGTACCTATGCCCTTGGCCAATGGTGACAATCAACAGTGATATATCACTCGAATCCATCACTCCATGACTGTCACACGGCCATTGTTGAGATATGCAGAAACTTTTTATGAGGATTATTCGTGAGTAACTTGCGCCCCAGCGTTGGTGAAGCAAACCGCCTTTTAGAGAGTAGCTATCAGTAGATTATAAATCACATCTCCTCTCCCACTGGCAGGCCCTCAACAGCATCGCCAATACAGCAAATTCACAGTCATCACTTATCAACTACGGTATCTAAACAGCCAGCGTTACCCTATCAACATGTGCAGATGTTGCAGCAGAACGCATATAGCCCGGAAGGTTTAAGCTTGCGGCAACTGGAATGAGTTCAATCAATTGATCTTGCGCGATGAAGCAAAAGCTGAAGGACTTGAAAATTGCCCCAAGTGCGAAGATCAGCAACTTATCATAAACACGGAGTATAAACCAGCTGATTGCTAAAATTGCAAAGAGTGGAAGGAAGCAATGTTATGATGGTTACAGTTAACACTAGCCTTTACTCATTCAGATATAATTCTGACGAGGATATACTTGGATGATACGTTTAAGAGACTGTGAACCAGATTGATGGACTCTATGGCCAGATAGAGCAGTCCCCTTGCAGAGTATAAAATAAGTAGCTTCTTCTGGACAAACTTTCCTCCACCATAATTGCAAACACGCAACATTGAGAAAGTTAGCTAGAACTTAAAGAAACTAGCCGCTAGACAGACTACGTAATCATTATGTGCATTATATATCCGCAAGAAGGAAAGTGCGCATACGGCGCTATATGTATATTCCCTGCTGAATGGAAGACCTGGTCAAAAGGCAAGAACCTTGCAAATTCGGCCAAGTGCCCTGAATTTAAGAGGGCAAGAACTATTAATACCATTCTATGGGAATGTATGAAATGCAAGAAGGCCAAGGAAAAGAAGAAGGAAGAGACAGGGTTATAAAGCTTATCTCTGGTCATACACGTGTAGGGCACATGCTTTGCAGGGTTCTACTCAAGGTTATTTCATAGTCTTGAGAGATAAAATGAATCATCTGTAACTAGGAGTCTCCTTTAAGTAGTAATTCTAAATCTATTTAACAAAGCGATATACTAACTCACTGTGGATCATTGAGAGAATGTGGTCACGAACCACAGTCTCTAATCGCTTTGCTGTCCGCCATTAAGATGCCTTTTCAGAAACTAATAGATAGTACTCAGAAGGGACCATGATCGATACTTATGTATTTCGTGACCAGACAGAGTCAACCTTTTGCGGAGTATAAATTGAGTCGCTTCCTCCACGATCACATCCTCCCCAAATATAACCAGAACCTACAAAAAGAAGTTCAAAGCAGGAGTTAAGAACAAAAGTCGATCGACGCTAGAGAAAGCATATGATAGTCATGTTTTATTATGACATCGCGGGAGGGGCATTGCAAGTATGGCGCGACAAAGACATTCCCTATAGAATAGAGGACTTGCTCAAGAGACACCCCATTTCTCAAACATATCGAAATTTCCTGGCTTTTATAGAAGCGATACTCAAATACTTTCATGGATATGCTTGACATGCTGGGAGGCCATGGAAAAGAAGCAAAAGGGAACCGGGTCAGGGCTTGAACTAAAATAACTATATACTTTTAGGTAAGTATTTCACGTAACTTCTCTCAAAGTCTGCTCAAACAGAAATTATTTTATTTAACTTGTCCCGGTTATGTGACTCTTGAAGTGTCTTGGCCTAATAGTAAAGACGAATTTTTTGAGGGCAAGAGGCAGAAACATCAGTAGACCACGATACACCAAACACCAAAGGGGCAGAAGGTGAGTCCTTGAAAGAATTGGTAAATGGCTTCTCAGTATCGCAAGCACGGCAGAAAGTGAATCGCAGGAATAGGTTTCGGACTGTAAGAATCGCGAATAGTCCATGTTTCGGACAATTATTGCAATAGCAATACATGACTATGTGCCACTGAGCAATTGTGATTGGAGCCCCTCCAACAATGAATTAGAAAGTGAAGACCACTTTGGTGTATAAAATACAAATCACTGTCCACCAACCGACCGTTTATTAAACATCAAACCCCAAGCACAATAGACGAATTCCTACGAGAAAAAATATCATCCTGACGGCTTACACAACATACAGCGAACATGTGCTGGCCAGATGAGATTGTCAAGATGTGCCGTTGCAAATATAGGGGGACGGAAACACAATGGGAACGTTGCTACCTAGCCAACCAGCTCGGACTAAAAGACAAAGACTTGGGTACTTGCCTCAACTCAGAAAGGGCAAACAGACATTGTAGGGATATAAATGCATAGCATGAGTTGCCGATATGCAGAAAACATAGAGAAATATTGAGGACCCCACCAGAAAAGCATACCGCCGCAAGTAGGGGGTTAGAGTTTGCCAAGTGCCGGAAATCTCGCTGTTCACAAAGAGGTACTTTTAATTAACAAAGAAACGCAAGGTATATTGAAAGCTGTTCATTTCCTACCGCCTATAAGATCTATGACTAAATCTTTCGCAATCATGTGACCTATAAAGCATCAAGCGTGCAAGCTCCTTTACGCAGGAGAGCCTGTCGGTAAGCACAACTAGCCCACGAGGACAGCGGGACAGATGAGTAGAGCTTCAATACGAAACGCGAAAGTCAGAGGCCTGATATAATGTTATGGGTTTGCGTGAGTCGGATCGACGGGCTCAGTACAGTCAACACAATCAATGCAACTACCGTACCTTAACAGCATCGAAGCAAGCCTGGAAGACAGTGATTGAAGGAGTTAATGTATTTCTTGCGTCATATTTACAAGAGTATTACTTTAATTTAAGAGATTCAGTGGCTAATATTTTTGATCTCAAAAAAGTATGTTATGGAACATCTGAATTTATTTGTGATTTACTTGTTTGTGATATCTTGGCAGTACAGCAGCTGTTTAACAGATGCTCAACTATGCAATCCCGCCTCATCTCGCGAGTACATCCAGCCTTGGAGTTGGGACACCGCACATGAAGGCCTCCAATTACATCCATAACGCCCCTGGCAAGCCGTGTTCTGTTTGCCTGAATCCTCCTTCTATCGAGGGGACAGCACTGGTATGTCCTGTGATGCCTTTGTATGCACTCCAGACAGAATAGATGTCCGCAGGGTGTGATGACCGGAGTTACAAAAACGCCGATACATATCGGACAGACCAGCCGATCCTTAATATCACTCGTGTATTCAAGGCTGCCAAAGTCTACAAGATTGTTTACATCTTGCTGTGTTATACAGTGGCGCTTTGCCTCGCGAGAAACAAGACATTCCACAGGCCATTCGACATCAGCTGGTTGAGCTGGACGTGTCAGCTGCGGGGTGCCGGCGCCATGTTATATTTTTTTCTCCTTACAAATTGCTCCCCAGTGAACGGTTGTGTTTTCGGCAGCGCTGAATATGTCGTGAATCAAAAGGTTGGTGTTGCGCCGAGGCCTTTGCTGTTGGTGACCTGGCATATCTGCCTACTGGACGCGCCTAAATGAGGGGAAGATAAATCGTCATTTAAAAACTACCATATGGCATGACCGGTATGTCAGGAATTTGGGAGGGGAAATGGAAAAATTGGGTTTGATCTTATGGACGGATTGAGGGATCGGCAGGGTCACATGCGCCATGTTGGAAAAGGAGAATCAGGATACGTGGGGACTGTCACCGGATCGACCCGGGGCTACATCATTATGAGCGCTGTATTACAGCCATCTGTCATCTGTCTTATTTCCTGCGAAGCTGCCAACTTCCCAGTTTTCCAGCACCCGTGTTACGCATGGTATAGAAGTAGATTACTATGACATGACAGTAGGTGAAAAATGAACAGCCCTGGCTATTGTTGCAAAGCAGCACCTTGTTAGCTCGATTGATACTGAAAGCTTATGACGTCTCAACGAGACATATCAGCCAACACAGCACCACCTTGTTAGCTCGGCTGCTACTTCCGACTTTATATTCAAGGACTAGAAATATCTGTATTCCTCTGGTTTTTTGTATGTACTACAGTGCTAGAGTGCGCACTAACTTAGTACGTTGTCGCTTAATTCCCGTAGTCGACGGAAAAGCTTAGCGATTTTTGAACCCTGAGAACCTGCTGGGCCAATGGGTGGAATTGACAGAAATGGACTATTGGCTGGTTCATATTCACACCAGGATTACGCTACGGCGGACGGCGCCAAGCCAAACGTGTCTCACTAAGGCCAGGGGGCTTCGACCTGTAATACATCTCCGAGACGGGCGTAAGGCGCCAACCACAAGAGGCCGGAGACGGTGGTATTCCTCGAAGGCAACCAGCCACTGTGGAGCGCAACACCCAGCAGATACATTCGCATGTACTCCGTTTAGACCGACAGGAGAGAGCACACACACACGGTAACCCCACGGAGGTGACATCATACAAGACGAGTTGGGTTTGTGGAGGTACAGATATTGGACCCTGCCGATACGTCGATAAGCGTCAAATTAGATAAAACACTGCTCGATCCCCAGATCTCCTGCCGTTCATCAAGATCGCCACACAATTCACACAATGTGCTATTCACTCACATCAACGACTATCCCATGTCCCTCTTCATTGAGTGAGCCAATAGATGCGACTGTTCGATGTACACGCCCTCGTTGTCAGCAGCGACGTGCATCCCGCACACGAGCCAAATCCTCATCCAACTCTCCCAAGAGAAGATCAAAACATGAACGTTCACACTTAGAGGTAAGCAGCATCCACCAAACCTATATACCGATACTTACAATGCCAGTGCACTGACCATTCGTCGGAATGCGTTGGCCATCCACTGGGCAATGTCCCTGTATTCCAAACATCAGCCATAGCCTCGGCCTTGACGAACGACACCGAGCCACCTTATGGCAAATGCCATACCGACACGCCATGCTATATAAACGGAGACCAGGAATCATCACACAGCATGCTGCACAAAGACAAGGCCATGAGCAAGTCAGAAGGTCTGGAAGCCTCGCACAAGAAGACCAGACGCCAAAGCCATCCGCCAAAGCACCAACACCACCAACGGCAGGACTTGCGGCTCTGGCAAGCGAATTTCGCGCAGCCCATCACCATGTCATGCAAGTCCTGCCAGGCTGAAGAGACACCGCGATGGCGCAACGGTCCTGCAGGACCTCGAACGCTATGCAATTTCTGCGGTCTAATATACGCGAAGCGACAACAGAAATACCATGATGCGCCATCTAGTCACTGCTTTAGCTCTGACTAGTTTTACCAAATGCATGGAATAAGTTTCCGGCTGATAATGAGCTCCCGGCGACTGCACACGATTAATTGATTGAATGCTTGGGCGGGTTTGTTTACGATATCACTAGGGAGCAAAAAGCAAAGGAAAGCAAAAAGGAATTTGAGGTCTCTTTATAAGTATGAGTTATCAAAAGGCGACAATGTAATATATCGAAGATAAAACGCCAAGTGCTGTGCCTGTGAAGTGATTGTGTTGTATGTCTCGAATTTAGGCACTAACCAAAAGGTAAAACGGAACACAGAGCGTCCCCACATATTCAAGGGTTTAGGGGACTTAGGGGTCCGAGGGTCCATGCATCTCAGGGTCTCAGCAAAAGACACTAGACAGGGATATACGGAGCGTAATCCCCGCCAACCAACCAGACAAGCGGTAGTAAGCGGAGAGGCCCCGGAGCCCCAGCGCAACTTCAGGGCCCCATCTCCTTCTTTCGAATCCATGAGTTGACAATGACGAAATGGCTTTCTTTCTTTCTTTCTTTTTTTTTTTTCATGGCTTACTTTGTCTTAGCCTGAGAGCGGGGAGAAAAAACAGGATTCTCCTCCTTGGACAACAAGAAGGTAGCGCTGCGTGCGGAACAGGTCACATTTCCGGTCAACGGTGCAGCGTTTGTTTTTGGACAGCCAAATTATCCACTTGAAAAAAGAACCTCGGTGGTAAAAAAAAACGGGCTTGTGATTACCCGGCCGTGTGGCGAATGCCATTCGTAAGGTCAATCGATGTTAAGAGAGGATTGCCAAGATCGTCGGATGGCATTTCCATCGGTTGACCATGGGCATGATCGGTGAAACGGGCGGGAGCACCCAGAAGCTCCCAGGGACACAATGTTCTAGACCGTCAAAGACCTTGGGATCCATAACTCTTTGTCCATCCTTTCCGGTATAGTGCATCTCTATCGATAATCCCTTGTCGTGCCCCCCTTAGCTTCGCGTCGAGGTGGCGAAACAGGGCCCAACGTTAACGGGCGGGAAGCCTTTATCGTTGATCCTTTTTTTCCCTGGGTTTCCGCATCCCTTCCCTTGGCCCCAAGTTTGATGATACCTATCGTCAGGCGACAGAACATGTCGGGTGCCAGGGATGCACCGATGTCTGAGGACAGGCGCGAGAATGAGACCTCACGGTACGTTTTTGTCAGAGAAACCACATGCCGTCGCCTGAATCGAGCTACTCACTGGGGTTCCACAGATACGATGAGTTGCTGCGCACAACATGTAGGCCCCTCAGTCAGATCAGCGCTGCCGGACCCGAAAAGTCACCGGATTCCGTCCTCACTAGTCTCGCTCAGTTAGCAACTTGTCAGACAAAAACTGAGCGCTCATTTGTATCTCTTTTCGACGAGAAGAGGCAGTACATAGTCGCCGAAGCAACACCCTCCACATCGCTATTAAACAGCTCATCGTTGCACAACGGCGACGATGATCTCTTGCTCTGCGGGACCTACATCCCCCGTGCCGACGGGGCCTGTCACTATGCTTTACGCGCTACGGAGGAGGCTCTGGATGCTTCTTCCTCGCAAGAGCTGCCGGTAATCGTTGTTCAAGACCTGGCCGCAGACCCAAGGTTTGCATCGAGTCCCAATTGCCGTCCAGGCAGCTTCGCCAGGTTTTACGCCTCTGTGCCAATACGATCTCCTCGTGGTATCAACATTGGTGTCTTGTGCGTTATGAGCTCTACGCCTGGCGGTGATTGGGAAGACAAACACTCAAATGTCATGCGGGGCTTGTCGCAGACAATCATGGATCACCTCGAGGGTAACCGAATCAAGCATTCCCTAAAGCGCAGCACGGCGATGAGCCTTGGGCTCCAGAGATTCACTGAGAGGGGGTTGAATTCACCAGTTCAGAAATCGCCTTTCGGCTCAGAACTTCATGCGAGCGAAACCCCAACACAACACGATAATGAACATATCCCCTCTACGGAGTCTGTTCCCCTGGAGATCCCGAAATACCAACGCAAGGATCATACATCTTCGAATCCATTTCTCATCGCCGCCACTATTATCAAAGAAGCTCTCTATGCAGATAACTGCGCCTTTTTCAGCGGTGACTCTCGGGACCTTCATTTAGTCCACTCACCAGAAACAGAAACTCAGTACGACTTCTCCCTCGATGCCTCTTGCCTTATTCCAGGCGTCCATAGCAGTGCGAGCGTCAGCGATACCCCCACTGCCACCAAATTCCAACCCTCTTGCCAATTGCTTGGAACCTCCAATGCCATCGCCTCCAACTACACAGAAGACGCTAACAACATTTCACAATTATTTCTATCTCACATGCTTCAACAATACCCTGAAGGCTGCATCTTCGACTTTGAGCCACAAGGATCATTTACTCATGATATGAAACGCTTTGCCTCAGCTTCAGAAGAACAACCATTACCGCCGGGCATCCTTTCGAGAAACGAACAACATAGCTACGAACAAAGAGAACTGCAAAGGGTTTTCAATGGAGCCCGATATGTAGCATTCATACCTATCTGGGACCCTCTCAAGGGCCTTGTTTCCATCGGCGGCTTTGCGTGGTCAAAAGCACCACGGCGTGAGTCCGACAGAGACAGCGAACTGCCCTTCTTCAGGGCCCTCGGAATACTGGCAGCATCCGAGGCCTTCCAAATAGAAACACTGGCAGCCGACAAGGCCAAGTCAGACGTTCTGGGCTCGATATCTCACGAACTACGCTCTCCGCTTCACGGAATCACGCTTGGTCTTGAGCTGCTGAACGACTCTGGCTTAGGTACAGCGCAGCAGAACATAGCTCACTTGATCGGCACATGCTGCCGTACCCTGCTTGACACGACAGAGCATCTGCTGGATTTCACAAAGGTCAATCAATTGGTGGTGTCAGATACGATAACCGACGGCCCTTCGGGTGGATCCACGATCAGCACTGCGCCCTCGAATCGAGAGCAGATCATGAATAAAACTGTTCACCTGGACCAGATCGCTGAAGATGTAGTAGAGAGCGTTTATGCTGGCCACAGCTATCAGCACGCATCGATCGCTCATATCTTCAATCCTTCCAATAGCCGAACAAGTGCCGACGTCAGCGCCATTCGACGGATGGACTCCATAGAAGCCGCAGAGGCCATCGATCAGAGGAACCGGCCACAAGATGGTATCGTCTCCGTGTTTTTACTCTACGATCCAACGCTCTCCTGGAGCTTCCAAACGAAGGCCGGTGCGATCCGCCGAATAATCATGAACCTTTTCGGAAACTCACTCAAGTACACATCTCAAGGCTTCATCAAGGTCGCCATGGCTCAGTCGCAACCAGAAGATGCAATGGGAGGAGAACGCATTATCGAACTGGTGGTTGAAGATACAGGGCGTGGAATCAGCGAGGACTTTCTTCGCAATAATATCTTCAAACCTTTCTCTCAAGAGGATCAATTATCCAGTGGCACGGGGTTGGGGCTCAGTTTCGTTCAGAGGATGACTTACCAGCTTGGCGGCACAATATCCATCAGTAGCCAAGTAGACGTTGGCACCAAAGTCACAGTGTCGATACCCATGCTGCAAGGCACAAGCTCTCCAGGATCTGAATTTGCGGTCTACTCACACAGCCCATGCCACGGTCTACGCGCCAGACTGACCGACCTGCTTCCAAGTCAAGGGGACGCTCTTCAGCATGACTCTATGACTTGTCAAGCATTGATGAATGAGCTTTGCTTTGAGCATCTCGGCATGGTATCGGACGCGTTACCAGAGGTGGAGCGGCTAGCTCCAGATGTCGTTGTCGTGCAGGACACCTCAACGAGAAATATTTCGGAACTAGCACAGTCATGGCCCAACGCACCGGTGCTGGTGGTTTGCAACAACGCACTTGTCGTTCAAAGATACGAGTCAGCACACGTATCAACTGGACACACCAGATTATGTGACTATATTGCGCAACCGTGAGTAATGTCTGTTTACACAATGCTCACCTTTACTAACCTGTTTCAAGCCTTACTCCAAACAAGCTAGGAAGGGCAGTCTCAAGAGCCATCACCCTCTGGGCTGAGATAGAAGACAGTCCACACAGCACAGGAACAATACCACTGCCCACGCCCTCAGACACGGTATCATGCAGCCAACCGCCGACCCCCGCCATAGAGAGCCCTCTGGGCGGCCTCGTCCCAGCCCAAGACTACTTCCAGACGCCACAGTTCCTCGTAGTAGAAGACAACCCCATAAACCTCAAGATGCTGACTCATTTCATGAGGAAACTCCAAAAGGCGTACCGCACCGCAGTAAACGGGCAGGAAGCGGTGAATGCGTACAAAGAGACGCCGGGGCAGTTCAAGTGTGTACTCATGGATGTATCGATGCCGGTAATGGATGGTCTAGAGGCTACGCGCCAGATACGAGCGTTTGAGCAATACAACGGAATAGCTGCCTCCAAGATCTTGGCTATCACGGGACTTGGTTCTGAGAGTACGCGGGAGGAAGCAACTAGAAGCGGTGTCGATGTTTTTATTACGAAACCTGTCAAGTTGCGTGAGCTGGAAGTAGTTATTAATGGTTGAGGCGGAGATTTGCTCTACAAGTGACATTTTCTAGGAATTTGCCTAGGCTAACTCGAGTAGACAGGTGGAGAGGCCAAGATATGGCCGTCCGTTGATTCCAGTGTCTTGCAAGGACTCGACACCGAGCATAGAGGGCTGAGATGAATGTTTGAAAGTATCGCGGCGAGATAACAAGCCTTGCACTTTGTAACGAAACCCTAGCCGTGCTGTAGATCTAGCTTGTCTTTCCATAAAGCCTTGCAGATACAACAGATATTTGAAGGATATATTCCATGATACATAAACTAAGTATAATATATTATAAAGGTTAACGAAAAGGAATACTTACCCTTAGGCATTAATGCTTAGCATAAAATATAAAGCCTTGCGATGTGAACGCTTTTAAAATCCGGGGTCAGAGGAGGGAAGTTGGGGACAAGGAGATAAAGGCATCGTAAGTAAGGGGGCAGAGTTTACCATGTGAAAGACGCCTTGCTATTCCCAGGGACATCCTCTTAAGTCACATGAGGAATCATAACCTTTATTGCAAGTCCATTCTGTTCCATAAGTCAAAGTGTCTGTGATGAAATCTCGAGAGATAGCTTGATCACTGCATCATGGGCCTGCAAGCTCCTTTGAAAGCTACCACCCTCCGTTGAGCGTATTTCGCTCCTAAGGTCCACAGAACAGAAAGGAAATATCACTGACAGAAGATGGATACCACCGATCCTGTGATTCAGAAATTCATAAGCCTGTTATGATGTTAGCTAAAGTCATGCTGTTTGATTACCATGGAAACAGCACATCAGTGGCTAGGAATCATGGAAACTCATCATTCGATTTCAATGAAGCCAGCAGTTGCACTGGGCCATCACATTCATGAACACTCACGAGAACTGTGACTTGACCAGTGATTGAGCAAGAAAAATGAATCGTGATGTATAAATACCGCTCCCCAACCTTAGACGGCAAGCCCACATACACGAGACCTAACAACAACCAAGTGACATGCATCCACCTTAGATAAGCACGACTAACAACAAACCAAAGTTATGTGTAAAATAAAGGACTTCACCTATGTCTGCGGTTGCAGCGCCCCAAGAACCGAGCAAAAAGTGGAACAATGTGGACAGAGCAATGGTAATCCTCAGAAATGCCCTATGCGATACCCTTCTCTGGAAATCATAGCAAGTGATTGTTCGGCTTGTGAAAAAAAGAAAAAGGAGGTAGATAAGAAGGCAACGAAGAAGTCTTAGCTTTAGACAGAGTCTGACAGCGGTTATGCTTCAGTTTACTGTATAGATCCTTTAGTTTGCGAAATGATAGTACAGGCGCTGTGAAAGGTGAGGTGTGATGTGTTGACATTGCTAACAAGTTTATAGCAGTTGTGATTTATGAGAATTGCATCGAGAACAGCTACTACAGGGTTTATAGTATTTACATGGCAGAGAAGCTTGTCGCGAATCGATATGAACAGCACTGTAACATACTTGAGTCATAAGCAGGCCCTTATCAAGTAATCTACAGGGATGGTGATATTCCCTTCTTGAACCGTTTCATTTGCTTGGTATATAATCTCAAGGTAATGCCAGAGAATACCTGGTACACCAGATGTAGTTACAACCGAGAGCCAGAAGACAAGACAGTAGACAAGGCCAAGGATACGGGGCTACAACTCATACCAAAGCCCTCAACATCTTCCTCGAGAATAAACGTTGTGGTGTACCGATGAATGGAGACTCCGAAGATACAGTTAACTGGAAGGTCAATTCCGTTAGCTCTGGTATGGAGTCACGATGTCAGAAGTCCCCGATGGTGTCCCCGTTGGTGCCTTTTCGATAGATGCTCAGGGGTGCACAATACCCACATGGTAACTATGATATCAAGACGCAGGACAAGAATCACCTCTACAAGATCGATAGAAAGGGAAATGCCGCTGCCGGTTGGTGCAGTGACCATGGACATGTCTGTAAAGAACATCCGGTGAGACAAGATGCTGAGGACCTTGGAGATGGGGTGCAGGTGTATTATGTTGCTATGGTCCTCTGTAAGTTGTAGATTTATTTCTCTCCAAGGAGCACCTCATAGGACTATCCCTTCGTCTTCTTAGCTCCCGATGGTAGCGTACTCTGTCACATACGACCATACCTGCAGTAGAATACGGGATCCCGTCCGCTCTCCCATAGTCAAGCCTGCAAGGGGCGGATTAGTAGTTGGGTCGGTGACGACCAGCGAATCCCCGCTGTTGTATGTTTTTTTTGGTCTCTTTTTGCTCTAATATGCCTTTGTTTTGCTGGTTTTACGGGCTGTAGAGTTTGTGTTGTGGCTGACTGACAATCTGAGGGTTGGTTGCTGAGTCGAGTCAGGACTGGGCAAATTGGGTGGAAAGTCTGGCCGAGACTTGTTTGTGAAAACGTTGAATGGACTGTAAAATCTGAGATGAAATGGTGTGGCCTTCGCTGTGCCTGTTTCGTTGGAAGGTTTTCCTAGTGAGGTCAAGTGAACCGCTATCGATGAAGGACCCCCCCTCACACCCTGGATGGAACATTTCACTATGTCGCCAACAGCCCTTTAATCATTTTCTTGTCTAAGTTTAAAGTGCGCCCGATGCGACGTCACAAGGAACCGTAAATGATTCAAGAGTTGGTCCGATCAATTGAAGTTGCAAACTTGATCTTAACTAAAGGGAGTGCCGGACATGCCATATCCTAGATGTCTTTCTTGTCCAACTCAACGTATACCGCCAAGTGCCAGCTCAAGCAAAATGCATATCGTCCTCGTCGTTCTGCCTTCCTTTCTTGCAGTGTCCGTTCTTGCATCCCTCGCAGTAATCTTCCTCGTGAGGCGCCTTGGACTTGTCAAAGTATATGGGTTTCTGGACCTCAACCCCATTCCACTTCTTGATACGGTACGTGACTCTGTCAACATAAGTCTCTTCTTTGAGCTTCGGCTTGCTCAGGTGGTTGCATTCGACGCAGCGTTGGTAGTACACGCGGACATTGTAGCGGTTGCGGGAGTACTCGCGGATCGTGATGGCAACGACCATGCTCTTCCAGCCGCGAGACTCACATTTTTGGTTGTGGCATACGAACCGCCCAATGATGTTGGTGTCGTAGGTACGGATGGTGCCAAGATCCTCGTCCTTTTCGAAGAAGGTATAGTCGAGCTGATCTTCTTCAAGTTTGTTGGCGACTTGGTCGTGGAGATCAGGGAACATGGACCACGAGCGAGGCGACTTCTTTCCTTTCTTACCCGGCATGGTGGATCAATCGCTGGCTGTTTCTAGGCCGTGAGCTTGTTAGCACTCATGTCGCTTGGAAGATAAAGCTAGATCGCGCGTCTTACCTGGTGCTGGTCGTCGTATTGAAATTGCCAGTGAGGTTGAGATGAGAAGTGAAGGAAGAGAATCTTGAGAGGAGGAAGAGAGAGGAGAGAGGAGAGAGGAGAGAGCAGAGAAAGGAGAGAGCAGAGAGAGGAGAGGGAAAGGGAAAGGGAGGGGCACGGCAGCTTGCATGAATGACGAAAGAGCAAACATCATGCACTGCCACGCGCCTGTTTGCCAGTGGCAACGCTAATCGTGGACTCTTGCTACTGGCAAACAGCTTCAGCTCGGAAAAACGCGAAGCGCCACGTACTAATTATTATCGGCTGTCTGAACGACAAAGTGCTGCCTTGAAAGGCTCTCCAATTAAGGCATCATTAACTCAAATGACATTCCAGAAGATACTGTTTGTCCCCAACCACGATTGTCAAAGGGTGTTTTTAGGAATGGCTTCTATCGGATACTGTTTGTTTCGAACTAGCAGCGCCTATTGGTGATTCAAGTTGTCGCAGTCGGCCTCCTGCGTCAACCATCCCCCAACAACCGCGTCACACGACTCTGGGCAGCACATACATACAGGGCTATGGGCAGCATTTAGTTACCGATGTTCATTAGTTACTCTTCTTACCGTCTTTACCTTTGTATTGTATCTCGCCGTTGCTTCGTGTGTAGGATGTCCAACTGCGTAACCCTTATCCCCGTTCAGTCAAGAAACAGGAATGCCCATGTCAAACAGCCCTACGAGATCTGGAACTCCTACCGGGGAACATTGGCTTTTTTATTTTGCTCAGAACCTCTTTGCTCTTTTTGTTGAGGAAACCCGGCGGTCGGTATCACTCACAGCCGCGGGGGGTGTTGGAGCCTCAAGGGCCGTTTCAATTGTCGGTTGTGCTGAAAGCGAGCCCTGCAAAGAATTCTCTCTGGATTTGATGTCTTAAACGCATTCACAGCACAAATTTAATAGACTTAACAATTTTTCCCATGGAGTCTCCAATCCCGTGGAGTTGGAGACGGTCTTCACAGTCTGGCCTTGGTATCGCGATCCCTAATGAAGACGAAAGGCATGAGGGTCAGGTCAGTTCTTGGCTCGACACCATCGTTCTCACCGAGAATGGGATTGTCGGCAATAAGATCTGGCCAGCTCACAAGCAACCGAAGTGGGTGAGCTGTCAAGAGTAGCGCTTACTTACCAGTCCCCGCTGATGCCTGCTCAGCCTTACAACAGATACATAAAACGCACAGCTCCCCCCATGACAAATAACACTCAATCCCTAAAAGCCCAACACTCTCCAGCAGCGAATGAACACAACATGGGCGCCACAGTCTCTCAGTTCTGGGCCCCGCCCCCAATCACAGTTGGCTTAATTGGTCTTCGCTCAGCAGGAAAAACAACCATCGTGCATAAATTAAGCGGAAACTCAGATCCGGTGATGCCGTCCGTTGAGAGTGAGTCTCCTTCTGATGGCAATTGAAGTGATAAGGCTGACGTCAATAGCTGTCGAGGTCACTCCAATTTTTCAGGGAAACCAACAGTTTAAGCTCTTCGACTACGCTGGAAATCCGCACTGGAGACCTTGCTGGAGAAGTTTCATGTCCAGATTACAAGCCGTTGTGTTTGTCATCGACAGCACAGACAAAGAGACTCTACAAGAAGCAAAAGTGGAATTAGTTGGGTTGTTGAAGGAAGATATGCTTGAACAACAGCCATTTTTGGTGCTTGCTAATAAGCAGGATGCTTTGGTGAGAGAAGCATCTTGACAGGTTTCATCTTGTGAACTGACAGAAGAAAGAAAGCCATGAGCGTCGCTGAATTCACTGAATATCTCGATATACAGCAATATCTTGACAAACCATCGAAATGCGTCAGTACCAACCTCACGTAGCACTTTCAAGCTGATGCTAACGCGTCATTAACAGCGCGTTGAGCCTACGAGCGCCTTGACCGGGGAAGGATTAGCAGCGGGTCTGGAATGGGTGCGAGATGTCTTGAGAGAGCATCGCAACTGAGGCATCTCACTAAGATCCTGTTATTGGGGAGACGCCTCCAGTCTCATCATTCAGAGAACCACGATGTTGTGATAACACGTTATCGCTAAGCGACCGTGTTCGCGCGACAAGCTCCGGAGCCACATTTCTCCGTGCCTATCAGATGCATTTGTCAGCCAGTCTCGAAGATCAGCCCACGAAATACCGCTGATGCCGACAAGCCTCATCAACCCAAAAGCTTGTTTCCAGTGTATCATTGATCGCCATTGACGTCGAAAAAATGGCTGAGCACCCTTCATTCACTCTCGCAGGTCTCCGTAAGTCTCCCCACCATCTTTTACTTCCATCTGCCAGTCAATTGACCACCGTTCATCTGCAGTTGCCGCTGGCGGTACAGCTGGCTACATCCGAACTCGCTCAACGCCTTCCCTCGTCGCTGGTGTCGGTCTCGGTATCTCATACGCTTATGCTGGTACGTGCTCCTCTCCCTCATCTGATCTCACGACTCACAAGACGCAGGCTATCTCCTCAAGAACAACAAGGACTACGGATCTGAGCTTGCTCTCGCCAACAGTGTCCTCTTGACCGGCTCTGCTGTGCCTAGGATCATCAAGACTGGTGGCCGAGCTCCTGTACCGCTTCTTCTTGGTGCTGCGGGTGGACTTGCGACGTATTACTACCAGAAGAAGTTCCGTGAGTTTCGCTACGGTGTATAAGAACGCTGAGAAGAGCATATCTACGCAAAAGAGCAATGTCAGATTGTAAAATACTGTAAGATATAGATTAGATAATCCGTCCCGTGGAATTATGTAGTTGTGTATTATCCAAGAGACAATGGATAGTTGGCACGGAACAGAATTCATAATACTCGCTGTGAATGTTGAGCAATGTGACTTGGAATTACCAACAGAGTCCTCCAATACATTCCGTAAGCTCCGGAATGAGCAAGGGCCTGTGCGATATGGGTATCGCATCCTCATCCTTTAGGTAGAGCTTGACCTGACCATGCTCCTCATGATCCCAAGAGCGTGCGTTCAGATGGCTCCCCCCCTCAGGGAGCAAGAAAATATCAGACGTTAGTATAGGGTGTCAAAATAAACGCAGCAAAGAGTCCCCTGAGCTTAGGCTAAATTTTCCTAAATATTTTCATCGCCTAGGGTCAATGCCCTGAGTTTTCTTTCCTCCCCTAGCACCCGCTAGCCAAAATAGCTCAGTGGTTCCCAGAACTCACGCTAACCCAAACAAGAAGTTGTAAGTCTTGGCATTTCACCTCAGCTTAGTAACTCCCTAAATGTTCTTCTCTTCGGCATTTCGACCTCCTGCTTTCAATCTCATGAACGTTACAAAGAAACCAAAATGCCGCGAGACTTTCAATTTGTCACCGTCTCTAACCCAGCTGAGCCTGTTCCCCAGCATGTCCGGAGCTTAACTCACTCCCATGCGGTTCGGCAGAGACATGCCAAGGAGAGAAGACTACGAATGCAGAAACACCAGGAGGACATGGCTAGAAATGCGGAGAGTACTTCGTTGAACAGGGTTCTTGGGTATAGCCATGATCCATTTGCCGCTCTTCCGAAGCAACTCTTGTCTCATGAGAACTTTCTTCTCGATCACTGTATGTTCGTCCTTTTGTTCATTCCCATCCACTAACACTCTAAAGACATCCGTGTCGTCGTTCCATATAATGTCAAGACATGTCGTCTTTTTGATCAGATGAACGACCATGTAGGGCAGGTAATGCGCGATTGGGTCGGTCTTGCCATTACAGACAGTGATCTTCTCTGCTCCATCATCCTCCTCGGCGCATGTCGCCACATTCTTGTCAACAACCCCAACTCTAGTCTAATGCAGGCCGCACTACAGTACAAGTATAACGGCCTCAAGGCACTGCGCCATGCCGTTAGTGGCGCTTCACCGACTCTTAGTGCGGTAACTATTGCAAAAGCTTGTGCTATGGCTTTAGATGAGGTAGGTTTTGTGCTATGTGACTAGGTTTGCTCTGATATTTGAGTAGGTTAGCTTTGGTGAAGCTGTTGTTGCGAGACAGCATATTCAGGGTGTTTTTGCGATGATAGAAGCGGCGGGGGGTTCTCAGTGTCTTGATGGGACGGGATTGCTGAAGCGCATGTATCTTAGATTCCTTGAGATGCGGGAGAGCCCGGGGCTACAGTTACCAAAGGGTATTGCTTATTCCAGCCACTGCTGGTGAGGTACAATAGAACATATGATTCAATTCCTTGCGTAAGCTTATGTCTATAATACATATAATCACAAGATGTATCTTTCTCTGCAATTCGTAATTGTTGTTAGTGTCCACTTTGCCAAGCCTTATGACTTCCTTTTCAGGTAGAGAGTGCCGAAACTTAGAATATGACCGCAACACATATCAGTTCAGGCCATTCACAAGATCATTTCTGTTCTTTTGGCTTCAGTGAGAAGATTTCCTTCATTATGAAGCATCTTTTGGTTTGTAAGCTCGAGAGATGAACCATGACATCCGGCGACATGTTGTGTCCCTCATCGACTCTTGGGAAGCTATATATCTGTACGCCGATCCGCTACCTGGCCTCATCCGTCTCAAACTCGCAACTCACATAGCCTTCTCATCTTCTCATCTTTAATACACCAGTATTTCACCATGTCTTCACCTCCAACAGCCATCCCAACCGGCTCATGGGTCCTTGTCACTGGCGCCACAGGCTTTGTCGCCAGCCATGTTACCCGTCAATTTCTCCAGCGCGGCTACAAAGTCCGAGGCACAGTCCGCGACCAAGCCAAAGCCCAATGGCTCATCGATGATCACTTCAAATCTTATGCCGACAGTGGCTCCTACGAGCTCGTCACTGTTCCTGATCTATCTGCCGCTGGAGCTTTTGATGAGGCAGTAAAGGGTGTCTCGGCCGTTGCTCACATCGCAAGTGTCCTTGACTTTGATCCCAACCCCAACAATGTCGTTCCCCAGACTGTCGCGGGAGTAACCTCTGTCCTCGAAAGTGCATCCAAAGAGTCATCTGTCACCCGCTTTGTTTTCACTAGCTCCATCGTCGCGGCAGTCTTCCCTACAGCTGACCAAGACGGTGTCGTCGATCGCAATTCATGGAACGAGTTCGCTGTCAAAGAGGCCTGGGCTCCTCCTCCTTACGAACCCTCGCGTGCAATGCTCGTCTATGCTGCAAGCAAGGTTGCCGCAGAACAAGCGCTATGGAAATACGTCGACGAGAACAAGCCTCACTTTGTGACCAATGTCGTCAGCCCTTCTGGTATCTTGGGCGAACCGCTCCATGAGAGACATGCCTCTTCATACGGAAATTGGATTTATTCTCTCTTCATCGAGAAGAGAGAAATGATTGACACATTCCAAACTGGTAGGCCCCATTCATCGACCAACGCCCTTACAATGCACTAACATTCAACTTTTAAGCTTTCTTTGTTGACGTCCAAGACGTTGCCCTTGTTCACGTCGCTGCCATTCTTGATCCCGAAGTCAAGGATGCGCGTCTTCAGACGTGGGGCCACAAAGCTCACTGGAACGATTTCTTGCCCATTCTGCGAGAGCTTCGACCACAGAGGAAATTCATCGATAACTATCCGGAAACGTTCTACCTCAAGCTCTCAACTGATCAGTCTGAATCTATTACTCTACTGAAGAAGTGGGCTGGTCAGGAAGACTGGAAGCCACTCAGGCAGATTATTACCGAGGCCATTAACAACCCTTACTGGAAGACTAAGTAGAGATTTAACGAGTGTGGTTGGACTTCTAGGTCGTAAGCACTTTGTGGAATGCACTTTTAGACTAGATACTAGCTTGAAATAAAGAAATTATGGAATCCTCTGACAATTCTTACTAAATGCCCAGTCTCACTCACTTTGTAGTTTTTATAATCTCTAACTAATGTCACATCGCACGTGAACGTTTAAGTGCACTAAGCTGTTATGTGCTTTCAACAAATAACTAGAAATTGAGTCTTTGTAATCTGAGTTAGAACAGAATCGTAGTCATAGAATTACATATAGGAAATTACAAAGTAGGAAGCGCAGGCACAAGGTCTGTATTGAGGTAGTCTGAGCAAAGAATTCACGCTTGACTACCGGGTAGACCAGTCACGCGACAGAATAAGACAGTCACTGACGCTAATTTCTTGACAGCAAAGCATACCAAAATTGCAGTTAATGGCTAAGGCACTAACGCATCTAACCGCTGGTTATCTCCTCCAAACTCTCATCAACTCACAAGATTACCAAGCCCATCGCGTCATCAATGATACAGTGCCATTGAGGTCAATTAAACTCTACAGAGGGATTTACCGATTACTCTAGAACCTTATACTGGAAGATGAAAGTTTCCGAAGCTCTGGGTCAGTCCTTCATCAGTCATCACATCAATTGCATTTGCACATGTTCTTTCTGTTGAAGTCACAAATCGGGCAGTTCAATCGTTGAATTGAACCCCGCATTTGACGACGGAGCCAACGATGCCAGCGCACAAACGCACGCGTAACGGGCGACGCCATTACTGGCAAGGAAGCCGATGAACTTTGTTAATGGTGTATACCAGTCCAAGGTTCTGGTTCTCAGCCTTGGCTTCTCACCCATGTCCGTTTTGCCGCCATGTCCCTCAACAGTGGCTGCTTCACCCATCTCCATGTCCATCACCAAGACAGACAAAACCACCGCCCAGCAACAGCCCAACGCGAATTCCTCCACCAAAACATCACAAGGCACTTACTTCTCCCATCCAACGTAATCCCCGGAAACACAAATAAACCCTTCCCTCCGTCGGACTCTGTTCCTACCCTTGCACTCAACCCCGCAACTCCAACGGAAAACCGGACCAATCTTGCGGACTTTAGCTCCTCTAATTGGTCACGTCGGACAAGCTAATTCGTCCAGCCCCCAAACACTCATCGTCATGTCTACCAAACTAGGCTGTGAACTATCGAAATGGCATCTTCCAAGCCTTTTTCTGGGGGCACGGTTGGCGGAAGCCTCGGCTCGGCGTCATACGTTATGTAATGTGAAATTGATTTCAAAAGACTTTTCTCCGCTGTTGTTTGAACGTTCAGACTGGTGGTCAATTACATCATACTTCACAATGGCTCTTCATCGTGTTCTCACTGTTTTACTAGGCCTCACTGCTGCTGCTCAAGGCCACATTTACAAACGAGCTGTTTCGTCTGAACCTCTCCCACCCAGTGAAGATCCATGGTATACCGCACCAGAAGGCTATGAGAATAAAGAGCCCGGCACTGTTCTTCGTCTACGTCCTGCACCGGGGAACTTGACCCGCATCACTGGAAACAGCTCTGCGACGTATAATATTCTGTACCGCACTACGGACAGCCAGTACAAGCCAACATGGGCCGTCACGACGCTCTTTGTGCCTAAGCTTGGAGCCAACAGCACTGCTGCGACGCTGTTCAACCAGAGCGCTTTGCTTTCGTACCAAGTTCCTTATGATTCAGCAGATGTGGATGCTAGTCCCAGTTACGCGGTGTACTCCGCAGATGGTGTCAGCAGTCTTGAGCTTTTCAACGCTGCTCTAGGTCTTGGTGTTTTTCTCAGCGTTCCTGACTATGAAGGTCCTCTTGCGTCGTTCACGGCAGGTGTCATGTCCGGCCATGCGACTCTTGATTCAATTCGTGCTGTTCTCTCTCTCGGTCTTGGTCTGAACACAACGAACCCTCGCGTTGCGCTGTGGGGATACTCTGGCGGCGCGTTGGCTAGTGAATGGGCTTCTGAACTTGCTGTGCAGTATGCGCCTGATCTTGAAGACACAGTTGTTGGTGCTGCGCTCGGTGGCTTGACACCAAATGTCACCGCTGTCTTGGATGCTATTTCTGGCAAAGACGCTGCTGGCCTTGCGCCAAGCTCCATCCTCGGTTTGACTAGCCAGTACCCTGACGTACAGAAGTATGTCCTCTCGCAATTGAAGACGTCCGGAGAGAACAACAAGACTGCCTTCCTAGCTGCCAAGAACTACACCCTCGCTGAAGCAGGCGCTGCCTTTGCAGGAGTCGATATCTTCGACTTCTTCAAGGACGGCGATAAACTATTCAGCGATTCTCGCGTTCAGCGCATCATCAACCGCGATGGGATAATGGGTTACCACGGCGTTCCCCAATGGCCCATCTTTGCATACCAGGGTGTCCACGATGAGATCAGCCCAATCGCAAACACGGACAAGCTCATTGAGCGATATTGCGGCATCGGCGCTAATATCTTGTATCAACGAAATACAGTTGGCACGCATTCGCAGAACTTTGTGCTTAATGCTGCTACGGCTATTCAGTGGTTAGCTACTGTTTTGACGGGGCAGTATGATAAGGCGTACAAGACGGAGGGATGTACTGTCCAGAATGTGACGAGGAATAGTACTGCTCTTCCTTTGAGGAAGAGAGGTATGCCTATGAGGGTTTATGATTTGTGGTGATGGGCTATGAGAAGTTATGATGTTTGGATTTGATATTGATATGACGGAGTTCTGGCGTGAGATCGATTGGATGCTCTAAATAATATCATATAATATTCAAGCAGTAAATATTACTGCTATTTCTATTTGGGAATTTCTATGATTCCTGTGCATACTGTCAACAGAGCGCTAGATGGTAAAGAATGACCGGCACTCTCATGATTTTGACATGCTCCCTTACCAGGCATAAAACACAACAGCAACGGCAAGAACCGCAACAAGATAAGGTCCAAGAACCCCCATAGAAACTCTCATAAGCTTCGCCATGAGCCGCTCCATATCCTCACTATGAGCCTTCCGATCATTAACTCTCGGAAACTCAACATCCGGTATATCCTTTCCCAGGAACTCACAAAGCGGTTCCCACCCATCACCAAGCGAATACTCCAACCGTCTCTCATTCGGTACAGCTTCCCGAACCTTACTGTAAAACTCCTCATACGTATTCTTTGCAATAGCAGGCGTAATCGCCTCCACAGAGTACTCATTTACAGAGAAGAAACCAGCAAGAATCTTCCTCATGGCATGTAAAGCCCGGAAACGCAAAACATACCACGTCAAGAACTTCTGAAGCCAAGTTGCCTCAAAAACAGAGACCAATATCTCCGAGTGAAACGACGGCCACCAATCTTCGAACTTTCTCTGGACAATGACCACTTTTGCATTGGGATACGCCTTGATAAGCTCCAACGTAAAGGTCGACGCTATATCAGTGGCGACATCATAGGCACCCCATAAACTCTCCCAATCTTCTCTGGTGAACGCTGGACGAGGACCGTTGTGAGTGTAATCTGGGAGATGGCTGAGGTGAGGAAAGGTAGCTTCTGCTGCTTGCTCCAGTTTCCCCCACGGTTCGTGCCACTCGTTGTGTAGAGCGTGATGGGCCTTGTAGCCGAGGATCCGGTATGCTGCTGCCATAGAAGCTGTTCCTGTGCGATAGAGACCGGCGTGGATGAACTTTATGCCGTCCTTGGGCAGGTTGGGTTTCACAGTGAGGGACGCCATTCAGACCCGGCAAGAGAAAAACAATTGAAGCTGAGAAATGCACAGAGGTGAAAGAATGATGGGCTCAGTGAGTGAGGAGAATAGCGTAGCGTCAAATAAAGAGTGTAATCGCCACGTAGTCAGGTTCACGTGAGATTATGAGTATGCAATCGATTCTCAAACGGACTTCGAAACATCTCACTTCCTTGGGAATGTATGCCCGTCGGAAACATAAGATACTGACTTATAACCCTCATTAAAGAGACTACGTGTTCATTGCCGTTGTGTACCGTTTCCCAACGTTGTTTCCCCGCAACGTGTAACGCACCGGGTTCCCATACGAACAAGGTTTTCGGCATATCATATAAGGTTTTAATATCATTTCCTGTCTCGTTGTCACAGCAGTAGCCATCCGTGGTTATTCTCATGGTGAGAGAAATGTAAACAGATTACTCTGTTGTCGTCTGAAATTTACAGAGTAGTATTCAGTGTATTGATAATGGTTAGACTGGTCTTGTTCTGATATGTTGCACGCATAAAAGGCTTGGTAGGACAAGCTGAAAGGAAATTGATCACACAATGTCTTAATTCTATGAATAAAAGGCCTTGAGGGGGCCCAAAACCATTAATTAAATGTCCTTCTATAAACTGTTCCACGAAATCACTGCTTGAATGGTTATCGCCACATCGCTATCACGTACATTGGTGAAGGAGAAAGAATCTCAACATGACGAGTGACAACACGCAACTGCACCATTCCCATATATCGTTCAAGTATCAGCTGACAATCACAAATGTATACCTGAAGTGATAGCCGTCCTTAAACATGAGATAGGAGGATATCGAGGCACGGGGCTTGATATACATAAGATCTTGGCCGGGTGTGACCCTCAGTAGAATATGAGACCATTCATACGTTCTACGTGTGATGCCTACGGCTTTATTTGCCATTGGAAATAGAGGGGATTGTTGAATGATGTCTTTAGGTTGATGGAAGAACAAAACATTGAACCTGGCCGACTTCTCGGCTGCTAGTGGCGTTAATCCGAAATCCATTCCGATTCGTTTATGTCCGCTTTACTATCTCCTCTAGTCTCATTCGCTCAATTCAATGCACACGTCAAAAGGCCAATATTGAGAGTCTTTACTGCACTGATAATTCCACTGAAATCCCACGTTCTGGTTCCCCACGCTACCCCAAGTGGGTAAGCCAAGCCGTTATCACAAACGCTCTCATTGGCTCATCTGAGATCACGACAGAGGCTACTAACATGGCGACATATCAACTTCTCATCTCAAAGACAAACCCTTCACCAAAATGGTGATGTCATGGAAGTGATAAAGTACCGGCAGTGGTTCATTCTACGCTTCAACGTCATATTTGGGTCGTTTGGGGAAAATGCTCCGATCGATGCATCTAGATTGTGCATCCATCACTGTACTCTAATCTCTCTGTGCATCGCTCTTAATTGTAGAAAGGGTAAGAGTTGATGCAGATCTCGTCTGCGGTACTTTTGATAAGGTGGTGTTGCCAGCGGTTGCCAAAGTACCAAGTATCAGCGTTGCATCGAAATGACAAGTTGAAATGGATGAAACCTCGTGAAGATCTGAACAAGGGACGTATGGTGCAATATTACTAGACGGAGACATCATTCTCATCCCATAAGCATACTTAATGGACATGTCCCACCCGAGCTTTCAAGCTCCTGACACCCTGTACCATCGAATCTCGAGACGCGGTTCTGCACGATGGCCGCTGACCTGAAGAACGATTCGCCGCCGGACCTCAGTGATGAGGCCGGCACCATCGACTCTAGCTCGCCAATAAACGAGAAGGTGCTACTTCGAAAACTTGACTTGAAGCTTCTACCTGCAGTTGGGATCTTGTATCTGCTGTCATTCTTGGACCGCAGCAATGGTATGGACGATCGCGATGGAACAACATGATATCAAGCTGACATAAACGGACAGTTGGCAATGCTCGTATTGAGGGAATGATTGATGATCTACATATGTGTAAGATTAACGAGTGCTCACTGGGAACTGAATTTTGACATTTGACAGCGGGTAATGAGTATCTCACTGGCTTGACGTTGTACTTTATCGGTTATGTTCTCTTCGAGGTTCGTTGCCCATCATTCGCTCCAAGCATGTATCTGACAGCTCCAGATCCCCTGCAACATTATCCTCAAGCGAACTACGCCCCGGCTTTGGCTGCCGACACTCACTGTGGCCTGGGGTATTGTCGCTACGCTTCTCGGTATCGTGCAGAACAAGACTGGTTTCTTCATTGCTCGCTTCTTCCTGGGTGTAACAGAGAGCGGACTGTTTCCCGGTGAGTTCACTCGTGAGGGCTGCTGATCGGAATGATCGTATTGAGAATGACTAGGTGTTGTGTACTACTTCTCCATGTGGTATAAGCGACGCGAGCGACAGTATCGTATCTCTCTATTTTTCAGCGCTGCATCACTAGCTGGAGCGTTCGGTGGTATCTTGGCATATGTACGCCTCCTTCGCTTCATCGCGGTATCTTTACTAACTGAGTCCAGGGCATTGGCAAAATGGCAGGAGTAGTCTGGGATAACGGATGGCGATGGATCTTCATCTTGGTAAGACAGTCATAAATCTCTCTTGCTATCACACTGACACGAAGCGGGAAGGCATCGCGACAGTAGTAGTCGCCGTTGCGGCATACTGGTTCATAGAGAACTATCCCGATACATCAAAATTCCTCACAAAGTGGGAGCGTTCGTTCATCCATGAGCGCCTGCATGCAGACAGTGATGCAATTCGGGAAGAGAAGTTTAGCTGGGCTGCTGTTCGAGAGGCATTTAGTGACCCAAGTTGTTGGCTCTACGGTCTGGGGTTTCACACCATGAGTCTGCCACTGTACACTCTTTCACTTTTCTTGGTAAGTCACCATGCTCCTGAGTTGGAGTTCCTACTAACTGAATTAGCCCACCATTATCAAGGACCTTGGATACAAAGCTGCAGTCGCACAGCTCTTGACAATCCCGCCCTACGCCGTCGCATTCGTCACAACTCTAGGTGTTGCCATTGCTTCTGAGAAACTCGCTAAACGTGCCGTTTTCATCGCCGGCTCAGCTGGTGTCGCAGCAATTGGTTACATCATTCTTCTCGCCAACACGAACCCCACCGCCAGACCAGGAGTATCATACGTCGGAACCTTTTTCGCCGCAGCCGGAATCTACCCCGCTACTGCTCTTGTCCTCAGTTGGCCAGCCATCAACGTATCTGGCCAGACGAAACGTGCTATTGCGAATGCTATGCAGATTAGCATTGGAAATCTTGGTGCAGTCATGGGGACACAGCTGTATCGATCTGGTGATGGGCCGCGATTTGTGGTTGGACATTCTATGGCTTTGGGATATCTTGTTGCTAATATCGTGGTTGTGAATATACTTGGCTGGAGGTTGAAGAAGCAGAATGATGCTCGGGCGGCGGTGAGTGAGGAGATCAAGCACGTTGGAGAGGTGGAGGATTGGAGAGGCGATACTGATCCCCGATGGAGGTTTGAGTATTAATTCTAGCCGAGGGACAAGAGAACAACTTGGACTATGGCGGTGGATGGCTTTATCAAGGGCTCATGGAAGTCACAAAAATTATGCGAAGTAACAGCACCAAATACCAACATCCATCAGTCGTCTAGCAATATTCTCTCCCTACCAAGCCACTCATTCCTACAGACTCGACGTTGCCCTCGCACGTAGGCTAGCCCCAACCTTCCACAAAAACAACGGCGCAGCCAACTCAAGCGCCAACTCCGCAAACGCCATAGCGCTGTTCCCCCACCCATATCCAAGCGCAGTATACATCTTTGGCGTAAACAACGGAAACAAGAAAGCAGCCAAACTACGAGGAAACTGCTCCGCCGCGATAGCACTCGACGTATGATCCGGATAGGCATCGATCATGTACGCTTGTAACGGCATACCAGAGATCTGCATACCGAAACAGGTAATGAACATAGCTACATCAACCCATGCCCAATGGACTCTGAACTCAGCGCACCAGCCATAGATGATGAAGCCAATCGGCGCGATGAACGCGCCCATCGCCATCAGTGGTACTCTGTTTTCTGGTAAATGCTGGCCATTGCGACGCTCGGTTCTGCGAAACCAGTAGTCCATCAATGGCGCACCGAGTTGTGATGCTGCTAGTTCACCTAATGCACAAGAGATGTAGTGCAGACCACTTATCTCAACAGATTGTCCATAGTGATGTGTCCAAACCTCTGCGAAGCTTGAGAGGACGATGTATAAAAGACCATAGCCGATAGCGGAGATGACAGCAGCGACTTGGATGATGGGGTGAAATGCTAGAAGACGAAGGGGACGGGTCATAGCTTGGGTGAGGACCTTTCTCAGAGTATTTCCCTCTTGCGTTCGTTCAGCACAGGTGTAATATGGCTGGCCAGTTTCTTTGCGTAATTTCTTAGCCCGCTTCTTGAGAATTGCAGGGGCGTATGTCTCGCGGAACGTTGTGAACGAGATAGCAGCCATTGCAACTTGAAACATGGAAGTAGACCAGAACATCCACCGCCAGGATATCCGATCAGTCATGAACCCGCCAATGATGGGACCTTTGGTAAGACTTAGTGACGTGATGCTCAAAGGAATGAGGTTTGGACTTACCTGTTGCAGCGCCGATGAGAGGAATGACAGAATACCATCCAAGAGACTTGCCACGCTGGTCAGGACGCCAGATATCGCTCAAAACACCACCTCCAAGGGCATAAACAGCACTTGCACCAAACCCAGCAAGGAAGCGAGTACAGATAAGCATCTCCTTCGAGTTTGCGAACCCGCACGCGAGATTCCAAACGAGGAACCAAATATTGGACACGTGAAGAATTGTCTTGCGTCCATAGACTTCAGACAAGGGTCCAATAACAAGAGGGCCAAAGGCAGTTGCTAAAAGGTAAATGCTCAGGGCCATGACAGATTGAGTAGCTGTCATGTCGAGGTCTTTGGCGATGACGGAGAGTGCGGGTGCCATTACTGTTGAGACGAGGATGCGGTTAAAGCCTGTTATGGAGAGGACGTTTGTTACGGCCCATTTTCGCTTTTCGGGCCAGTTCTTGGGATTATCGCTGTCGAGTCCATTGAAAGCGACGAGGTATGGATCTGTTTGGGTAGTGCCAAGTACACCAAGCTCAGTGTCGAGAACGGGCTCTTTCACGTTGGTAGTCATCTTGCATCAAGAATAATAGCACGGATAGCATACTCGATTGAAGCTGCCTTGCTAACGTGGAGGTCTTTATACCCCGCATCACACGCAAAGTTCACGGCCGGAGGCCAATTCCCCCTTCAATGGTAGTGCTTACGGAGGTAGCGCGGAGCTATCGGTCGTGATGTCTGGTTATCAGATCCTGCTTATCAGATCGGCAAATTAGCGGTGTTACTTCCATCACCAAGCGAGCCAATGTGAGAGGAAGTGGCTTGCTGAAACCTTGCAAATTTTGGGGTTGAATGACTCAACGTGCGAAGGATTTGGGGCCAAGGACAAAAGGACCCGACTGATCCGAGACAAAGGAGTAATGCAGCTGAAATTGGCAGGTCAAAGAAATTCACGATTTTATACCGTCGGTATACATTGAGTCCTTTCAGTGGTCGTGTCATATTGGCTTGTGCGATAGCATTGTCTCATTCAATTTGGATTTGATTACTGTGCATTGTTCAATTCCATCTCTCTCACTCTGAGGGCGAGATCGCAAACTCCATAGGCTTCGACATCGCAGACTTCATAAACGGACTTCTCGCTCTAATCTCCTTACCCCAGATAAACACCCCAATAGGCGCTGCCGCCAACACCAACGAAATGAATCCCAACAGTGAACTAGCCCAATGAAAGCCCAAGTTCGTATACATACTGCTCGAAGCAAGCGGCAAAAATGCAACGCCCAAATTCTCGCCCAACACTGTAGCTCCAATAGCACTCCCGGCATAATTGCTATAAGCATCGATCAGGTAGTTCGCGATACTCACGACAACAGCCTCGGTGCCAAGCCCAACGAGCATAAGGCCAATCGCGGGTCCGATCCAGTGAACCGAGGAGTAGCTTGTCCAGGCGTAGACGAACATTCCGCCCGTGACGCCGATAAAACCTCCGATTACGGCGGCGTAGAGTCGAGCTTCAGGGATGGGTGTACCGGGCGCTTCTTTGTTGCGTGACGCAGAAGCGTAGTACCAGTTGTTTGTCAGGATACAGAGGCCAAAGCCAAGAATCTCTCCGATGACGATGGCAGCTTGAACGTAGCCAGCTTCAATAGCACTCCATCCGTACAGTGCTGTGAAGACTTGTTCGACAGACTGCGTGAAAACGTAGATAACTCCCAGGCTGAAGGCGGTCCAGATGGTCGAGATGAAGACAACCGACTCGGTGCAGAGCATGTATAGTGGTCGCTGAATGCTAGTCCAAATATCGTGAAGAATCGACTTTGACTCAAGTTCCTTCTGGCTGTACGCATTCTTCCCTTGCTTCCTCAATTTCTTCGCTCTAGCAGTTAATATTGCTGATCCTCGCGTCTCAGGCATCGCCAGGATGAATATTGGGAAGAAAACGCCCGTCCAGATGAGTTCGATATACCCAATCCATCGCCAGGGCAGAAATTGAAAGATAGCAGCGCCAATGACGGGTCCAAGACTACTGGCGTTCAAGTAGATCATGATATACAAACCAGTGGGGATTGTTCGAGCTCGATCGGTGGCGAAGACATTACCGATGATGCCAGCTACTGCATTCGCGAGGATAGTGCAGCATCCACCGCTGAAGAAGCGAGTGATGATCAAAGTCGCGTAGTTAGGCGCTACCCCAACAGGAATGAGAAAGCAGAGGAAGACAGTGTATACCAGAAGAAACACAAGTCTCATCCCGAAGTCTTCCATGATCGGAAGCAACACCAGTGAGAATAGTGCACCGCCGAGACCCCAGGACGCAACCGGCCAGTATGAGTGCGGAAAGTGCTCATCGCTGACGTTGAAGTCTTCTCCAATCGCCTCATGCGCTGTAGTGATGATTGTCCCGTTCATCATAGAGATGAATGTCGCGAAGAGTCCAAGACAGACGGCGAACCATTTCTTCTTGCGGGACCAATTATACGGGTTTCCAGGATCATTTGGGCCGTTCCATTGGACAATTATCGGTTGTTCTATCTCAATTAGCATTTCACCTTTCACAGTCCCTCAGAATGTACCATACCTGACGACTCATTGCTACGAGCAACCTCAGACCTCTCCGTTTCAGCAAACATATCGCTTGGTCAAGTGAAACTCCTTGGCAAGATCTCTTGGCTAAGAATATTTGCAGATTTAGAAATGCCAAGTGAACAGCCAAGAGATGGAGACTCTGGGGAACGCTTCTTATGACTTCATGTTTTGGTTCTCCACCGAAAATTCTTCCTAATTCCGGACCCATAGAATCGATCGTGTTACCTCATATCAATTCACGGAGCCAATGAAGGGATCTCGGCTATGATGAGGTCGTGGGTGCGCTAGCCTGGAAAGCGGCAAAGTTTGGAAGCTAGAGACATCGCTGTGAATTGCCATTGTCGGTAATCCTCCACGATGCTTGGTAATCTTACACTATCTTTCAGTATCGTCTTGAGATTGATTCCTATCTACTGTAGGATCAGTTTTTTGTGCTGTAATATTCCTTTTTTCCTTCTCTGGAGCTGATATGAGGTTTCAGTCTCTCATATAGGTGGTCGAAATGTGTAACAGCGACTTGACTCATCAGTGATGCTCGTATTGCCATGGCCTGGTGCTTTGGTCATCATCATGCCGACTATTTTCCGATGACCTGAAATACCTCAGCTGTCAGCTGAATTCAACCCCGCTTCTGATGTCAACCTGGTTCAAGGCTATCTTTTTAAATTTGTCAAGAAAGAGGCTCGAGTCTAGGGTACAGATAAGGTTCTGTGGCTTTGTGAACATCTCGAACTTGTGCCAAAGACAATCATGTGGCTTATCAATACAACGACAATCGCTCTGGAGGACAAGCACATATCATCAACTCCCTATGCAATTCTGTCGCATACTTGGGGTGAAGATGAAGTCACGTTCGAAGACATGATGAAAGGCCAGGAGAAAGGGAAGAAAGGCTATGTCAAGATTATACATACTTGCAGATTAGCGAAAGAGAGAGGGATTGCACACGCATGGGTCGACACTTGCTGTGTCGACAAGAGGAGTAGCGCAGAGTTGGCTGAAGCTATAAACTCCATGTTCAACTGGTATAAGCTCTCAGAAGTTTGCTTTGCTCACCTCGAAGATTTGGATCTTCATCGCGGTCCGCAGGATGACCAGCTTTCTGGCTTGTCGTCTTGTCGATGGTTTACTAGAGGATGGACACTGCAGGAACTGATTGCTCCACGGAATCTTGAATTTTATGACAGTGCCTGGAATTACCGGGGAACTAAAGCAGAGTTGCAAGGCAGAATCTCAGGCATCACCGGTATCGACATTGCAGTTCTAGAAAACAACGCTATCCTGGAGACCATACCAGTTGCGAAGCGCATGTCATGGGCGGCAAACCGAGAGACCACAAGAGTGGAGGATCTAGCATATTGCCTCCTCGGGATCTTCGGTGTCAACATGCCAATGCTCTATGGAGAAGGGACCAAAGCCTTTGGCAGGCTTCAAGAGGAAATCATCAAAGAAACAACTGACCTCTCTATCTTTGCATGGAAAGTCGGTTTATACGAAGGGAAATATCTAGGGATATTTCGACCACAAGGATTTCGCGGTATCCTTGCTCTAGCACCTTCCGAGTTCGCACACTGTCGAAATCTCCGCCGCGCTTCAACGATGAGATACGGGCACGAATATAGCATGACGAACAAGGGCCTTAGACTGGAGACATTCCTTGGCGAGAGTAAGAACAAGGAATACGTCCTCAACCTCGCGTGCATAATACCGGATGACAACGGGAATGCGTCAAAGGTTGGAGTTTACCTTACAAAGACGGCTGATGGCTATGTCCGTAGCCGACCTTATGAACTCTTCGAAACACAAGATTCTCTGTTATGGGCGGGTCCACGCCACAAGATCTTTATTCGGAAGCACGTCACGTCATTTGGCTCCACTGACTTGGCAAGGCGTCTTGACATGAACATTGCGTCGCAGTTCAATATTTGTCCTGGATTCAAGCTCGTTTCTTTCGCAGCAAAGCCAGCAGATCTATGGGATACTCTGCGTCAGGAATTCGTCACCGACAGGAGCGAAAAGTTCACTGGTTTTCTCAACTTTCAGCTGACCGATACTGCCAAGACCTTTATCTATCGGATCTATGTAGTCTGCGGCTTAGCAGCGGATTCGTCATCTGGGGATCTGAAACCATGGATGGGTATCTACAACTCTACGGATAAGGAGAGATATGGAAATATAATGAACTGCGTTGATGGATACTACAGTTCGTACGGAGAGGAGTACTACCTGCATCAACTGCGCGACTGCGTAATCACTTGGGGGAATATTCTACCTCAGGAAATCAGCCTTCCTTCCAGCGATGCCGCGCATCGTCTTCATATCTCTCTTGGGGCTCTTCAGCGTTCTCCTGGCAGTTCACATACTATCACGGTCAATGTTTCAAACATGGGATGACCTTCAGGCTTGCCGCACTTCCTCGTTGCCAAGATATCTCAGATCGAGGCTTGGGAGATTTGAACTCATTCTAGCGACAAAGCGCAAATGGCGGTCCTACGCGAAAGACTTTAATGATTACTGATAAGTGTCTTACTTCGATAGCCCCTAGTCGATCCTTGAATGGAGCTCACCTAATATTGAATGCTGCACGAATGACCGAAGGATCTGGCATAGCCTTCGAATCAGCCCAGTAAGACGTGCAACTCAGGGATGGGGAGATGAGGTGCTGTTGCGATTGGCCCTCTGACAAAGATCCTTGGGAATGGCGGAGAGACAGAGCCAACATAACTCAGCCATGTGTTCCGTATCTGCAAGGTTGTCTGAATCCTTTCGGCATTTGGGGGCCATAATTTCACCAGAACGGCAGAACGGCAACGGACTTGCAATCCCTACGGTGATGACAGTTTTCGTTAGTTGTTGCTAGGCAGAAAAGCTTGAACTGAGAAACAATGCTGTTTATTGGCCATACAGTTAATGAGGAGGACGCGAGTAAGCCTAAGCGCCTCTAAAAGGAAATAGGTGTGATGCAGTAAGATGGAACTAACAGGGGTGACGGATGGGCTGACCTGTTCTGATTTCTCTCCTTGGTCAATTCTTTTATCCTCGCCATTCCTTGACCTGAAGATCTCGTTTCAATTCTTTTATCCTCTACATAAACATCGTTTACGACGACCGCCATGCCAAGCGCACGAACGAACTTGGGTCCTCTCACAACGGAGTGGAAGTATCCTGATCGATGTACCGTGCCAGTCACCGATTGCTCGACATGCACGAAGGGTTGGCAAGGCCAGACCTGCGGAAATAACAAGGACAACACGGTAGGTCAATGTTTCCTTGACGCGTCGAACTTGGTCTGACAGAAGCTTGTAGCAAGGCGTGCTCGACGATACGGACTGTTGGCCACCGCGGAAGTCATCCATCGCCGCTGGAAACGCTGTAAATGGCTGGGGCTTCTATTCTCCCGCGTTCGAGTGCCCTCAAGGCTACGAAACAGCATGTACAGCGACGGGTACTGAAACGGGAAACTTCAATTTTCAGTTCTCGATACAGGATGACGAGAGGGTGATAGGATGCTGTCCATCGTAAGGGTCTCTCCACTTTGCCTTTACTCGGGAACTGACGGTAATAGCGGATATACTTGCGCGCAACCTGGAGGGCCACAAACATGCACAACCATCGCTTCCAGAGGATCATTACAAGTCGCATCATGCTCAAAGCAAAACACAGTTCTCAACTGGCTCACTCTTCCAGCGGCTGTGACAGATGAAACCAGCACAGTGTCTCTCGATGGGATAACCATCTTCGCACCAATGATCCAGCTCAATTATCGCGAAAAAGACCTATCCCTCTCATCCGGGGCGACGAGATCTACAAAAACAGCGTCAGCACCAGCAGAGACTGGTACAGATGAATCATTCTCATACGGGTCTTCCAGTGGAGGACTATCGACGGGTGCTAAAGCTGGCATTGGGGCTGGGGTTGGAGTAGTAGGGCTTGCGATTATTGGAGCGGCCTTTTATCTTTGGCGAAGAAGAAAGAGGTCTACGCCGCCGACTGCGGAGTTGGAGACGAAGGAGGATACGAAGAATGCGGGATCGGTCTTGACTTATGGATCGCCACCGCCGCAGTATCCTCCTGTCGAACTGGATGCGGCGAATTCGAGGCATGAGATGTGAGTGACGTGGATTTGGGCATGAGACAGGTAGTGACCGAGATGGGATGTACTTTGGAAAGACAAGGCGAAGGACGGGTAATCCATTTAATAATTTCATAGACAGGCTATCATTTTGATATTTATCGCTACAGTGTATCCCTCGGTTCTGAACAGGGTCGCGGATACTTCTCGGTCGAAAGATGAACACCAACCCCTTCCGTCCATAGCATAACCCAACATCATCACGGTCTCTTAAGAACAGTTTGCAATGCCGGCGCCTTGAGGGCTGCACCCATTTCCTGCGACTCGGCAAGGGTTACTCTGAACACGCGGTGAATATTAGCAGTGGAAAAGAGAAGCGGAGATGAAGGAGCACATACCGCCGAACAAGCATCCCAGTTACCCGTGGCACCATCAACGCAGCGGCCGTTATCGCCAGAACCTCTAGGAAGCTCGCAATTCTGTAGATGGGTTAAGAGATACACCATAATGTGAAAGGGGAATACTTACCCACCAAGCAAGAACTGCTGGAAGGAAGAAGAGGAATTGCAGCTTCATTTTGTAGGTAGTATATGTAGAATTTGGAGTGTACGAGAGATCAGATGAAAAAGAAGGTTGGACACAGATTTGATCAGACAAAGAGCTTTCTTTATAGGTCTTGGTGCCTTCTTTCTAGAGTTACATCTTGGATGGGGCAGCTAACCTCACTTCATCCTGCATTTATAGTTTAGCACCTGTCACCGGCCACTCGGACTATCGGCAGGTGGAGACGCTGTTGGGAATCTTGTGTCAGTAGAGACTCACTTCTACACTCACCAGGATGTTTTTCTCTCCAGGGTGCATATGTTGTAAATATGTCCACGCCAGGTGAAAGATATATGACATCTGCCTCAGCAGAACCGTTCGGTGTCCAAACCTTTGATGGACCTCCGGCGATTTCAAAGTATATGTCAATAACTGGGACTGCAGCAGGGACTTATTTAAGCTTCATGAACATCAAGCCATCCATAGACGACGTAGTTAATACGGAGAGCTACATATCAGTATATCCACTTTAGGCCCTCAGAAGTCATAAGTTCGGTCGCTGTAGTGGATTTTAAGCTTTTAGGTTTCTGTCATTTCTGTTCTCAAAGCTTATTATTGGTCAAGATCGTCGATGTACGGAAGAAATTAAATTGTCTAAGTGGGTGATGTGGATCGTGCAGCAAGGTAGCTAGAAAGCTCGCATGGCAATGCGCACACGTAATTCACGGATTGAGTAGAAAATGGGAATAAGGTTTGCCCCTGGCATGGGGTACGATATCACACCGACTCACTAATGTGGGGAGGAACAGTATTATGCCGATAAACATAGCCGAGAACGATTCAGACCGCCTCGAAAATGCCTCTTTACTTCTATTCCAGAAGGTTTTATCGCGCTGAGATTATAGCTATAGCTTCCAGTGACGTGGTTATGATAAGATGGCCAGGCTCGAGCAAGACGCACTTTATAAGGGAGAGAGCCGAATTGGCCCATTTCCCACTTCTCATAGGGCCAATTTGAACTTTGCCATGTGGATGTGATTCCTGCCGAATGATTTAAGGTTTTGAAGACCATCAAGCTAATGTTTCACCGATACGACCTCCAAGGGCGTGTGATCATGGCTTGCGTATACCTGGTCCTTCATTGAAAAGGTACACAATGTTTCATTTTGTGTTCATACCTGAACACCCGATTGGCAAGTTATGTGCGCTACGGAGTACTACGACTTTCATTGATAGATATTATGATATTATAGTCATAGTACGTCACTAAGACTCCAGGAAGAATCTACCTCAATTTCATAACTATTAGTCTTTCACGTCACTTATCTCATTCTTGCAAAGCATATATACTACGGTATAATTATCCGAATCTGAAGCTAGGGCAGAGGTATGAGCTTTCTCACGCAGGTCCACCGTATCTTCAATATTGGAAGCAGGACTATACATAAGATTGCCGTTCTATAGCAATAGCTTACGCCACCTTGATGAAAAGAAAAAATTTTTACTTCCCTCATATTATGTACCAGTACCGGGTTTCCAGCTTTAATCTATACGTAGAAACTTCTCAGTCTGTCTAGCTTTCTTCCACCGAGGACCCCTGTATGGGACAGCCCAAACACCAACTAGTACTGCGACCGTAAGGGCCCCTCCAACAACCCAAAATACCCATTGCCCTTGCTCCATGTCTCTGATATCACTTGTGTTCATTCCCATGTAGCTCGTTGCAAATGAAAGTGGGAGGAAGACAACGGTTACAAGAGTAAAGACATATATAGCGACACTTTGGTCTTCGGCTTTAACCTTTATAAACAAAGCAGCCTGAGATCGTGCCGTTAGTATTATGTCCGGCGTTTGAATTGAGAAATACCTGTGACTCTAATCGCTCTGTAGCATCTTGCAGCCTTTCGATATCGTAGGCCAGCTTTCTATGCCTCAGCTGAGACTTTCGCTGTAGTAAGTTGAAGATCTGAGTTTGCTGGTCATGTCCCGAATCCTCTGCCCCAGTGCACAAGGGTGCGTGGGCCTTTTCCGTTTCGGGCGTTTTCCCATTGTCCGCTTTGACCAACATGGAATTCACCATCACCTGAGCGAGACTCTGTGAAACTTGTGAGACAACCTGCATCTGGCTATGTAGGATCTCTTTGAGGATCCGCAATTCGTCTGATACAGCGGAGATTTAGTAAACATGTAGCTAAGAGGCTAAGTCACGGACAACCCATTCCTTAAGCACATAAGTATAATGATCTAGAACTACTAAATATAGGTGATTATATGTGATAGAACTTACAAGACGAGATATCTTTACCGAAAACGTATCCATGATGTCTTGTGACGTTATCAAGAACCGAGTGGGTGTTGATATTGTGCACATTCGAAGCAGACAAGCTAGAGATAGGTTGTCTTGAAAGGGTTGTATACTCCTCAGCATATCCTTATTCTCGTTGTCTCTAGAAGCTTCGAGTTTTGAGTGTGCCGTACCATAGTGAGCTTTGAGGGCTCGTATGGCTAATCCCAGTTCATTTTCAAGATCTTGAAGTGTTTCGCGTTTTTTGCTCTTTCCATCGAGTCTATACAAGAGTTCAGTCATGGCCGATGTCGCCGCGGCGTCATGGCGAATGTATTTGATTATTCCCCTCCACATACCAGGTAGATCTAGCTGATAAATCTGCCGGTCCGGACTGAGATGGAAATTCATGGTGAAGCGAATGGCGATTGACCATAGCTTTCTTAGAGCATGCGTAATCTCTTCAGGGGGCTCTGCTTGGCCAGACATGATTCTTTTAACCTCAACCCAGTGTGTCATATGCTCATCAAGAGCAGATAAATTTGGCAGTGGCTCACTATTGTAGCACTCTGGCGAAAAAGAAAAGCCTTTTCTCAATGTGACAAATAGCTCGCTATACACTGTCTCCTTGTGACAATAATCTCTATTAGTGGGCCCTAAACAAGTAAACACAATTCTCGTGACTTACCTCAGTTGATCGATGAAGCACATCAAAGAATGAAGTGAGTCTCATGATATCCATGTAATCGACTCCCAATAGGTTGTATTGGATTTTGAGAAGTAGCTGGCTCAGCATCATGCCAGCGGGCAGAAAAGTGGAAATACTTTGAGCAATGGTATTAAGAGATTTTCGTATCCTCAAGGCTCTTCGGCTTGGTTTCGAATTGATTAATCTTGCTAACTGTGGAAGAGGTGAGTTTGTGAGTTTTGAAAATATTCGAACAAAGCGATTCGGAAGATTCCTGTGATTTGATCACTATAATGAATACAAGACCCCGACGTACTGTTATCAAGTGCTAAACACCACATCTCTCGGACACATGGAGCACGGATGCCATCGAGCATCGAGGCAAAATAAGGGTCGGGCCTCTCAAAAGTGTTATTACGAGTCCCGAGCCGATAATGGTACTGTAGTAGAGACTTGGCGAGTGGTAAGGTCTTGGCGCATATTCGTGGCGATGGTTCGTCAGAATGGATGGTCGGAATCGAGCTGAAAGCTGGAAGATTCGATTTGGCTTGCTCAAAATCAGGTATCCCTAGTATATCCTCAACCCGATCATCACCATAGAGTGACACAAAGGCCGGTCGAAAGGTCGGGTCGTCTGAGGTCTTTATCTCCTGCCGCCGCTGGATTCTTTGTAGCCTAGAAAGAATCTTGTTCCGGTCACCAGAGCTGTGATCAAGAAGAAGGTCGTGGACTATATTCTAATTACAGTTAGTACTGCACTCAACTTTGACGAGGGTCTTGCTTACTGTGAACTCCCTAAAGGTGTAGTGGCTAGTTACCAAATGGCTACGGATTCGATGCAACTTATTAGTTCTCCATTCATAAAAGACCACAAATGATTGTCATACATCCATCTGCAGGCATAAGCTGCTGACTCCTCAGACTGCAGTCGGGTTCTTCAGGTACTACTCGAATAGCAATGGTTAACCAGCTTCACTGGCTCGTCAAGCATATTCCGCTCATCAATATTGAAATCCGTGATCTCAGTACTGATATCAAGGCCCTTGCACGAGTCCTCGTGTGAAGCATGGCCAGTCTCCTCGGGAGCCATTGCGTGTTATGGCTTAGTGATATAACCCAAAGTCGATAAATGGAACGCCTCGGCTCTTGTACTCCTTGATTTAAAATGCCTTGCGTCGGGAGTGTAATAGCAGAAGAATCAATGGCATCAATTTAGGATCTGAGGAGTTGGGACATGATTAGATAAGGTAATATTTCTGACTTGCATATAAGCCGATATCAGCACTATAGGCTTATTGGGTGAGATGAGAATGAGGCCCTCTACGATTTCCTGGGCGAAAGCGGGGTTACAAATTATGCATGTATGATCTGATACTTTAGAAGCCAAAAGTTTGAGCCCAAATGATCTGTCGCTAGATGTCAATGCCACCCCAGAAACCTTTTCGTGCACTATTGAGTTTTGATGAAAGCAGCCGATGCTATCACATGGCTATATCCAGAAAAGAGAGAGCTGTAGTGCAGCATGAAATAGTTCAGCAAATAATAAATGCTATATTATATTATCGCAGTAATGATAGAGAAGAGAAGTATTCTACTCATACAACTTGGGGCCTGACGCTCCAAGGGTGACATAGAACAACTTTGTCTGTCCCGTAATAATCATCCTTCCCTTACCAGCAAACTGGAAGTTAGCAGCAACAGCTCCGGTGTAGATCTTACCGATGAGCTTGCCAGAGGGGTTCCAGACATGGACACCATCGCCACAACCGGCATAGACACGGCCCTTGGAATCGGTATGAACACCTGGAGGGGTCAGTATATGACTTTGCAGCGGGTCTGGAGAGACTTACCATCGGGGATGAAAGACGCGACGTAAGCAAACGTCTTGCGGTTCTGAAGGGTACCGTCCTGGTTCACGTCGAAGGAGTAAACGGAGGCGGGTGAAGAGAGGTTGCGTCCGTAGAAACCGAGGGCGATACCAGTGTCGGTGACATAGACCTTCTTGCCGTCGGGGCCAAAGCCAATACCTGATCAATATTAGCTGCTTGTACTCTACCGTTTAATGAAAGACATACCGTTGGGAAGGGTAAAGTCATCGGCGACAACAGTGACGGCGCCGGTGTCAAAGTTGTAACGATAGACTTGGTTTCGCAGACCAGGAACAGGGCGGAAGTCTTGGAGATATCCGTAGAGGGTATCGGTGAAATACAAGTCACCATTCCTGGGATTGATGCCAACATCGTTGAGGGAGTTGAACTGGCGACCAAAGTAGTTGTTGAGGAGGGCTATGAAGGTTAGCTTCGGAAATTGTTTTGTGTGTAGATGCGACTTACTGGTGGTGTTGTAAGGAGGGAGAGGGTTCATCAGGTACAGTGCGGAGGGAACATCGTCACCTTGGCCCTCACCAGCGAAGATGATGTTGCCTTTGTAGTAAGTACCGCCTGAGGCAGAAAGTTAGCCGTCTTTCAGTACGTATCACTCGCTCAACATACCATTGGGGTTGATGACCTGAGGGTTTGAGTCAACAACGGTGACCTTGACCTCATCCTTCTTGCCCTTGCGGACCTCGTCGGCCTCCTTGAGGGAAATCTTCTGAATGATGGAAGACTTGTTCAAGCCAGTGCCAGCAGCAGGAGCGCCAGCGTTCTGGACAAAGAAGACCTCTTCAGTAGGAGGATACCAAACAACAGCTTCATGGAAGATTGGGTCGGTATCCGATGTTGCGATGAGGGTCAAAGAGGGGTCCTTTCCAATGACATCGTAGAACTCTTCATCGTAGACATGGAAAGGTTTCTCAAGTAGAGACTCCTCAGTTACACCAGGCCAAGTAAACACCTACTCATAACCGTTAGTAACAATCAGCAACGAGGCTGCGGTGACATACCAGAGAGTCATTGGCCACTGCAGGAGGCGGCACATCCTTCAAGACATTGAACGACTTCTGGTCAATAATCTGAGCCGTAGAAGGAAGCTTAGCAGCCACGGCGCCCAAAACGGGCACGAGAACCCCCGCAGCAAGTACAGAAATGGTAGAAGGCATGACGAATGAATGCTTGGTGTGGCAGGTGATGGATGGAGCTGCGTGAGACACTTTTAATATGCGCAATGAATCGGTCGCCGCGAACTCATCATCTCCGCCTGAAATGACAGCGACGAGGCATTAACGAGGGTTGTCTCGGCGTTGCACTCCAAGAACGTGCAAGATCTGCAGCGTTAAGCTTAAGCTAGCGTGGGTCGCCGGTTTACGCGGGTCAATCAGCGCTTCGGCACTGGGGATCGGGGTAGTAGAGTGTGGGGAAATTAGCATGTTTAGAGTTTGGGAGAGTTACGTAGCCGACAGCGAAAAGTAGATGTTGGTCCGTCGAGCAGGGGAGGAATAACTTACAATTGAGTGAGTTCTAGACTGACTCGGGGATCTGGCATGTCTTCCGGACAGGGCTGATCGGGAGAATGGAAGGGAAGTGCCCTGGAAGAACCGGTATGAACCCTGCTAACAGGGGCCTTGAAATCAATGTCGAACTGGACCAACGACCAACAACCAGCGCAACCTCCTATAACCTGCAGCCACGCCACAACTACATAATGTGGTTCCAGTCCCTTGGCAGCGGCACATTTCTCAACAATAAGGGTTGTTTTTATTAATCGCCGACCGTAACTGCCGCTGAATAACGGACACGAGTGTATGGGAAAGCATTGCGATTGGAGGTCTTTTAGACACCAGCTGAGATTGTGGCTTGCGCTTGGAAAGCTCCCTGCTGTGAATGTTACGACTTGCTCAATCGAGTAGGTGTGAAAACCTTGGTGTGACGCACTTCTGCGGCATATGGCGAAGGAACTTTCCGAGATGATGCGTGAGCGAATTGACGATCTTTTCACTTTGAAGAACCAACGATGCCAGATACGTCAGATCTCAGGATTCATCTCATCTTTACCACTGCATTGGTAACGATACCCTTGGTATTGCTTCTTCTTCCTTACTCCGTACGGAGGAGAAAGATGACGATCGCAGTACAACTATAGTATCAGCCCATGCACCGCTGAGGCAGGGATGCAACCAATATGCAGATAAATAGAGTTTGGGTTTGATTAGCCAAAACTGCCAAACCTTGAACTTTAACAGAGCAAAAGATCCAGTCACGAAATGAGCTTAGCATGGAATTTGTCAGTTGCGTGATATGGAAGGAGGAAACTTGATGGTGAGACCGCCACTGGAGGGAGGGAAGAAGGACGTTAAGAAAAGATGGTGTTGTCAGTTTTACTTAAGGCCTTTGCAGCCAACAAATTGCTGTTGGTTCTGTCATTTTTTTTTTTTAAACCCAGTTACTGCTGAAGCAGTGCATCGCTTCCATTCAATTCACTCATTTTATTCCCCCGTCTGCCGATCGATCTTCTATCCCCGTCCGATCACCGCACCGAAATGACATGGCCGACAACACCAAAAACGGCGCCGTCGCAATCGTGATCTGCGTCTTCATCAGCATCGCCTTCTATAATGTCCTCGAACTCAACGCCTACATCTTTGGCAGCTTCAAGAAGCGTAGCGGACTCTACTTCTGGAGTTTAGTCATCGCGACTTGGGGTATTGCCTTCAATGGAACGGGATACCTCATCCTGCACCTGTCGCTGTCGGCGCAGACGTATCTTTACTCGACGCTTATACTTATTGGATGGTGTACTATGATTACGGGACAGTCTGTTGTGTTGTACTCGAGGTTGCATATTGTTATGCATAACCAGAAGAGGTTGAGGATGGTTTTGTATATGATCATCTTCAATGCGACTTGGTTGCATCTCTCTATAATCATCCTTGTTTATGGTGTCGGGTCGTCGAACCCGGAGCCCTTCCAAAAGCCATATGAGGTCTTTGAGAAGATCCAGCTTAGCGTCTTCTTTGTGCAGGAGCTCATCATCTCGGGTCTCTACGTCTGGGAGACAAGCAAGCGTCTCAGACTAGAGAAGAGCGTCGGCAACACCAAGACGCGCATGGTATTGAACCATCTCCTCGTCGTCAACGTCCTCGTCATCCTCCTCGACGTGTCCATCCTCGCCCTCGAGTTCGCGAACCTCTTCGACATACAGACCGCGTGGAAGCCACTCGTATACAGCGTCAAGCTCAAGCTCGAGTTCAGCATTCTCAACCGTCTTGTCGAGCTTACACGCGGAAGGAACGAGAGTTCTTATGGTCGCAGTCATAATGCTACTCATCACGATGATGTTGGATTGGAGACATTGAATCGCGACCGTCGGAAGCATACTGGGCCTCAGGGAACAATCACCGGAGAGTACGAAGTTCGTGTCGGGAAAGGTGAAGAGAGTCATCGTGTATTCGGCAACGAGTCGAGTCTGGTCAAGACAACTGAGATATCAGTCCACAGTGAGAGGTATCCGGGCCATAGTTTACATGATAGAGGGAGTTTGGAGGGTGAAGGATCGAGTGATCTGCAGCATGTACCGCGAGGGAGCGCATCGTCGGCGTCTTCTGAAGTACAATTCGCCAAGTATGGCAACTAAGATTTCCCATAATAATATAGCGTTTGTCATCTGCATTTCCATTTTCGAAGTATAAAGCCATACGATGGCTTGAATGTTTCTCATGCATCACCAAGGGTTTTTGACGAATTACCATATCTTAGCAATTATAATTTTTTTTTTCCAATGCCGAACCCATTTCTCCCTGATTTTGTAGCACGACGCAAAGGGCTGATATCAGCCATTTGACCGCTCAAGTCGGGGCCGTCGTAACATTTAAGTCCGGTAATAGCGGGTAAGCCAAATGGCTCACATCATCCAGCCCATTGCACATTGGAAACTCTAAACTAGACTCTTCGAAGCCAGTTACTGTTCTCGTAGCTTCGCAATAGTATCTAGTGTCAATCGCGGCTCTGGCTGATGATCACGCTTGCGCCACGTACCCTAAACATTGCCGAGACGTGGAGCCCGATGACCAAGCCAGAACTACCACCGACACATTAAGGCCCGGAATGTCCTTGGAGTCAGAATTATAAAAGCTCATGGGAATCATATGTACATCTTTCCTATATACCAAGCAATCATCACAATATCTCCAGCATGTCTCGCTACGCTGAAGTTCACATCAACCCCGAAGGTCCTGGCGACGCAAGACCTACAGCTCTACAAATTGTCAAAGATGAAGGCCTCCTTGGCAAGCTCACCGATGAAGTTGTCCTCATAACAGGCGGCAATCAAGGCATTGGCCTCGAAACCGCCCGAGCCCTCCACGCAACCGGAGCAACGGTTTATATCACCGCAAGATCTCCGGGGAAGATCGCTCAGGGCATCAAAGACATCATCTCATGGCCCGAAGCAAATTCAGAGGCACCTGTATACGGAATCGAACTTAGGCTTGACTCGTTCAAGTCCGTACGGGCCGCTGCTAAAGATTTCCTTGCCAAGGTTGATAAGCTGAACATTCTCATCCTCAACGCAGGAGTCATGGCTACTCCTAAGGGTAGAACCGAAGATGGCTTCGAGACCCAATTTGGAACAAACCATCTTGGACACTTCCTTCTGTTCCAACTTCTCAAGCCAGCGCTTCTAGCCGCTACCACGCCTTCTTTCCAATCTCGAGTTATATCCGTTGCGTCAAAGGGTCACCGCTTTGGTGGTATACGCTGGGATGACTTCAACTTTGAGAAGGATGGATACAATCCTTGGCTTGCATATGCTCAGTCGAAAACAGCGAACATCTACTTTGCAGCTGAGCTTGAAAAACGATATGCAGATCAAGGCATTCATGGCTTGTCAGTGCATCCTGGGTATATACTTACCAACTTGGGTAAGTATGTTGACCTGAGCACAATTGACTTGGATGGACCTATCAAGAATGCTTTGAGGAACAAAGCCCAAGGTGCTGCTACGACTGTTTATGCGGCAGTTAGTAAGGACTGGGAAGGTCGTGGAGGGAAGTATCTGGCTGATTTTGTGGAGGAGAGACTGGTGAGGCCGGGGGTCGAGCCGACGTCGCCTGAACTGGGACATGCTGCGTGGATCAACGATGAGGAAGCAGAACGAAAGCTCTGGGAGCTGTCGGACACCCTTGTTGCAATGCATACTTCCCAGGAGTAACAGGCAGAACGCTTGGGGAGATGTTCGCTCGCTAGAGAGGAGCAACCGCATTGTACCTGAACTGGTAGGGCTAGGAACCTTTGAAGCCTTGCTAGGACGGCTGGATTGCAATAAGACCCATGTGTTGCAGTGATAGCAATAGATGCTGCGTGATAGCCACCTCGAGCAAGGGCTGAAATGGCCTCTATGACTCCTCATTACTTGAAAATAATTAACACGGCTCTTAAAAGGACTTTTGATTGAGTTTGTAAGATAGAAACCCAACTGGCATTAGAACTTGCTGCATTTCCTCTCACGTGCATGAGCAAACATTCGAACCTCGGTACGACACTGGGGATGGTGTCCACGAGGAACAGTTTACGCCTCAATTGGGCATTGAACCATCCTTATGTAGTATCGCAGATCAGGTTTTAGGATGCATTCAGTAATAAATGCCAATATGGATGTGGAGAAGGGTTGCTTTCCCCTCCTGCATGTGGCAATATTTGGTTCTGTTAAGTGATACCTACTTGATCCGGCTAGCTTCGATCCAAGTAATACACATAGACAAAAGGAAAGCGATTCGGTTGATAAAATAGGATTGATGCTCCAGCCGTCTGGGTACGAACTGCTTCTGATTCCAGGAAGTCTTTAGTTCTTATCGTTTATTGTCGTGTGGCTGAACCTGCCAGATAGTGGTCTGGTGCATATATCCAAGCGATCTAATCACCACCGGCATGCTTTCGGTCTCTGTAGCGATATGGCTTCTAGCCGTATCGTCCACTGAGATCCCAAGAGTACTGGCCCAAGATGCAGAGGGCTGGTATGAGAATCATCCAAATATGGCCCGGATCAAACATGTGGACCAGGATACTCATCAGATCGTCGACGAGTATGGACGAACCAGATTCTTTCACGGAACCAATGTTGTCATGAAAGAGGAGCCGTGGTATAGGCCGTTTGAGTGGAATCCGGGTGTCTCGTCATTCGGCGAGCGAGATGTTCAGAATATGCATGACTTGGGGTTGAATATTGTCCGGCTTGGTCATAGCTGGGCAGGTGCTGAGCCAGTTCGCGGCGAGTACAACCAGACCTTCTTGGATATCATGAAGAAGCAGACAAAGCTGGCAGAAGAACATGGTATCTATGTACTGGTGGACGTGCACCAAGACGTACTGGCTAAACAACTTTGCGGGCATGGCGTCCCTGATGTGAGTAGGCAAAAGACCCTTGAGCCTTGCACTGAATAACATGAAGTCAGTGGTTCGTCAAGAAGGACTGGATTACAGGTTTCAGAAGGTTCCCGTTTCCGCAGAAGCTCAAGCCATTTACCACTGACGCCGACGGCTTTCCTTCGCCTCAATCCCAATGCAATACAATCGATTGGTCACTAAGCTACTTATCCGTAGCTGTCGGAAATGCGTTCGGGAGACTTTACAACAACTTTGATGGACTTGGAGACGCATTCGCTGCGTACTGGAAGAAACTGGCCTCCGAGTATGTTGCCACTGCTAATGTCGTGGGGTACAATCTGCTTAACGAACCCTGGGCTGGCGACACATACGCCGACCCCACAATTCTCGTACCCGGTGTTGCGGATCACAAAAATCTGGAGGGTCTTTGGAACCGAGCATCGAAACAGATACGCACAGTTGACAATGATACACTTATCTGGTTCGAGGGCACTACCTTCGATGTTCTATCGGGCTTCAACAACGTGCCTCTCGGTGACGGGTCCAAGACAGTTCACTCATTCCACTATTATAACCCCCCGCAGCTGGGCCCGTTGAAAGATACACTTTACAATCGGCACAAAGACAATGTTAGACTGAAAACCGCTGGTGTCCTTACGGAGCTGACGTTCTGGATGGGCGATGATAAGCAGATGGCTGGTCTAGCGGAAGCCATGGCGGCGACTGATGCAAACATGGTGTCTTGGATCGGATGGGCATACGAGAATCTGTATAATGGAACATCGGGAAAGCCATATCCAGAGCTGGAGAAGCACTACAGCCGTGTGTATCCAGCTGCGATCGCGGGGACACCTACTTCATTTGGCTTTGACGATGCTTCTGGTACTTTTAAGCTGAACTTCACAAGCGATCCTAGCATCGATGCACCAACTGAGATCATTTTACCTACTTCTACGTTTCCGAACGGGTACGAGGTCCGAGTTCTACCTAGTGGCAGCCTTTTGCAATACAAACCCGACGATCGCACCCTGGCCTTGTTTACATCCAGGACTCTCAAGCAGAACACTCAGATATCGGTTGAGATTTTCAGCAAATGATGGTTCATAAGTTAACTTTACCTTATAAAATGAAGATTTCCTATGTCTCTATCACCATGTTCTCTTTACCTTTCATGTAAATTATGCCTTGATATTACTATTCCTAACTCGCACACCGTAAAGTAGATACGCGACTGAAAATGACGTTGGTAGGTTAAAAGAGAAGAGAACGGTAGTATGATAAGCGTTTCTTGGCCCCGTGCTGTATGAGTAGATCCATAACAGCCTTGTTGCGATTCCTTGCGGCTATCTTCAAGCAAGCCACTCCATAGTTCTCTTTTGCCTCAGCATTGGCTCCCCTCTGGAGAAGAAGTTTCACTACCGCTTTGTGATTACCTCTTACAGAATGCACCAGTGCTGTTTCCCCAGAAGCATCAATAGTCTCGATGATGACACCCTCTTCAAGCAAGTCTTCCACCACGGCTTCATGGCCTTGTTTGGCAGCCTCTATAAGAGCTGCAGGTTCCCGGAGTGATCTGCTGTTAGGTGGAGTCTTGCGCCCGAGCAGAAGCCTCACAGTATCTGAATGCCCCTGACTTGCAGCCATGATGAGGGATTTAAACCCTTGGCTGTCACTGGCGTTGATGTCAGCACCACCGTCAAGTAGTCCCTTGACTACGTCTGTAGGACCGCCCTTAGCAGCCAAAATCGGAGGAGTATGTGTCATGTGATCGGATGCTTCCAGGTTGGCTCCATTCTCAATTAATAAGCTTGCAGTGTCCATATGTCCTTTCCTTGCAGCTATATTCAGCGGTGTACGCCCGAGAGCAATTTTATCTTCAATATCGACGCCTTGACACAATAGCGATGGGATCAAAGCAGTGTGACCATTTCGTGCAGCTCTATGAATTTCAGAACCGATTGGTTCCCGAGCTGAGATGATGCCATCATCATGAGCACCGGCTTTGAGTAACACCGTCCCGACTGCATTGTAGCCTTCTTGCCTGGACCTACCGAGTGCTGTGAAGCCCGAGGGATCGCGTGCATTGATGTCGGCTCCGTGACGGATAAGCTGCTTGACCATACCTTCTAATCTAGCTTGTGCAGCAAAGATGAGCGGTGAACGACCTGATGTGTCGGTTGCTTCAATATGAGCCCCATGCTGGAGTAGAAGTTTCAACACAGCCTCAGAACCACTCCATGCCGCAAAAAGAAGCGGTGTAAATCCACATCGGCTCACTGCTTCAACATTCGCCCCCTTATCAAGCAGGAGTCTCGTGACAACAGAACGTTTCCCGCCTGCTGCGAAGCTCAGAGCAGTATGACCAAGAAAGATGTGCCTTGCATCAATATCGGCACCCTTTTCAAGCAAAAGCTCCGCAATTTCTGTATGACCGTTCATCGCTGCCAATTGAAGCGGTGTGTAGCCAGTTGGACTTCTTTTTTCGACCAATGCACCCCGTTCACACAGTAGACGGGCTATCTTCACGTTGCCATTGTTACTTGACAGGTGGAGTGGTGTCTGGCCGTGACTGTCCGGAGAATTGACATCAAGTCCAAGGTTCACAAGCACCCTAACTATGTCAATATTTCCAACAACAATATACTGATGGATTTGTTGCAAGATATTGGCGTCACGAGAGACTCGATCGTTTTGTGAGCTTTGAGCTTTTGCTATGACGATCGATTCTGTCTTTGCGATGGGAAGTTCCGCTCTCTCAACCCTGATAGGAATGTCGCTAATATTTTGTATCTCTTCCGGGGCATTGGGCGAAATGTTTAGATCTTGGAAGTCGCCTATCCATCTTTGTGATACGGTTTGTGAGGCCAACGTTGAGATCTCTCTTGTAGCACCTGTGTGGTCTTGAAGAGAGCTCCGCCTCGAAGAAATGGTGGACGGTCTATGAAGATCAGTGCTTGGCTCAAGAGCTACTTGTTTTCAAGGCCTACCTGCTGTGTGTACCTGACGTTGGAATCTCTGGCAGCCAATGGTGAATCCAGGCATGTTGCCTTGCCTTCGCTACTTCAAGCCTCTCACCAGGCCGGTCAAACGTTGGTGATCACGAATGTAGGCATGCAGGTCTCCATCAGGAAAGAATTCCATGGCTATGTAAAGTTTATTTGATGTCGCATACCATCCGAGCGACTTGACGAAATACTGAGTGTACTGAGATACGTTAGAAGGCTGTACCGAGAGATGCTGCGTTTATAGGCGACATGCCCACTAGCTTACCTTTCCATGAGAAAACTGTACTATAGATTCGAGCTCATGTTTGTAGTATCGTTTGGAATGCTCACTGTCCAGTCGAATTCGTTTGACGGCGCGATCAGTAATGTTCGGCCTCCAGCGGTACATGTTTGCAATAGAATATCGCCTTGGCCACCATGACCAAGAGTACGAACTTTTTTCCAGCGTTCTTGGCAATGAGGGGATGAAGGTGGTACATCAGGATCACGATGGAAGTGAACAAAGAATAAAGACATGATGTTGTTTTCCAGAATATAAGCTTCTAACCAAAACTCTCCCATGATGACTAAAAACGTGCTCAGAAAACCCTTTATTGTCTGTCTGTAAACTAAGCTCTGCGTGTTGAATATAAACTTTAAGCTACATATCCCAGCTACAAATAAAACACGTAGAATACTATTTAGACATCAATCCCATGATATCTGACCAATACGACAGCACAAAAATGGTAACCCTAGAAAGCTTGTTCATACTCTGGCACAGACCGGCGTGTTCATAAAAGACAGTGGAAGTTCGCATGTTCAGAATCATAGACAGTGGCACATTCATGATCCCACTGGCAATACCGTCTGTTCACCAGCAACAACATCTTTGTATGACATGAGACAGCTTTAAGAGCAACCTGATCTTCCACTTTCAAAACAACATCATCATCATCTTGCATCTATCCATCTGACAGTCAAACTGTTTCCTTTTTCAGAACTTTCACCGATCATATCTACAAACCCTCACACCAACCAACAAGATGTCGGACCGCACCCAGCTCCCTTCCCACAAGGAGACCAACCCTCCACACGCCCAACTCTTCATCGCCATCAACCCCCCTCTGAACTTCAGTCCCAAGATTGACTTTAAGGTCCCTAGCCGCTGGATGATCGCCGTCTTCAACCCCGTCACCAAGACTTGGCTCACTGCGCAAGGCCGCCAGAATGAGAATCGCTACGCCCTGATCAAGGGTGAAGCTCCCCCTGAGCACTCCAAGCTGTTTGAGGTTGCCAACATTCCGGTCTCTGAACTTGCTGATGTTGAAGCTCGGATTCGTTCTGTGTTTCCCGAGGAGCACCCACTGGGCGAGGCGCAGTTCAACCGCCAGTATGTGTGTGATGTCCTGAACAATCTGGTTGACGGTGGTATTATTGGGGAGGACCGGGCTCGGGATACTTTTCTCACGGTTGAGACTTTTTCACTTCAGTTGAAGGCGACCTAAGTCGATGGAAGAATTGGCGTTTCTATGATCTTTGTAGATCATCTTAGCCATTTCGCCATGTGTTGTATAGAGATACCATAGTCTCCTTGTTTTGGTAAACACAATGTCAATAAAAGTGTCATATAATAATTTTTCAATTTTGCTATGTGACATGCTCATTGCTTATTGCATCTTGATACAGCCACCGCTTGCACTAATAACAGATCCAGTAATCCATCGTCCATCATTTCCACAAAGCATCCCTACAACATCAGCCACGTCCTCGGGCTGTCCAAACTTGGGTATACTCTGCAAGGGAAAGAATTCATCCTGAAAGGTCTTGACCACCTCCGGTCCACAATCCATAACAGCGTCAGTCTCCGTCAAACCTGCGGTGACAGCATTTGCAGTAGTCCCAGCCATGAATGCGAATCGCTCATCCTTTCCACCAAAGGCCTGTGACCAAGTTCGACACAGCGACTCGCCGGCCGATTTACCAGCGGCGTACATGAGCTGATCGGCCCATGGGAGGCGTGAACGCACTGATGATATGTAGATTATGCGGCTGTTGGGCTGGAAGAACTTTCGGCGCACGAGTTCTTCGACGATTTGAACTGGGGTTTGCACGTTGCCTAAAAGACTTCTTTGGATCTCTTCTGTAGTCATTTGGCCAATAACTCCAGGCATCGGATCACCAGCTGAGTTCACAAGGATGTCGACGCGACCATTGAATGACTCTTTAAGGGCATCGGCAATTGTTTTAGCGCAGTCGGGGGAGAAGACATCGGCTATTATTCCTTTGATCTGTTGACCTGATGGACGCTCTCTAGATGCAGCTTTGTAAGCACGTTGGGTGATCTCATCGTTCAAGCCTGTTGATAAGGCTTCGACGCCTTTGTCACTGACGCAGGTACCAAGGATAGAGCACCCTCGGGATGCTAGGTTGAATGCGATGGCACGACCGATGCCACGCGATGCACCGCTGATTACTGCGACTTTGCCAGTGAGATCAAGTTCTCTGGTAGGCGAGGTTCTTTCTGCCATTGTGATGGTGTTTTGGTTGCTTGATGTTGAGCTGAGATGAGGCAAGTAACTGTGTGAGGGTGCTTGATGAGGGCCTTGTTGGAAGTAGATGCGATCAAGGGCAGTCTCTTTCCAATTCAAGACTTGTGAAGAGCAATGCCTCTTTTATTCAGCAGGCACGATTGATATGACTCATTTCATTGTGGTGGCGCGATGCGGGGTTTGGTGTTTTCTTCTGGACATGACTGTTTTGTCAGTTTATTGGCTCAACCTAACCTGGAGATCGCCATTGTTACGCAGATCGTCAGGGCGGGGCTACAGAATGAGTCGTCTGAGTTCCAGACAGAGACGTAGGACTTTTTAGAACCATAAAAAAAAGTCTCGACTAAATATGGCTTGATCACTCTTAGCAACGTATTGTTCTTCGAGACTTGGGTGAACCTCGGTGTAGGTGACTACTCGTTCTTACTTGAGTTAGCACGACAATCACCGTGCTAAACCGCAACAGCGCCAGCTGCATGCAACCTTATTCAACGGCATCTGCGGTTATCACGCTTGGCCTGAACAAAGAACGGTGAAAATTAAATCATTTTAGAGACTTTTTTGGTACGCATGTGTCATGAAACAGCCATAGAGAGACACAGAATTGATGACAATGAGATACCGTCTCAAATACAACAAAGGTTGGAAGATAAGACTCTGTTCTTTCAAGAACACAGAAATAGACCTTGTGACTTCGTTGGCAGAGAAGTAAATGCCTAAAGTCTCGACGAGTGTTACATTGTTGGCTGCCCAAGTTCCCGGATCCGAGAACGGAGGATGACATTCCGAATTCAAATTTAACCGGTGAATCCATCGATGACCTTGCAAGCGAGATCCGAAACACCGGTGCTTTATGCTTCAATACGCTTCTAATTGCTCAGTTTAGCAAAGATTGAGATTGAAAGGGTACACCATAGTATCTCATAGAGAAGTCGCCCGACTGAGTAATAGCTATCAGTTGTATGACAATGGATGCCCACGATGAAAGGTAACTCCCGCGCGCCCCTGGACCTTGCTGCTGACAGAATAACCATGTTTTCCTATTCATCCATCTCTGGACCGTGATGGATTGTCATCGCCCAGATTCATCAGCATCATTTCCCTTTTTGGGCTGTCGGAACTTGACAGCGCTGTCAGTTGACGCATCGAGACCACTCAATCTATAACGGAGCTATAATGGAGGACCATCATATCATTCTCATTGGGCGACGGCCAGACTGCTATCAGGAACGTGATCACTCATAAGTCCGTGCCGTTCGACCCGCAGCATTCTTTTATATCTCGCTCCTGACCCTGCATCACCTCATACTTCTCCTTCGGCCAGCCTCAATCAGCATCATCTCGAGACGGAATTATGAAGATCACTACTTCTCTTGCGGCGGTTGTGGCCTTGGTGCAGAGCACCTCTGCTCATTATATCTTCCAGCAGCTTAGTGTTGGGTCGACCAAGTACCCTGTCTTTCAGTACATTCGACAGAACTCGAACTACAACTCTCCTGTCACTGGTACGTCTTCATTTCTTGCCTAGTAAGAGCGTTCATTGGGTAGTCTACTAACAGCTGTGTCTTAGACCTGGATTCTAACGACCTTCGATGCAATGTCGGCGCCTCGGGAACCAACACCCAGACTGTCGGAGTCAAGGCTGGCGACTCGATTACCTTCACTCTTGACACTGCTGTCTATCACCAAGGACCGATTTCAGTTTACATGTCCAAGGCCCCTAGCACTGCCTCGTCGTACGATGGCAGTGGTGGTTGGTTTAAGATCAAGGACTGGGGTATGCTATCGCCAATCAGTTTGATCGACAGAAGAACGACTAACAACGGATGAACAGGTCCTACCTTTAGTGGCAGCAGCTCGACCTGGCCCATGTACCGTAAGTCATTATTCGGCCTTGAAGCTGGCTATCCGTGATCTGACATTATAAACTCTCTAGTAAGCTACACTTTCAACCTTCCCACTTGTATTGCCAATGGCGAATACCTTCTTCGCATCCAGAGTCTAGGCATTCACAACCCTTGGCCAGCGGGCATTCCTCAGGTAAATAGCAAAAACTCATTTCTCCGCATAACCTGACATGAGTCTCTAGTTCTACATCAGCTGCGCCCAAATTAGTGTTTCTGGTGGAGGCAGCACTGTTCCCAGCAACCAGGTCAAGATTCCTGGAGCTTTTAAGGAAACCGATCCGGGGTACACCGCCAACGTAAGACAATATTCTACCAAGTTGATAAGGAGTATATTAACGCTTGGCCTTTCAGATCTACTCCAACTTCAACAGCTATACCATCCCTGGACCTGCAGTGGTATGTGAAACGACGCAACTCTCCCAGAAGATACTATGATATCTAACTGTAACTGAAGTTCTCTTGCAACGGTGCCCCCGGCGGTGATGGTGGCGGCAGCAACCCCACTACGACTCTACAGACCTCAACCCGAGCGTCTTCTACACAGGTTCCTCCCGTGTCGACACAACCATCTGGCCAGGTAAGTCACGCACCCATGAAGGCCTACAGCTATCCAGAAGTAAATAAAATGTGCTGACTTGATATAGTGCGCTTCTCTCTGGGCCCAGTGCGGCGGAAGTACCTGGACCGGTCCAAAGTGCTGCGCCACTGGAACCTGCAAGGCGCTCAACGACTTCTACTCTCAGTGCACCACCTAAGATCTTGTACCAAATCAAGAGTGTATGACGAGCTCTACTGGTCAAATATTGTGAAGAGGCGATTAGGGAAACCATTTCATGTATGTACCTTCAATAGCTATCTGGAGAACCGTATAATCACCATACTGTCGAGAACCCTTTCTTCTGAAGCCAGGGATGGCTGCCCATTAACAGTTCGTAACCCCCCATGCAAAAACAGCTTGACCAAACTTGTGATCCCAATTCTCCTTGGAATGTCCAATTTCCTGTTCAGCGGCACAGGGTGCAGCGGCATACAGCCTCAAAACGCAGTTGGATTTCTTGGTATTACCCCATACCATCTATTCCAACAACAGTAAGTAACAAGTATTTGAAAAGGCATGAAAAGCAAGTTGACCTACATGATCGCCTGGAACACATGCTGGGATCGAGGTGCAGCCCTTGTTCTTAGATCCAGAATAGGACCCTTCGAAGCCAGAGCCTCTTGGACAGTCGAACTGCATGGTCCACGCATTGGCAGACGCGACAAATGCTAAGACACTAAGTGTGAACTTCATTTTCGCAAAGTGATGGATAGACTTTTTCAAGGTTGCAAGGTTAATAATATGCTTAAACATTCTCTTTTCACGGAATTACGCTCAATATTTATAGAGCAAGCGGTGTAATCTGCACGCCGTCTTATGAGAAATTTCGCCCCCACCTTGAACTGTAAATAGTTTCTACTGTGATACTATTTCTGTGCCTCTAGTCCTGCACGATGTTACACATCTCTCGATTTCGCTGGTGGTTTGAATGCCCCTAATCCTAGTAACTGACTGGCCGACTGGTGGAAGAGGTGCTACCCCGCCTTGAATCTAGACTGCGGCTGAAGTTGTTGGTCCCCAATCAGACACGCCGCTGCATACGCTCACCAGGCTTCAGTTTCAGATTCACAAGTCCACCCCAGCTAAAGCACATCTCGAAGATCACAGACGAAACGCGATAGCCGAGATCAAATCCTGATTTGACCGGCTATCAATCGATCGCTATCATGTCCGATACGCCGCAGTATCAGCACTTCATCCCGCAGTTCATCCTAAAGAACTTTGACCATCCTTTCAGCTGTCCCAAGGCCCCCACGAATAGCTCAAAATGCAAAAAGCACCATCACGAAAAAGGAAAATACCCCGGCAACCCAGTCGTCAACTGCTTGGAACTTTTGCCTGAGGGTTACAAGGTTGAGGAGCGTTCTGTCCGACGAGTATGCGGCCTGGATGACATATACACAGACCAGTCACCTTAAGCAACGTTTCCTCGCGAATTGGAGGCCAAGTTTAGCAAGCTGGACTGCGAGACGAGCGCCGTGATTCGCTGGATAATTAATGCTCACCAACGGAGAGAAGAATGGGTCAAAATCACTAGGACACAGCAAACAGTACTACGCAAGTTCGTTTATCTACTGAAACGAGTTTCGGGCTTCTTCAGGACACACAGCTGTAGCAGCATCGATGACTGCAAAAAGAACGACCGGGATCAGTTAAAGAGTTTATGGACCGAAATTAAATTCAACGACCGTTAGATGTTTGGTTACAGGGCTTGAGTTCTATAACCGATCTTGATATGGGCGTGACAGCAAATTGGCAACAAACCCTCAAATCAATCAACTGTCTACTATGGCCTTTTTTGCCATTTTGTGGAACACATCACCGAAATGGATGTCCTTCTGCACCCCGTCCAGCGAGGATCAAGAATTCATTCTCTCTGACACAGGAAGTCATGTCTACGAAGGACCAACTGTCGACTTTCAGGACAAGACAACAGGGGAGTCTCTGCGCCTAGGATCCCACCTACACCTCTTCGGGCCTATCTCCCCGCGATTGATAATCATCTTGAGAAGTTAGCATCTTCTAGAACCACATGAGGGTAAAAGCCCTGAGATAAAGGCTCAGCGTCAGCTTTTTCGACAGATTTGGATCGACTCAATCTATGGTCCAGGAACAAAGTCTATACTGGAAGGCCTTCCCGTTCACAAGGCTATCAACAGCTGCTCCACCTTTGTGAATGGAGTATTGAGAAATCGGCCGGGTTGGGATGGACAGCTTCGTCAGACTGGTACCTTCTCATACCCTTTCTGTAAATCTCCACGCACCGTGGATGCATTATGAACGGTCTTCTTTTGGACCACGCCTTTCATGGTCGGACAATCATCTTCAACAAGAAGGCTACATTCTTCGATCTGCTAGAATGGTTCTTAACGGAACCTTGTGAGGTTGGCAAAAGGGTAGGCGGAGAATACCAGACAGAGCAGGGGAGGTATCTTTCACGGTTGACCGCCTTGATACGTGCCGAGGGATGAAACATCTCGCTGCATATCATAGGTGGGCCAATCAACTATGACCTTGATATTGAGAGTTATAAAAACTAGAACAATGATGCCGCACGCTGGCTTGAGAGCCTTGAGAAGAAAGATGCCAGTGAGGGAGCTGCCAAACAGAAACAACGACAAAGTCCTGATACTGAGGTCGATGCGGTTTAACATAATTCAGTGGGTCTCCAAGATCAGCCCAAGAATGAGAAGGGCACTATCGAGGGACAGCCAACTGAACATGATCCGACGCTGAAACACGAAGAAGAATTGAGCCAAGTTGAACTCACATCCCTCCATGCTTCCAAATTCTCAACCCAGCACCAGTCAGCAAATGTCCAGAGGGCCCACCCTATGGAGCAACTGTTAGTGACGGTAGGGGTCATACTTTTTCTCACAGCGGTGACTTTTATGATTGTATTTCTGGCTAAGTGGTCAGATCGGTTTTTTGCAGGCCTGCTTTGGAATCAGTTTGTATGAGCTTTTGGGATTTACTGTTGGCTCCGTGTCATATATACTTCGGTGGCTAGTTTGGTTTTTGGAAGTCTTGTTTAGAATTTGTTGGTATCTGAGATAGCTCTTATGTTCTTAGTTGCTGCCTCCCTCGCAAACAGATAGAAATGACGGAGAAACAAATTGTTGGATTTGCTATGTATAAAATAGATCAATGTATGCTATAAAGGACGTTTTGGATCAGAGTGCACAAATCCACGGAGATGAATTGTGATCTGTAGAAAATAGAAGCAGCAGAGTGAAAGATCACGTACTTCTTTTTGCAGCTCTTAAGGTCAGTTCTTCGGGTTGTGATGTGATCCAATGAATTTACGCTGGTAGTCAGCCTTGATAAGTTCTCAAGCAACCAATGTCGACCCAGTGGGAAGAGCACGACACAACAACATACCTCCAATAGCATGTGAGCTCCATGTCTTGATACCCCAAGTTCATATCCTGCTTGATCGTTTGATTGGTCCTCTCGGCTACGGCATCGTTTAGTGCACCATATTCAACTCCACCAGCTGAAAAGATGGAACAACTCGCGCTAAGATGGATCCTCCCGCCCTCCACTTCACGCCGAGGTTCATCTTAGCTTTAACATATGACGTCTTAAGAGTCTCACGAGATGAGAGAGAATAAAAGAAGGACAGGAAACAAAAAACCTGGCCAGCAGTAGAATGAATGTCCGAATCGGCTTATCTGGTCGTCGTTCCTCCAACGTCTCCCTCCCAACGACATTCAGACTAGTCTCACCAATAGAGTTTCACCTTCTCCATAGGCACGTCATAGTCAAGTCTTACTCAGACCAAGTTCCAACCTCTAGCTCCGGCCTCAGCGGCTCAAATTATCTCTCATTCCTTCCACAACACCGTCACGAAAACACCTCAATTGCTTCAAAGATCTACCAATTGAGGTGATGAGCAATGACTTCCTCTGACGAAGCGTCAGCTCACCAAAATGAAGCCGCTAAGGCATCACCAAGGCGAAAACTCCCAGCATGGCTGGACCACTTCAACGCCCACGACATGAAGATCTTTCTCCGATGCTGGATCGCGATATGGGTCATGATGCTCCTCATCTTCATCCACCCCAGTCTCGTCGAAATCGGCCAAGCGACATTTCTCGGTGCCATTCTCCTCTTCGCTGTACCGCCAGCTAGCATCTTGTTTATTTACCTCCTCGCCGCGTTTTCGCTGCTGCTGGGAATGTGTCTTGCTTGGTGCTGGGGTCTGTTGACGATGAAAGCGGCGCTTGCGACACGCTCTGATGCCGAGACGCAGGCTAAGATTCAGGCGCTGCAGCAGCAGGTTGGGGAGATTGTGAAGACGACGGGACAGGCGCCGGCGTGGGAGGCGCAGATATTGATTCATGAGGGGTTTATGCTGGATGCGAGAGTCACGGCTGTGTATTTCAGTATGGGCTGTTTGTTCATCTACGTCTTGGCTCGACTGCGATGCGCGAATCCGAAGCTTGTCCTCATGCAGATCTTTGGAACGATTGTTACCGATATCTTTATCCTTTTTGGCCCAACACTTCCAACTTTTCAAGGCGACCTCGCAGCTATTCTCGTCAAGCCTGGAGCCATCGGGATCGGTCTGGGCTTAGCATGCTGCCTGCTTCTCTTCCCCCAGTCAACATCGTACATGGTTCTCGGTCAGATTGAGAAGCTAGTCCGCATGTCCAACTCTGCTCTTTCTGCGACCAAGAGGCGATTTGCTGATGAGGCCATCCCGCTTGCTGAGCTTCAAGGGAGTAGGGCTGGAATGATCTCTGTCTTCAAGGCCGGACAGCCAGCCCTCGCGTTTCTTCCGATTGACTTTTCTCGCGGTCGGTGGAACGCAGATGATATCAAAGGTTTGCACCAGCGAGCGCGCAAAGTCATGTTTTCCAGTCTGTATCTTCTGGATTTCCAAATTGCCCAGGTTCGAGGGAAGCAGAAGGAAGAGGAACATATCAAAGCTCAAGAAGATGGACGGATCGGACCCGCGACGGATAAAGAGAAATACGAGATTGGTCAACATCATCGACATGAAAATGCCACGATTTTGAGTGCTTTCCAAAGGCCTGAAGGATCCGAGATACGCTCCAAGACGAGAAATACTCTGCGTGACACGACATCGGACCTACTCGAGATCGGACCGCAAGCTATTAATCTTGCAGCAGATTACATTCATGCCGTCAATTACTGCCGGTGGATGGGAAAGCCTTCGCCGTCGCAGTGGGAGGAGCTGAATCGAAATCTTCACGATACTTTGGCAAGGTCACGTCAGGCGAGGGAGGCATGCGTCATCAACACAACAAAGGGCGTTCTCGAGGCCCACGCAGAATTGTTCGACGAAAGTGGCCGCCTCAAACCAGTGGAGGGAACTGATCGACCATTCCTACCCAGCATGGTGATTGCCATGGTCATCGAGGAACGCATTCTGAACATGGCCATTGCGATTGAGAAGCTACTAGAGTATATACTCCACCTCTCCGAAAAGCGAACAAATCATCGCATATGGGTTCCTTCACGCCTTCAATATGCTTTGGCCTGGATATTTCATGGACAAATCACCTTTCCAGGCTACGACATCTCAACAGAGGAAGATCCTGATCAAATGATGGATGGCGAAAGTTTTGACGAGCAGACCAAGGAAACTAAGCGAAGACTAGATATCAGCCGAGGATACAAAGGCTCTTCTGCGCAGAGAAGTAAGATTGGTCGAGTGTTCATCTCGACGTACAACTGGCTCGTCAATCCCTCTGGCATGTATGCGCTGAGAATGGTTGTCGTTACTATTGCGACGTCAATACCAGCTGTGCTTCCCAGTACAGCTGGTTTCTTCTACCGAGAGAAGGGCATCTGGGCTGTTATTAGTGCTCAGACTGTTTTACTTGTGTATCTGGCTGACTTTACATTTTCACTCATCGCGCGTACGATCGGAACTATTGTTGGAGGTGTTATAGGCATGGTTGCTTGGTACATTGGTGCTGGAAGCGGTGTTGGCAATCCGTACGGCATGGCAGCTTCAACTGGCGTTATGATCATTCCCATGCTTTGGTGGCGTCTCTATCTTCCCCCATCATTCGCATTTGCTACAATCATGGGCGGAGCTACCTTCTGCCTCGTTCTCGGCTTCAGTTGGGATCACGACCATATTGTCCAGTATGGTCTTCCGGGTAAAGGCTACGAAGCATTCTGGAAGCGAGTAGTCACAGTTTTGATCGGTTTCGTCGCTGCATTCGTCGTGCAATTATTCCCAAGTCCACCATCTGGAACGACGCACGTCTGCAAGATTCTCGCAAACTCGGTGCGAAGTCTATCAGATCACTACGCTCTTCTGATTTCTCACTGGGGTCGGACGGATAGAAATCATGCTCTGGGTGCAGTCGCAGAGCATATTTCCATCGAAGTTGCAGAGATATTACTCGCTGTGAGTCCGTCCATCGCGTTGCTAAAAGGCGAATTGAGCTTTGGGCCATTCGATCAAAAGGTTCTTGCACAAACGAAGGAGCAGCTACAGTACATGAACCAGGCACTCGGCGGTCTTCTCAACCTCGCATCTACCCTACCAAAAGAGATGCAGGACCGTCTCATTCGCGTTGCGAATATCCTTGATGAGCGGTCCATCGGAGATGTCATGGCTGTTCTCGGCATCATTGAACAAGCTCTACGCACAGGCTCACCGCTACCAGAACGATTACCTGCACCACTTGTTCGACGCGCCATTGATTCATTTTACACTTCGAAAAGCGAAGTTCTTTTGACGACCACCCTAGTCGCGGATGAAGACCACCGACGATACTGCGCAGCCGTGACGCTGTATCTCAAATTCCTGGGAAGCATTGATGATTTGCTGATTGTCCTCAAGACAGCGCTAGGAGAGAGGCACATCATTTATCAGTGGGACGATGTCAAGGATATCGCATGAGTCGTCAGACCAATAACACTGTTCGTAGACCGAGCTTCAGGTGCATGAATCAGATTGGACCACAATTAGCCGAATATTTGACATTGATCAGTTATCGTGTGAATGGAATGCAGTCGTGATTTCAGCCTCAAGGTCGTCGTCGTCCAATTATTATCGAGGCGTGCCGAGCTCCAGCTCCTTCAGGTTAAAATCTCACAAGCGAAGTCCGTTGGTGGCGCATCGGGCTCCACTACGTGGTAAGACTATTGATGCGTTAGGCATTGACCCAACACAAGTAGAGTGACTAAAAGGCAGTAGGCAATTGTGCTGCGTGTATAGTCACTCTACCTGAGTCGCGAGAAATGGTATCGTTACGCCAAGCTCATGATACGAAGGGCTGCACGACGACAGGCAACCATAAGTCCTATGAGAGTAGGTATTTTAATTCACCTCGAGTCCTTTTCTTCTTCAAACTTAAGATCATTCTTCCTCAATCTAAACATGGCCGCTCTCCATATTCTACCCGTTGAACTTGTCGCGAATATCGCCGGCTATCTGTCACCTCAAGATGTCAAAACCTTGAGCTGCACCAGCTGGTTCATGCGGCACGCTGCTCTTGGAGTCCTCTTCCGAACTCTCAATATTCCCTGCCCACTGGCGTCTACTCAAGCGCTAGAAGAGCTCATCCACAAGTATCAAGACTTCATCTCTATAGTCCACTTGCATCTATCCTTTCAACCCAACAAGGAGGAACAACCCCACGAGGGTCCTATGCCTAGTGCATGGGGAGCAGCTCCAACGGACACACTCGCGAAAATCACGCGAGGCGATATCCTCAGCAAAGCCAGTTCTTTCATCCTCGAGTTCAACGGGGCACAATTTAAGCACGGTGGCTGGTGGGGTGAAACCGCAGCTTGGCGAGATCCAAACATGCTTGGTAACATCTGTGACAACGAGGAGGAGTGGGATGAGACACTGCAGCAAGAACAGGATATTATATGGCGTGCGCAATACAACGAAGTCATGCGAACCATTTCAGTAAACCAAAACATCACGAACCTCAAGATACAAAACCTCATTCCCAGGAACGCTTCCGCATGGGAAACGGCGGAATGGGTGTCTTTCCTGGGAAGGCTGCAGGTTTTAGAGATTGGTGTCTTTGGCGGCGATGACGGCGATTGTTTGCACACTAAAACTGGTTTCATGGAGTTTATCGAGAATTTGCCGTACTATATCATGAGACATGCGCAAAACGTCAGGCATCTTACTCTCGAAGCCAGTCTTGACGGTCTGTTTGGAGGGGCATCTGCTAACTACTGCATCCCTCTGCCCTTGAAGGAAGACCATTTCCTCTTCCTGCACTCCCTCACGCTCAAGAATATCATGATCGGACCTGATCTGGTAGAGTTCCTCAAAAGCCGAGCCGATTGCTTTGAGGAGCTTGAGCTCCATGACTGCATGTGCGATGGGCCTGAACCGGAATACGGACCCGGTTGGATCCTGGATTCCCTGACTTGGGCTGATCTCTGGAGAGCCATCCGGGAGAGCAATATGCGACTTTTTAAAGTGTCCGTCGTACAAAGCAAAACACCACCGCTTCTATGGCAAGAGGGTGATGGTGAGGAGATTGAGACCAGTGAGGATTCTGTCGCGGCTGCGAGGATTAGAAAGATGCTGGAAGAGGATAGAAGTTTGGTGTTGTGGAGATATTCTAGGGTTGATTATAAGTATGGTTGGATTGTGAATCTGTCGGATGATAATGTTAAGTATTTTGAGGTGGGTGAGGATCAACGGGAATATGTAAAGCTTTTGAAGGTGTTGGAGGAGAGGAATAAGCAGCGAGGGTGATGGAACAAACGGTGAAGAGCCAGTCGACGGACAGCGTAGCCAATTGGCTATTAAGGATTGCCATGCTATGGAAAGCAACTACATACTTATCTATACAACGATGAAGTCAGATTGTGTTAAATGTCTCAACCATGACTCTATCCTCATTCTTTGCCAAACTCTTGACCAAAGCAAGCTAGATCAGGCTTGCCCATCTTGACAGATTCCGAAGTATGCAGAAAGTCTCAGCTGAAAAAAAAGAAAACTAAAAGATTTAGGAAACAGCAAAAGAAGAGGGTCTGGCCGGGGATTGAACCCGGGACCTCTCGCAAGCTAAGCTATAGGGTTTTCCCTAAGCGAGAATCATACCACTAGACCACCAGACCGATCAAGTTCAATAAAAGTATGTCCCAAAACTTGGTCTATGAATGGATTCTGATTTCGCTTAAGCACTTGCTCATAGACGGTCGCTATTCAACGGACACCGAAGCTCGGGTCTGCTCTTCAACTGAAGGTCCAATCATCTTCAGGGGTCCAATTTTGTCTTATCTAAACGCACTCCATTTCCCTCGCCTAGATAAGCTTATTGCGCTTTCTCGTTACTGAAATTTCAGGACCCTTAGCGCGGTTCTTTGGCTCTGTGAATACTGCTTTCTCAAATGCCATCGTTAAACTACAACGAATTTACTCAAGTCACTGGATCGTTCCGTAACTTTGTGTCTCCCAAAAAATGGCTGCTGATGGGGTTGAAGGTGCATCAACAGCCAGGTCGGTGTAAGTCCATTGGGTCCAGCATTCAAACAGCAAAATCTGTTCCTATCAATAGTGAAACACTCACCATTTCATGCGCTGCCCTACGGGGCTCCATCCCCGACGTTGATCAAATCTGGATCTTTTCATTGGTTGCCTCCAGTGGATGCCCTGTAAATCTCGCTACGGGGAGCCTAGCTCAATCAAGCTTAATCCACTGAATGAATGGATTTCTGCCTGGCTAGTCCCCTATCGCTATTCCCATTCTGTTCCCTCTCCTTTCCCAATTTCCCACTGTGATTTTCCCTTCTTCAACATCTCATCGTTCATTCATTCGCTCATTTTCAGCCACAAAATACTTTCACTTCATACACTCGCTTTCAATATTCAACATGTCTTCCGCTCTCGTCACCTCTCTTCCCATCTTCGCCGATGCTGGCTCGTCGATGACTCTTGTCGCCGAAGTCCTCGGCGCAGACGCGGATCATACAACATACGTTCTGAACTGCCCCTACGTTGACCCTGAGAGCGAGGAGTTCCATACCATGGATGACTGCGGTGTCTACAACAACACCTACATCATTGGACCATACATGAGCAAGACTCTCCCTCCCGGTGCAGCTAGCACAGGCGACTTCGATCTCTTCGTCACGATGCCCGGCGACGCAGAAGACGACTGGAAATTCTCCATCCACTGCGAGATGTCGCGTACCGTCGCTACGAAGTGCACCACCATCAACATCGGCGGCAACGACGATGGGCACCCTACCGCAACTCTCACCAACACTGAAGATCTTGAGGATTACGGGTTTAGAACATTCGACTATGGTGCTGTTTCTATCACTGCTGGTCAGGAACTGCTCGACGCTAAACACGCGAGCGCCACTGCAACTGCTAGCGACGCCACCAAGACTAAGGCTTCGGGAAGCGATGCTAGTGGATCTGAGACTTCTGGCGAAGCTACACCTATTAACACATCTGGTGCCTCGTCTTCTTTCACGCGTGCGTTTGGTGCTCTGTCTTTGGCCGGTGTCGCTGCTGCCCTCGTCATGTGAGGTTCCGGCTCGGAATAACTCTGTCTTTGTACAGTTCTTGTATAATCATCAATAATGAGGGCTTGGGGTTGGAGACGATGGGTCGCGTAATGCACAGGATTAAGCTTAATATTTTATACTTTAGGCAGTTGACAAAAATGAACCAACTTTTTGTCTCATATGTGGTTGGACGATATGCCTAGGACCTCCTGTTTAAGTTTGAACCTGTCCGATTGAGTTTTTCCCAGGCAACGACAGCCATATGAACCACAGCCCAAATCGGACTGCAAACTGAGCCCTTACATCATAAGCCAACCTAACTTCGAAGTGTTATCGGGGTGTGAACAAAAAGGCATCTCGAACATGCACTTCATGGGAAAACCTAAGTGTAATCACACTCCCCAGTGTCAGTCATGCAGAGCAGCTTGGGGGTGTAGACGTGTGAGTCGAAGTTAAATCATGGCATGGGGCGTGTAAATATCAGAAGCGAGTAGGATCGAGCATAATTGAGGGGAAAGAGCCTCGTAGTGTGTGGTCCATCCTTTGGGTTGGTGCTAAGAAACGCAAAATGTCGATGTGATGGAACAGGGCAGCGCCCTCCTTGAGCCCTCTTTCGAGTGATCACAGCAAAGATGTCTCGTGCTCCTTCGAGGGTTCACGGTTGAGGGCCCCTTACACTGGGAATCTCTGGCAACTGAGAAGACATGGTAGAGAAGTCAACGATCGTGAGTGATTATAGGAGAAAACCAGGGCGGTTTCTAGGACGGCCTTGTAAGTAGAGCGTAGTGGTTGACTCGGGAACCAATGTTCTTATAGCGTGGCTAGGCCATTGGTGGTCTGTGAAACCCTTGTCATCACCACTATTCTGACTATGGGATAGATCTTGATTTAAAGGAAAATAATGTGAGCAACGACATCCCTTGATATTCTGTGTTTTGCAGAGTAACCCTCGTCACTTGAATTCGAGAAGAGCGTTACCCTAAGTATCCTACTACCTACCTAGGCACTTTTTACACGTCCAACTGCCTTCGACAGTTCCTCGCTGCTCCTGTTTCGGGGATTTGCTGGACGTTCGACACTGTGCTCGCCACCGTGAAAACAAATAGTGGCCTAAGACAGAGGAAACGCATGACCGCACCAAAGCATCACAAAAGTAGAAAATTCACACCCAAAGCCAAGACAAAATCATTTGTGAGAGGAAAAAGTTACCTGAGAGGTGAACATAGGGCATCCAATCCTATGGAAGGGGCAACAGCCGGAGTCCACTGGCACATATGTTTAATATAAGCTTTTTACGGATCCTGCTACTGATTGAAAGTTAGATCAACTAGTGCAATGTTAATTTTGATATAGTTCCCCTAGTCGAAAATTGTAGTTCTGGACTACTGCTTCCCACCAGCTTGGGCGAGGACGTCTACATATGCACTGAACGCAGCTAGATATCCAAATCCAAAATGACCATATCACTTATGGGGTCCAAACGGTTGCTACGACATAGGGGATTCCCATGCTAGTAGACTTATCATATAAGGGAATGAAAGGGGATACTCAGGGGAGCAAGAAGCAGTAAAAAGAATTACGCACGATTCACTTGCAAGGTGTGAGATTACTTCGTACTCATTTGCCCCTTCAACCCTACTCAAGAGATGGTTCCAGTGGTGCCTCTATCTAGAGATATCAGTACATTCATGACGAATCAAAGCAGTCCCTTTGATTGAAGACTTCGTGACTCTCCGTGTTACTCATCCATCAGAGTCAAAGACCGGACGAAGGACCGTGTAAACAGTATGCCGGTATTTTAACCAGAACTATGTACTCCCACTTCACTGTGTCAAAGTGAAGGGGCAATGGATTCCATGCCTTCATTCGTGGGGGCAAACATGACGATTAAACAAGCTTTCATTCTGTAGTCTTTAACATCTCACTTCTTCAGGTTTGACTTCTCTTCGGTTCTATAAGGTGCCAGAGCTCTTTCTCTGTCTTCCTTTCTTCATTCTTCTCACTCAATCACATTCGACAAACAAGTCCAACTTTCGACAACTCACACTTATCACAGTAACAAGCCCCAAAAGGCAATACCCCTTCCTCCCTCTACGTTCTGACATCTAGCATGGCTTCAACTACAATGAGAACCAACGAGCAAGGTGAAAAGATTGCCTGTTCCAAGTGCCGTGTAGGGCACCGAACATCCAAATGTGTTGACGCCCCCGGCCACCAAGGTAAGCACACGCCCTCCCTCAAGCACACCCAAATCAAGACTAACAAACTTTACAGATGACTTGCAGGTGATCCGCTCAGCTGGTCGTCCAGGCAGGTCCAAGACTGACCCAGCAAGGGCCGCTGAGCAACGGGAAAAGAAGAGGAAACGTCGGGTGGAAATGGAGCCGGAGGAAGAAGGTGCAGCCGGTTTTCAACGAGAGGCGCACACCTTTGGTCTTCAACGCACAGCTTCTGCACCTGTGCGGGGGAGCTTTGCTGCTGGGTACTCACAGCTTTCTGTCCCCAGGTACCAGAATCTGGGGAGCTTTGTGAACCCCCCTGCTCTTGTCCCTTCTTTTGCCCGGCGTTCTAGTTTCCCTCCTGATCCCCTTCGTGTTGGCTTACCTGAGCCCATCAGGCGTCCCTTAGAGCAGCCAGCCTATCTTAGCATGGGCTACCTTCCTGCCCCTCCTCTTCCCACTGTCTCTGCTCCTGTTTCTGCCTCCTCTGCCCCAGTTTCCCAAAATGTCTTGGTCAACCAGTTCGATGCTATGGCACAGAACTTGTTGGTCAACAACCAGGTCATGGGGTTTCCTCAAGTTGACATGATGGCTCAGGCTGATCAAGGGGACAACATGATGATCCAAACCAGTCTGGGAGATCTTATGGAAGCTGGGGGTATTGTCCCTCCTGTTCCCTCTATCCCATCCCCCGACCTCTTTCCCTTTAACGAAGAGGCTCGGGAGATGGTTTCTTGGGACGGGTTTATCCCTGAGCAGCCTGTTCAGCCTATGCCAGCGGCCAACAGTGATGTCCAATCTTCCGGCTCTCCGAGTTTCTCCGAGTCGTGGAATCTTCTTGATCTCCCAACTTCGGATAACTCCTTCACCACGGAGCTTCCCGCACATGGGACTCTGGCTGATCAGAGGGCATCGGCTTCATCTGGCGAATATCCTTTCTTTGATGCCGGACCCCATGTTGCCGACCCCTTTGCGGGTGGAGATTTGTATGACCCTGGAGAAGAGTCTGGTTCTCCTGTCGAGACATCTGGTGGCTTCTTCCCTTTCTCCTACGATTTTCTGTGAGGACTGGGAGAAGCAGAACCTGGGGTATTGTGGCTGGCTGGCATACTGTCTTGGAAATGTTAACCAGAGGAGCAGCTGGGAAGAAGGTTAGAATGCCGGGTCAAGTCAGCCTAGAATTGCTGGGTATTTCGAAATGTTCTGTGAGCCTGGATCTCTTCTCTTCTTTCCTTCTTCTTTGTCGGATCTAGGCCTTTTCCCCAGCGTACCTAAATCCTTTATATCTTTAGCGAATCTTCCCTTCCTCCTAAGATTCTGCTTGAGGGCTCTGAGAAGGAAAAGTAGATTTAGGAGTCATGATAGATTAAGGCCATGAAAGTAACACAAGTCATTTGATTATTATTGGTTACTACACTTTCGCTATTATATAATAAAACTGTCCCTTGTGCCTTTTGAACAACACCGATTCCAAAGTTAACTCGCATACTCAACCCCTTATTCGTCCACGCTCGCGTAAATGTTTCTGCCTGAACTCTCAATAGCCAGGCATCCATCAATTTGCTCCAACCCAAGTGACACACGCTACAGCCGCTATTGCAGCCAAAGCACCCAGGATCAACATTTGAAACCCTTCAATCATCCACGAACGCACTGACGCATCTCCTGTTTGTAGGATGTAGCTCTTTCCAGCTCCAAAGGCAAACAATACCAACAGACAGAGACACGAGCTCCATTGAAGGCCGAGGCCAACTGTACTGGTGAAGAAGTAGGGAACTAAGGGAATGATGCCGCCGATGGTGTAGCCTAGTGATATCGAGAGGCCGGAAATAATTGGTGACTGAGGCGTTGGTTGTGAGGGCGATATGTCGTCTTTTAACGTGTTTAAGCGTGATACCACGCGCTGAAGATCTGACGGTTCTTGTTGAATTGTGTTGAGGATTGTCGTGACTATTGAAGATGGGAGGTCCAAAGGCTCAAGATGTTGTCGCACCAGCTCCTCCGCTTGCATCTGCATTTTCTCGGATTGCTCAACCATGTAGTCGCTTTCGCTATTCCTTTCAAAGCTCTCCCTCGATTCCTCCAAGTCTTTTGACTTAGTTTGGCAAGGTGCGCATTCGTCCCGTGCCGCGAGATATCCTCCAATGCCCATACTGATGCTACCCGCACATAGCTCTGCTAATCCGCCCGTAATGACAGTATCCGTCTTTCCAAGCGAACTAAGTCCAGCCGTGAGGGCAAATGGTACTGTAAGTCCATCTGAGAAACCGAGCGTAAAGTCGGATAGAAAGCGCTTCAATGCTGGGCTTTGTGATGACTTCATTTTGAACGATGTTGCTTATCTCCAAACTTCAAGTTCACAGACGAAGATGTAAGAAGGAAGAAAGTCTCAAAAGAAGCAGAATCAGAAGTCCTTCCTACCTCCCACGTGCCTTCCTATTCCATCCCATGATGCATCCCATCGGTGACAAGACAGGATAGCTCACGGCATGATATTGCCGACCGCAGCACAAAACAGTCCCGCAAGCGAAGTGATCTACATCGCACATGGTACAACGCCGCGATCTTACAGGTCGGCCACGCGCTAGCGACCGCTGACCAAAGTGCGCTATTTGATTCGTCTGCCCCTGGGAGATGGTGTCCTAGTGCAAAAGATCCCTGAAGCAAGAAAGGCTAATGGATGGATCGTTCGGCCCGTTGACTTGGCGATCTGGCATGTGCTTGGCAATTGAACCACGAATTTATTGAAACACTATTGAAAATCGGTATTGAGAATCTTAGAGGCTAAGATTGAGTGTAATTGGCTATTTATTCTATCTAGACTGATATCATAGAGATGATGCTATTTACATTGTCCTGATTACACCGAGTATCTATACAGCAATCTAGGTAGACTTGGCAGGCTCATAACCCTTAGGAGGGTTAAGTCCATCGTTAACCTCAATAGTATCCTTGTAGTAAGTAGGATTCTTACTCTTCTTCCACTCCTTACGAATAGGCTCAAAGATCTTTCGTCCAGAGAAACTATGCTCAAGATCCAAGTTGGGCGCAACATACTCCTTGTTTCCACCGTTAGTGTTGAAAGGACCAGCATACGAGGCATTCCAGAAGTAGCTGTCCAGCTTGTGAGACTTCCACTTTCGGATCTTGTCACCCGTCTTTTGCGCAACCAGCTTGAACACGTTGGCGCCTACGTCCCAGCGGCCAAGGGTATCGAGACCCCAATTCGCGGAGACGGTGGCGATCTCGGAGTAGTGGTTGTAGAAGCTGTTGTCGCTTGTTCCGACGAGATGCTTGGGGACTGCGTCGCCGAGAAGGATGCCGAGAATGTGGTTCTGACGAGCGTAGGTCTCGTTCTCATCCCATGTAACAAGAACAAGAGTGTTTTGCATAAAGTGCTTGTCCTTGAGAAGGGGTTCGAGGAAAGTACGAGCCCACTGACCAGCTACAGTAACGGAAGTGTCGTGTCCGTCAGAAGTCATGTTGGGGGTGATGAACATCCACTGAGGAAGCTTATTCTCCTTGAGATCCTTGTGGAAGACAGACTTCTCAGTATCGACGAGCGAGAGGTTCTTGATCTGAGAAAGGCGCTGCTCAGAGGTAGCGATGCTGTCGTGGAGAACAGCGGGGTTGTGCTTGCGAACGTAGTCATTCTTGCCGTTCTGGTGGTTCACCCAGGAGAAGCCCTCGAAGCCAGAGTAGGGCATATCTTCTTGGTACAGACCCCAGGAGATACCGCGGTGCTCGAGGAGATCAATGACAGTAGAGACGTTGCGCGGGTTGCGGTTGAAGTCGTCGTTCTGCATGCCAAAGTAATCACCTGCAATGGCGGCCATGTAGTTTGGCTCAGAGGGATGGGTCACTCCGAAGTAGTTCTCGAGAGTGATGCCCTTCTTGCGGAGCCAAGTGAAGTTGGCTGCACCAATTAGTTGTCATTCTTCGATAAATTATGGAGGGAAAACTTACGGTCACCGAAAGCCTTCTCGTAGTTCTCATTCTCAAAGTAGATAATGGCAATGCGATCAAATGCCTTGCCCTTCACCTTGGAAGTAGGACTGCTAGTCTTAGCAGTCGCAGCAGCAGCAGCGACTTCAGCGGTGCCAGTGGCAGTGTAGCTGGTTTCCCAGCCAGTCTCATGCTTGTGCTGCTTATGCTCCTTGGGAGGCTCATAAGAGTGGCCAAGGGCCAGACCAGCGACGGCCAAGAGGGTAGCAGTTTGGAAGAGCATAACGATTGAATTCAAACACAAACTTGAACTTGAGCTAAAGATCGACGCTCAATTGGCAGCAGAGTAATTGGGTTTCATATAGGAATGCAGATCAAACTGCACGGATATCGTGCCGTGCGTTTCTCCACCGTCGGTCAACGCAACGTCGTTGGTGTAAATCATATTGAACTTTTGTAAATAGCTCTCGGGAGAATGTAACGCCAATGGACTGCATAGGCAGGGCACGTGTGAGTGTCTTTGGGGCGTTGGAAGGGTTCTGCTCGCGTGCCGACTCTTCCGGTTTCTCGGGTTTAACGTCACGCTAAGATGATCCCTGTTTGGGTGGGGTGGAGTATGCATTGAGGGTTCATCTTGGAGCTGGAGTTTGTTCTTTTGAACGAACGACATGACAACGTGGGCTTTTTTTTGTATTTTTGAGTGTGAGAAGTTATGGATGAGATCAAGTCGCCTTGGGTGAAGGAGGATGAGAGAGATGGTGAGGGGACGTGGTTCCTTGGTGATGAGGCTGCTTTGAAGTCAGAGCAAGCGGTTGAGAAAGCTTCATCGAAGACAAAAACACCAAAAAGCAAGGGCTTGACGATATTTATCGCTGTCGCTGGTCTCATTTCAATTCTCCTCTTGGCTGCTGTCACTCTAAACCTCCAGGTCCGACCCTCAACACACAAAGAAACGCATCCAAAACCCCCTCAACCAAGCAAACCAGCTCTGAGGCCAGAGACAATCAAACACCAAGAACCCATCCCCTCAACACCTCAACTCCGCGACACAAAAGAATACATCCTCTCATCATCATGGGACTTCAACTCCCCTCCAACAACAAGAGAATATTTCTGGACCATCAACGACGCCGTCCTCAATCCCGATGGCATCTTCAGACCAATGATTCTCATCAACAATCAATACCCCGGCCCTCTCGTTGAAAGCAACGAAGGCGACACTATCATCGTTCATGTTGAAAACAAAGCTGTCAATGCGACTGCGATTCATTTCCACGGCATGTTCCAGAACGGCACGAATAATATGGATGGAACAGTTGGCATTACTCAATGCGCCATCGCGCCAAACTCAAACTTTACTTATAAATTTGATGTCAAGGGCCAGCATGGCACGTATTGGTATCATGCGCATCATAGCGCACAAGCATCAGATGGATTGCTTGGACCTATGATTGTTCACTCCGAGAAGGAAAAGGACCTGCAGAAGATGGACTACGCGACTGATAGGGTTGTTATGGTTCAGGATCATTACCATAACTTGACATCGGAGCTTTTGATGGAGTATCTTGCGCCAGATCAGGAGAATAACGAGCCGGTGCCAGATAACGGTCTTATCAATGGGCGGAATGTTCGCGATTGTGCGGACTTCGAGGGTTGGGCGTGCAATACTACGGACCTTGCGATACCGACGATTGATCTTGAAGCTGGGAAACGTCATAGACTGCGCATCATCAACGTCGGTGCCTTTGCAGAATTTCAGATCCAATTCGACGAGCATCCCTTCTACGTCACCGAAGTCGATGGCACAGACGTCCATCCTGAACCGATCCATCGAGTAAACGTCCTTCCAGCGCAACGGTATAGCGTTGTGCTTGAGACAAATGTCACGACAGCTTCGACGTTCTGGATGAGGGCTAGGATGGTGACACACTGCTTCAAGAATAAGAATGAACGTCTTCAGTCTGAAACGAGAGCTATCATCCGATATACTGGCAAGGATGAGAAGACAGCTTCTGAAGAGCCAAAGAGCAAGGAATGGCTTGATGCGATTGAAGTCATTTGTCGAGATCTGAACACCACCGCACTTCGACCTGTTGAGGTTGTATCGCCACCTCCAGCGGATGAAGTCATTGTTCTTCGCGCGAACTTTGAGATAGGAGATTGGCGTTTGGCAAGGGGGTTCTTCAACGAGTCAACTTGGCATGCTAACGCAACGCATCCATCCTTACATCGGTTTCTCGACGGCGGATTACAGAGTACATCTGTCGAGAACCCCATCACCATCAATGAGAAGGTCTTTGAACGCCAGAAGGAATTTGTGTTAGAAACAACCGGCGTCCTAACGATAGACATCTCCATCAACAACTTCGACGACGGCGCTCATCCCTTCCATCTCCACGGGCATAAATTCTTCGTCCTCCTGCAAGGCCGAGACGGTTATCCGCCCAGCGCAGCAGATCTCCCGAAATACCTAGAATCACACGACCTTTTGGAGAACCCACTGAGGAGAGATACACTTACTGTCGAGGGGTATGCTTGGGCTGTTATTCGTGTTGTGCTGGATAATCCGGGTTTATGGGCATTTCATTGTCATAATACGTGGCATGCTGAGTCTGGAATGTTGATGCAGATGTTGGTGAGACCGGAGGTTATGAAGGATTGGAAGGTTGGTGATGAGGAGAGGGGGTTGTGTAGTAGGGAGGGTGTTATGAAGGGGATGAGGCCGGATGATAGTATTTGGTTTGGACAGTTTAGGTGAGAGGATGAAGGGGGTTTAGACCTTTTGTAGGATATGGCGTTCTTGGTTTTGGTGTTTTTAATTGGATCAAGTTTCTTTCCAATAGTCGAGTCGCTTGTGACGACGAAGCCAAGCGGCTGATGACACTGCACTCTAAGTGACAAGGGTAGAAAGATAAGGCAATGTGAATATGAAATGGTTAGACTATCCCCCTTCTGACAATATTTATCAGTTCGAAAGACTAAAAGTCAGTATTCTGAGATATGAGCTTCTTTTCGGCGTGATATATAATGAACTGCTCAACGTCAACAGGCAATCATTTGGAGTTCTATCGCTGCCTACGTATAAGAGAGTCTCTGAACATGGCGTCTTAGGAGTTTCATTTCTGGCTCACCTGGTGATATTATCAATGCTATCCAACAAGCGTCTTCTTTCAATGCATATTTGCAGGATGATAGCTGCTGTCTTAAGATCATCACTGGTTTAGGGGATATGGAATGAGCTGTCTAGAATTGTACCTTTAACAACTCACTTGCAATGGAGTAGGTAGATGGCGAAACAGGCAAGTCCTGCTCCATGGTAACAAATACATCTCAAATTATGAGAATTAAAAGAATTATCAATCTCCTTTGACCCCGCATTGGGCATCCTGGTTTTGATCGAGAGTGAAGGTTGACAAGTGACGCGGTTTTCACAATCTTGCACTCCAAGACGTTGCAGGAGTCGGGAATGCAACAATCGCAAACTTAGAGTGAGTATCATTTGCAACGGTATGATTCTCCAATTAACCTTTTTCAATTGTGTTATTAAAATTAATCCTTCAATGACGGATCCGTGGGCCTTGTCTCCGAAGACCAGACCATCGCTCCAATCTCAAAACAGCCTCGGAGGTTGGTCCTCCGATCCCCACACAATGCCCACGATTCGGCCCCAGAAAGACGGTTCATGTCTCCTTACATTACCGGGCTGGTAAATACCACATAGGTGCACTTTTAAAATTGATCATGTGCCCGTGATTCCCATAGCGCGGAGTCACGTCTTCCGTGGTCAGTTACGGATCGGTTTAGTGACGATTCCCGGATGGAGAAACCTTCCGGATACTCAAGATGATTGTTCGATGGACTGTCCAAGGCTTGGCGGATGAAAGCTCCGGAGAATGCTACGGATCGCGGGCCGGTAGTTGGCTTTTTGCGGGATGATTGACAGTTTGCTCATCTTAGTGTCGCCAGTTATGGTTCGACGGATGTCGAGCAACAAGTTCCGACATCGTCGAAAGATATACTCCCAATCTGGCTAAGATCCAATTTCTATATCCTTGGCCACTACATATAAAAGATTCACGAATCCCTCAATTTGTCAAACTCCTCAGTTGACAAGCGCATTCAGATCAACCAGCATCATGAAGTCCCTCTTCGCTCTCAGCCTCTTCACCGGCCTTTCGGTCGCTCAAAATGCCGCCTGGGCCCAATGTGGTGGAAACAACTGGACTGGCTCAAAGACCTGCGTTTCTGGCTACAAGTGCACCGTCGTCAATGAGTGGTACAGCCAGTGCATCCCCGGCACTGCTGAGGAGCCTACTACTACCCTCAAGACCACTACCAACGGTGGTAGCACGCCTACTGGTACACCTGGAAATGGAAAGTTTCTCTGGGTTGGTACTAATGAGGCGGGTGGTGAGTTTGGCGAGGGCAATTTGCCTGGAACTTGGGGAAAGCACTTCATCTTCCCTGATCCCGCTGCCGTTGATGTAAGTCAAACACTATAATGATGAGAATGAAACTGACGTGGTGTAGACCCTCATCTCTCAGGGCTACAACACCTTCCGCGTTCAGCTCCGCATGGAACGCACAAACCCCAGCTCCATGACCGGGCCTTTTGACACCGCTTACATGAAGAACCTCACCACAATCGTGGAGCACATCACCGGCAAGGGCGCCAACGTCATTCTTGACCCTCACAACTACGGCCGCTACTTTGACAAGATCATCACTTCTACCTCTGACTTCCAGACGTGGTGGAAGAACTTTGCTACCCAGTTCAAGAGCAACAGCAAGATCATCTTTGACACTAACAATGAGTACAACACTATGGATCAGACTCTTGTTCTGAACTTGAACCAGGCTGCCATCAACGGTATTCGTGATGCTGGTGCTACTCAGACTATCTTTGTTGAGGGTAACCAATGGTCTGGTGCTTGGTCTTGGCCCGATGTCAACGACAACATGAAGGTATGCGTTCCCCCCTCTTCTGCATTGACTTCTTAGCTAACATCACCAGGCTCTCACCGACCCTCTTGACAAGATCGTCTACGAAATGCATCAGTACCTCGACTCTGACAGCTCTGGTACTTCACCCAACTGTGTCTCTACCACCATTGGAGTCGAGCGCGTCAAGGCTGCTACCGAGTGGTTGAGGAAGAATAAGAAGGTTGGAATGATCGGTGAATTCGCCGGCGGTCCTAACGATACCTGCAAGACTGCTGTTAAGAACATGCTGGACTATCTCAAGGAGAACTCTGATGTTTGGAAGGGTGTTACCTGGTGGGCTGCTGGTCCTTGGTGGGGTGACTATATGTACAGCTTTGAGCCTCCCAGCGGTACTGCTTACTCGTACTACAACTCTCTTCTCAAGACTTATATCTAAGTAGAGATGCTGAGAGTGGAGAAGAGGTATTTGGAGGTAACAATATTGGGATGTTTTTCAGTTGAACTGGGCAGATAACAAGAGCTTTGGAATTACCCAGAAGGCACCAATGAGGATTCCCATTTATGGATGTTCCTGGTAGCTTTTATGAAGTTGATGATATATCTAATCTTTATCACTCCAGTACCTAATGTAAATAACGCGCTTGTGCGGTTCACCCTGCCTCTGGCTTTGGTATACCTGACTGAAATACTCTATGTAATATGTCACCCCAATCTCACAGAAGCAACAGAACGTTTTGTTCGAAAGCAAGCCTCCAAAGTGGCAAAATCGTCATCTAATAGGCTTGCATGACTGTCAAGAAGTTATTTATCTAAACATCCAATGAATGTCTGTCACGCTGATCTACTCGAGTGGAATTCCAGGTTCTGGTAATATTCTATAAGCTTCAACTTTATAAATCTCATTCTATATACCATGATGCCTTTCACCCACTAGATCGTACTCTTATAGTAGTTTTTAAGACGGCCAAGCACGAAATCCTAATATCAGATAACAGAACCTACATTAATATTCACCGGACACTTCAACTAAACTCTCAGCGCACGTAAAGCGGTATTATATTTTAGCATCCATCGGCAGACTTGCGTGATTCAACCAAGTGTGAGATTTATATAATGTTCCTATCACTTTTACCAACTCGGCCTATTCCGCATTTAAAGGTAGAAAGACAAAATCGCATCCAAGAGTTGTACCCAAGAGCAATGCTTGTTACCGAAAATGTTTACGATGAGCACTATATCATCGGGAACCTCGGTACCGCTTTTAGGTTCTACAATGACATGATATCTCATGATGAGCAGCTCGAAGTCCAATCGAGGGTCGAACAAACCCAGGCAACGGAAATATCCATTTGGCTTTGTGGAGCCAATACGGGCGCGTGTGGGGTAGCGAACTTAGATGCTGATTGAGTTTCCCGATTCCAGTAATCTTGGTCCTACCTTTAATGGTTTCGTGGTCTAACGGTTATGACTGCGGATTCTGATTCCGCCAGCGAGGGTTCGACTCCCTCCGAGACCTTTCTTTTGCACTTTCTCGATACTGTTGCAAGTATAATTTTATTTTTATTTCTTGCATTTCAATTATTGATTCCAGGCTCTTGGTCCTGTCTACTAGATAAAACGTGATTAATTATGTATTATACAGTGTTGGTATCATGCGCCTCGCTGGAATACATCTTTGCTATATGTACAGGTGAATGTGACTCCAATCCGTCCCCCATCTATGCCAGCTCATGTCTCTGGTGCTGACCAATCGACAGCTCAACAGGTCTCTGCTCATGCATCATCTCAGCCGCCGGCGTCGCATTATTCTTCTCTGCTGAGTAAACAGAGCTGTACGCGGGGTTAGGCGACACAGCCATGGGAGAACTGCCAAGTTTTCCGGGAGAGTCTGGTGAGCCGGTGCCGGCGACTCGATACTTACGCTTGTTTCGGCGCCAGAAGAAGAATGCTGCGAGGGCGAGTGCGACGACGCCTAGGGTGACGCCCACGGATATACCAGCGACTGCGCCTGTTGAGAGACCACTGCTGCTACTGCCAGTGTCATTACTCTCGTTGCTGGTGTTGCTGGGGTCGCTGTTTGAGTCCGAAGTGGCGGTGGCGGCTGTTGAGTCGGAGCCTATTGTGCCAGCTGTAGCGGTGCGTTCACCTGTTGACTCAGGCGGCTATGACTTCAATCAGCTACGGTCGCGTATGGGTACGATTTGTTGACTTACCGCTGTGTATACCGTAGAGTACATCTCATTATTCACCAGCCCAACACTACTCATCAACCAATGCTGCCGCGGTTGCGCCCCCTCAAGATCAGAGCTCAAAATAACTGGCCCGTTAGGAATACAGTCCAAGTTCCATTTCGTCCCGTTCTTAACATTCGTCAACCGATATGTATCAGAGTCCCATAAGGAAATATCCCATTGCTGCATCTCGCTGTCTTCAATGGGCATCAAGCATGGCCTTGTGCGGAGCTTTTCGTCGATGACCTCCGGTCGGTAGCATACGGATAGCTGTTTCTTGACGGTCGTATCTGAGCATCGAAGTTGGTATCGGCCGGGCTTGTCTCCTATCTTTTGCTGCACGACGTTAGTATCTTGACTTGGTTCGCCAGAGTTATCAACATACAAACTGCCAGTATGAATTTCCGTTAGGAGTCCCGACTCTCAAGTCGCCTCCTGGCGCGGTAGGTTGAAGCATAGACTTAAAGTCCCCATCGTTATCATCGACAGCCAACTCGGAGAGCTGATACCAGACGTTAGAGTCAAGATCAGTCGCAGGCTCGAGAGTCGGCATCGTCGGCGAGTGGAGTCAGAAGGGCAAATAAATAAATACGCGGGAAGAAAAATTCAAGCTAGAATTAAAGTTGAGAGGACAAAGAAAGGGAGGATGAGAAGGAACTCGGTCGATGGGTAGGGCTGAGCTGGTAGACTTGCCAATGAGGACGGCATCTTGGCGGCTTACTGTGGGTTTAATCTCGTTAGGGATGTGAGTAGACTGATGATTGGGTAGTGTCTGAAACGGTCGGTGACATTTCTGTTGATCAATGGAGTTTTGATGCGCCAAGTGGACTGTGATGTTCCCGTGTCAGCCTTCTCCGTCGGACTCGGACTTGTCATGCCTCTATACCACGCCAGTTGAACCACGTTCAGATATGTTTCCAAAGTGCCAATATAAATATTCACTGTCTACTGCTATAAAATCGCAATTTTGACTGTTGTTCTCTTCGAATGGCCCCCTCAGCAGCCCCAAAGTAGGATCAGCGATCATCCACAATGACTGTATCAAAAACCGAGCGGACCAATCAGCGCGAATGATCTTCCATGCATGTAAGACGCGATCACTTCTTTTATTTCCCGACGCGTCTAATAATGGAACACAATACATAATCACCGTTCGCATAAAACTTACGATTCTTCCTACTCACGTGTCTGTCTGCCTTGCCGATCGTTGTAAGCTTAAAGGCAAACGGAGTCAGACTTTGTTTTCCATGCCTTAGGCTTCAAACTCCATTGGCTTGGCAAGTTTCAGCCACTGCCGCAAGATACGGGAATAAGACCGCCAATGTCTCGAATCGTGCTTCACCATGATCGTGGAATTTTGGCGCTGTAATTCCGCGGTGCACCCAAGCTATCGGGTTCGCGAGCGAGCCGAGGCTCGGGCTCGTGGTGGAGCCCGGATACAGTGGTCTCGATGCGTCTGAAGCCGCCGAAGTCCGATCTCGCTATCATGAAGATACGAGGAAGACTTGATAGAGCAATGAGTTCGTGATGTTTCGACTATAGATATCGTGATAGTATGTGATATGTGACTGATGGAAATAGAACGTCTTTTCCTATCTGCGGATGTGGCGTGCTGCTTTAGGTGTTTGGTCCGAGGTCTACTTTGGTGTCGAGCATGAGTGTTGAATAGTGTTTGTTGCTGTCAGGGCAGACGTATTTGCTTATTCTTGTCATAACTAGTAAAGGTCAAGGTGCTTCGACTGTTTCTGTAGCTAAGGTCAAGACCACCGTTGAAGCTTAAAGCGAAAAATACCCTAGAGTTCAGGAAGAGAAGTCTGATTGTCACGCGCCACAACGCTTAAATTAGTATTGTGCAGTTAGCTTCGTCCCAAGATATAGTGAGAATATCTCACTGTGAAATATTCAGGAGGGTTGGATGTTTGCAAAGTGCCCCGTCATTTGATTGACACTCGTCGAATTCCTGGGTTGATGTTGCTGAACAGATCACGGATGCCCCCCAGCTTCAGTCATGACCCACTATCGTCAATCTGCAATGAGCTTAATCATAGATCCTCTTATCTTCGAGCCTCGGTATCTTTTTTCATGTTCGAGAAAATCTCCAGTTGACTCGCAAGAATACGCTCTCCGCATCCCAAAGAGGTGACGTGCTCCTCGACCCTGTTGGCGTATCGCAACCCCAGCAAGTTCACCGCCTCTGCTTCACCTCAACCTCACCATTCCACAAAGCCTCACCTTACAGTTTCATCCTCATTCAGCGCGCAAAATGATCAAAAATGTGACAACAATCGCCTCAAACTTCAGCGCCGCTCGCTTCACCACCACCGAGCGCGACATCCTCCTCAAACTCCTCATCTTCTCCTCCCGCACAACCGCCTGGCTTCTCGGCCGAAACCACGCCCCGATAACCTCAATCCAGCGGTGGCAGCTCCTGATGAAACAACTAGCACTAACGGCAAAGATTCTCCGAACCGGCAGATTCATCCAGCAGTTCAATTGCGCCGCCACTGGTGCACTAACGCGGAAGAAGCACCAGGACTATTTCCTAGCATACGTCACCGTCATTCGACAGCTGCTGATAGCGGTATACCTGACGTTTGATAACGCGACTATCGCCAATAGCATCGGCTTTATCCCCTGGAAAGGTGCAAGACGGTTGGAGATCAGGGCGTTTCGGATATGGTTTGCCGCTGGCGTCTGCGGGATCATCACGCAGATATACTCCCTGTGCCAATTGAACCTCCCCAATCAAGTCCCAGAAAAGCAATTGATCTTGTGAGTACTACTGTGCATTTATTTATTTTCACGTGTAAATTGAGATTCTGTGCCGCATCTGACATAAGACCAGTAAGAAACAAGCCAGCAAGCTCCAATTGCTAGCTGGTATTTGCGACGTTACAGTGTCTTCAGTAGCTGCGGGCTTGATCAAATTGGACGAAGGAGTCGTGTGCGTGTGCGGCGTGCTAAGCAGTTTAATTGCCATCCACAACCACGTGGTTTTGGATAGATTAAATTAATCCAGTCCTGTTGCGTTTAGATATGTAAAAGACCAACGTAAATAGAGTTCTTGGCTTCTGGGCGGCATCATTCCAGAAAAGGGATCTAGGCGACATTTCTGTTCTTGGCCTGGACCGTGATGGCGCCAAAGTTAATTGCCGACCTCGGAGCGCTATTCGATAGTGCAGGTTAGTCTTGATGGTCTCGGATGAATGAATTATGGAGTGGAGAGGAGATCTTAGGTGAGGAGTGATAAGGCTGATTTGCGAAATGTTACTGGGTGACAAACCTATCACGTACAGAGAATGACTGGCTCAGAGACCCCTTCTTTTTTATCCGCCCGTTTATTTTATCATGCCTGTCACGGAGCATTCAAATCGCGGTCCCTCACTCGTCAGGGTCTAGACTCTCACAACCCCTGACCTATTCCCCTCCCCCCTCCTCTGCCACGCGGTACCATGAATCACCTTCCTTCTCTGGCCTCTACCTTGCCAGCTTGAAGCTTGTAGCGATAAAAAAAGCCCCTTGAATGCTGGACTCAAAGGTAGCCAATCCCGGCATGTCAAAGTCTTGGCCTGGAGGCACGCCACTTTGCACTGTCGAATGTCCAATTCTCTCAAAGCAGACTAGTTGAAGCGCTGTTCAGGGGGCTGGCCACCACAGTTTCATCGGGTCACTGCCCAGAAAGAGGATCCTGTCTCCTCATTGCACCCGAAGTGACCGAAGTTCCCCTTTCGCCTCCCGTCCCTTGCGCTTTTTCATTCCTTCGCCCGTGCTTTTTTTTTCTTCTGCATTGCATCTGCATCTTTTTTTTTTATCTAGTGGCCTTCCCCGTCGAATCGTGTCGATCACTTGCTTTTTTCTTCCCTCTTTTTCTTTTAACCGCACGCACATTGCGATGACATGCGGCTCACGGACCAGACCATAATTCCCACGTTGTTTGATCTTTTTTACATAATTATTACCTGCATCTGATCTGACTCCACCACATCAATTAAGGCTTGGCGCCTTTTTTATGTTTTTTCACCCACGATCTGATCTCTTTTCTCTCGTTTTCATAACATAATAACCTACCCCCTCAAAATGTCACATGATAAACCCAAGACCACCGACATCAAAGTCGAAGTGGCACTCACTCGCGATGTCGAGATCATCGAGATGAGAAACATGAGCAATGCCTCGCACAAAGATGAAAACACAACGACATGGGCCATCTCAGCGCCGAAGCAGGAAGACGACAAGGAGCAGAATGATTGGCTCGATGGATTCAGAAGAGCGGATAGGCGAAAGTTGAAGAAGGGCTGGGATAAGGGTTATCATTCTGAGCCGAAGCCTCATGTTCCGGGGGATCGGTATTTCGATATTCGTGCGGCCAATGCAAAGACTGCTACGTCGGCGCTGGCGAGGGAATTGAAGGGCAGGCATTTACAGATGATTGCGTTCGGTGGTGCTATCGGTACGTGAAAGTCAGTGATGATCGCGAGAGGCGTGCTAACATGTGATAGGCACTGGCCTGTTCATCACTTCTGGCAGTGCTCTTCACCAAGGTGGTCCAGGAAGTGTTCTCCTCTCATACATCGTCATCGGCGCACTTCAATACTGCACCATGCAATCCCTCGCCGAGCTCTGTGTCATCTTCCCCATCGCCGGTTCATTCTCTGCCTTCTCGACTCGCTTTCTAGATCCTTCCTGGGGGTTTTCTATGGGATGGAAGTAAGTCTCACCCACTCATTCATGAGATGAGAGCATCGCTAACATATGTAGTTACTGTCTTCAATGGCTCTTCACTCTGCCTCTTGAGATCATCGCTGGCGCGTTCACAATAACTTACTGGAACGAAGACATCTCCAAATCCGTTTTTGTTGCTATTTTCTTAGCAGCCATTTTCATCATCAACCTGTTTGGTGTTAAAGCGTACGGTGAAGCTGAATTTGTCTTCTCCATCATCAAGGTCACTGCGATCGTAGCCTTCATGTAAGTCTCCTCCACTACTCACTGAGTGTCTAAAAGGCTCAGCGGCTAATAAACATAGCCTCCTTGGAATTGTCATCAACATAGGAGGCGAACCTACTTCGGGCTACATTGGAGGCCGTTACTGGATCGACCCCGGCTTATTCAACAACGGCTTCAAAGGCTTCTGTTCCGTCCTCGTGACATCATGCTTCTCCTTTACCGGCACCGAACTTATCGGCCTCGCAGCAGCAGAAACAGCCAATCCTCGGAAATCCCTCCCCAGCGCCATCAAGCAGGTCTTCTGGCGCATCACCCTCTTCTACATTGTAGCCCTGATGCTCGTCAGCCTTCTCGTTCCTCATGACGACCCCAGGATCTTGGACGCTAGCTCCTCCAACTCTGCGGCCTCACCTTTTGTCGTCGCTATCGAAACCGCTGGAACCACTGTGCTGCCCAGTGTTATGAACGCTGTTATTCTCATCGCTGTTATCAGCGTTGGCAACTCGTCGGTCTTTGGTTCTTCGCGAACACTCGCTGCTCTTGCTGATCAATCTATGGCACCGGCTATCTTCTCCTATGTTGATAAGCAGGGTCGACCTTTGGCTGCCATTATCTTTTCTTGCTGTATTGGACTTTTGGCTTTCATCGCTGACCTGAAGGCTCATGATGTCGTCTTTAACTGGTTGCTATCCATTAGTTCTCTTGCAACCCTCTTCACCTGGGGCAGTATCTGTCTTACTCACATCCGCTTCCGCAACGCATGGGCGCATGCCGCACATACCCTTGAGCAACTGCCATTCCGCTCACGACCCGGCACATACGGCTCCTGGTTCGCTCTGGCTGGATACGTTCTTGTGCTGTTGAGTCAAGTCTGGATAGCCGTCGATCCTGTTGATCACAAGAAGAACGAGACCACAAACGACATTGTGCAGAACATTTTCCTTAATCTCATGGCTGTTCCTATTGTCCTGATCATGTACCTCGGACACAAGCTTTGGTATAGAACAAACTTTGTGGCTTTGGATGATATTGATATCCAGACTGGACGACGTTATTATCGTGTTCATTTGATGAGTGATCAGGAGAGGGAGGCGCGTGTTACCTGGCCTTTGTGGAAGAGGGCTTACCGGTATTTCTGTTAATGAAGCGTTGTCTTTTGTATTCTTCCGGCTAGGATATGAGTTACCAGATCAGCTTTTTTAAGAAGGCATAATTAAGGAATTTCATGACATTGACCAACCTTGATTCTGTCCACCTACTCGCCTTGTGTCTTTGCTACCGTAGCTGTAGTCATTGTAGTCCATTGCCTAACAAATAACGAACATTTGACGCAAGTTGATTTCCAATGCTACCCATGCTCACGAGACATCGACTAGATATAGAAATCGCCACTGCGGCTCAAATAACTTTGCCACCGGCCAAGCGCATCAATCCGCAACTTCAACTGCCGGATATGAACTTAATCTCGGTCCGATCAAAAGTTCATCACTTTGGCCGCAGCGCATGAAAATTCATGTATGCAAACCTGCGGCGTTTGGAGGAATGAAACAGTTCTGTTTCATTCAATGATACCTAGTTGAAGTGGGGATAGCACCGAAATGCACGGAGGTGTTGCAGTGGTTACTCAATGACATTTGAGTTTATGGGGCCTTGTTGTATTTATCAGATCATGGAAATAGACTTGACCGGGGCTCGGGTATCACCGTTACATTGCGGAGCCGAGATGTCGAAACCGCTGGAGTGTAAGCGAGTCGTCTGAACTTGTAAGGTAATAATTGCGAGCTTGAGTCCACTTGGTGATCAATGAGAAAGAGGGTGCATTGTATTGCCAAGGAGTCAAAGAAGAATTAGATGTGTTGTTTGGAATATCTGCAAACCTTCCAGAGCATTCCCTCTCATGTTCGCCCTCAGGTTCACCCATGCCAAGCCATACCCCAGCCGTTGAAGAAAATCCCTTGAGACCACGGCTGCACGGCTCGTGTTCCCGAACTATTAATCTATTTACCCAGATATTAAGCTTTCAAGCATCCGTAGCCACAACTTAACGCTTCTATCTTATCGACCAGGACTTCGCTCCTCTCGCCAGACTCACTTCTCCCGCAGTGTGAAAGCAAATCCTTTCCGAAAGGAATCTTGGCTGAAACGCTGTGCAGGCATCACCCAAGCTGCAGGCACGAAAACATGGATTCTAACTGGCCGGCTGCATTCTCCACGGGTCACATCACGGAGGATTCACCGGTGACCGGCTGCAAATCCCAGACCAGATACAGTTCTGTGAGGGCACTTTATCGTGTTCGTGCTTCGCTTGCGTGACGATGCTGGGAACCCCTGGCCCTTGTCTCGGGAGGTATCTGCAGCTGTGCCTCAGTGGCTGTAACTACCTACTGCAAGCCTCTTCTGTACCATCGGAGCATTCACTGTTTGGAATGAGTTCGTCACAGTAAATCCCGCGTCGATCCGTGGCTGGCTTGGCGTAATGAAGAGAAGTAGCAAGTGGTAGTGACACTGTCACAGGATGTGAAATGGAAACATTCTGCAGGATAGAGTTACGTAGTAGAACGCCAGATGTGCATGTGAAGAAGACTTGATGCTGTGACTTGTCTCAAGTGTTGATCCTGGTAATGAGGTGCATACAAATATCTACAGCTATTCCTTCACCACTTCATCTTTGTTTGTCTTCTTAATTGATGCTTTTAAGTTTTAAATAACTGATTCACCGTGGTATCTACGTATGTCAAGTCCAAAACCTCCCAGCGATGGGAGTCCCTTCTTCCCCATCTCCGAACGAGCTGCCAACCTCGCTGTTGCGCATCTGGGGATAACGTCACCGCTTCTTGCTATTGCGTTGACTATGTTTGTAGCGAGGATATGGCTGAGGGTAAGACCGGTTTGGAGGGTGAGTTGGGAGGACTACAGTATGCCGATAGGAGTCGTAAGTTGGCTGTTTGTATTCTTTCGGGAGGCTCATGACTGACGGTCATTTGATCCAGTGCGCAGCTGTCGTCGACTTTGAATTCCTCATACCGCAGATGTACACATCACCATGACTCATCACCGAATCTCAAGTAACTCGGTCACGACAATACGCATTCTTTGCGATTCCCATCTGGGGTATTGCCATGATGTTCATCAAAGTCAGCATCGCAATGATGATGCATCGAATCCAGCCAACTGTACTATGGTGGCGTGTCTTTTGCTTCTTCATAATGGGCATCTTAATAGCCTACGGAGTCGCAAACACATTCTTCATCCTTCTTCAGTTCAGACTTGTGACCGAGAGCTTAAATCAGCGAAAAGAACTCAAAGTACAGAGAGCTTAAAGTTCAATGAACTTTATATGCTGAAGATTACTCGGTATGAGTCAAGTTGGTCTGGATATTTAAACCTGGCTGGCTGCCCCACCAAATTTTTCTCTCCAACATCATCACAACTCTCATGAACCCACAAGCCTCAAGAGAATCACCAAACACAAACATATATATCTCTGCCACAACCTGGTCTCTAAATTCGAGGCTTATATCTTCGGTTTCGCATAATTCTCAGCTTTCGAAAACGGTATATATGCCCTTGCCTTCTTTTCTTTTCTTTTCTTAACTTACTGCACTTCGTTCTGCAATTCATTGAGAACTCAAGCTAATCAACTTTGTTCAAAGAGCTTCATTCACTATGTCTTCCAACAGCCCTCGTGGCCCTTGTAACCGTGACTGAAGCCGTCGAAATACATATGGATCTCTTATTAGCCCCGAAACCTCCGATGAAACAGAACCCTTGGTGGTTGTCAAGTCAGCCCGGTACCGAACTGCGTCGCCAGAGTTGCGACGCCTGCCTCTGTTTCGATCCGCGACCAGACACATTCCTCCCGTATTTGGCAAAGAGATTCAAGAGACGATATACAAGGAGGTCCATAGTGTTCTCCGAGCTCGTAAGCTTGAAACTCCAGATACTATCGTCGACATCCAGATGCGTGAGCAGCCTGATGCTCCCGAAACCGCACAACCAACAATCCTGGTCATTACGCCCTGGATCTTTGGTAAAGAAGAAGAAGCTCTTTGAGTAGCAGCGGTTGAGTATATCACCAAGATGTCGACAAGACTGATTCGAGACGCGGGTGATAACGAAACTCAACTTCACGTTGAGATAATCGCACCCGAGCTCAGCACCCGCATCTACTTTGCTCCTGTGAGAAACGAGCTGCAACTCTTCCAGCAGTGGGACAACCTTCGCTCTATGGTGAACCGACGCCTCAATGCTCATTTATCGACACGCGGGAGAATGACTCTGATCGCCCTACTCCGCTATGGCCTCAACCCTTACCCAAGCAACAACCCAATCACTATATACATCTCAGTCAACTATGAGTCAGAGGAAGAACACTGGCAGCGTGTCATCGATGATATTCAAAGCAACATGAGCAAGTTTGGATACCCAGAACTTCCTGTTCACATCGAGCACAACGTCGGAATCCACGTCGCCGATTTCGAGCTAGTGTCGCCAGTGGGTGACCGTCGAGAGATCCAGGCAAAGATGTCAGCCGGCAACTTGCGAATCGATGGTGACTACAAAGAAAAGATCGACCTAGGTGACCCTATTGGTGCTGCACGATACGTGGAAAAGGGCAAAGACAAGGGTAATCCTCTTAGTGGCACTTTCGGGTGCTACATCGAGATCAAGAAGAAGGGTTCATCAGTCTGGGAGAAGTACGGCCTTACCAACTACCATGTTGTTCGTCCTGCTTTCACTGGCTTCAAACTTGAAGTTAGCGATATGGGTAAGACAGAGATTGCAAGTCCTGAAGTACGATCTAATCTATACCGAGTCGACAATGACGGCTTCAAGCCTTCATCCATGATACCCTCAGTATCTTTCGAATGTCCGCCCAGAATCAAGCACAACTTCACCATCTGGGCAATCAACGATGAGATCTCTCAAGTAGAGAAGTACCAAGCTCAGATGTTATCAGGTGGGACCTCTCAGCAGGAGAAGGCAACTATGGATCGACTAGACGCTGAAAAGAGAGATTTCGTTGGAGAGAAGACAGCAAAGCTCGCCCACTTCAACAAGGGCTTACATACTATTGGCAAGCTCTATGCAGCGTCAGGCTTCAAGGAGAGAGCCGATGATCAGGGGAGGCTTGACTGGGCTCTCGTCAGGATCAATAAATCCCGTGTCGGCAGCAACCAATTGCCTGGTAAAGAGACCTGGAAGAGATGGGGCGCGAATGCACCTCGTCTTACCTACGATAAACCTCTTGGACAGCAGACAATGAGCATCAGTCCCAATCCTCCAACAGGCATGCAACGAACTGTCCACGGGTGGAAGCTGGGTGCAACAACAGGCGCCACTGCTGGAGAGTTTCATGAGATTAAATTCCAAGTGGACCTCGCTGACGACAGACATTTGGGTGTTCAGACCTCAACTGAAATTGCCTTCCAATCTTGCGATCCCAATATTGGCCCATTCAGCTCTCGTGGTGATTTTGGCTCGGTTGTATACGACGAACTTGGCGGTATTGTTGGTCTCTTGTTTAGAGGACAGGTACTCAATACTTCATCACGCTTGATTTATATCACGCCAATTGAGCACGTTTTCAGCAGTATCAAGGGAGCCTATCGCAAGGACGAGATTGAAGACATTCGGGTAGCAGAGAACTAAGAGGCCACTTCATCGGGAAACTGGATTTATTCTCTCCGACGAGACTTTGCGCCGTTGAGCTTCAGGGATATGAGTGGACCCGCTGCTATTGAGGATGGGAGCAGCAGGGTGATTTTGGACACCTTGATCGTCTTACGCAGAGCACTACTCACTCTGGTGAACATTGGGGTATTGGTGGGCTATATGGTACCATGACTGATAAGTGGCAGAGTCGTAAGTCCCTCTCACTCTCACCATCTGCCCTGCTTAATGTACTGACTCTGATAGCTGCTGATCCTCTATTCTGGGTTCATCACGCCAACGTTGATCGCTTCTGGTGGTCATGGCAAATCCTCGATCTCAAGAAACGTGAGAAAGACATCTCTGGTCCTCTTGTCAACTTTGACTACAACAAGATGCTGCTGGCAACGTTACTCTTGGCCATGGCATCTTTATTGGTGAGACCGTCAAGCTCAAGGCCAAGCTCAAGGACGTCATGCATATCAAGAAGGGTCTTCTTTGCTATGAGTATGAGGACACTTATTAGATGATTGCACGAGGTATGAGACTCGTGACGACTTAGACATTCTTGACACTAGCTGTCCGGCAATTCAATATCCATTTGCACTAACTGCCCGTTCAATTGCCTGTGACCACCTTCGTACTCCCGTATTCATGATAGCTCCGAACTATTTCGGAGCTTACAATGACATGTCCTGATCAACGTTATGCAGTCCCCTCTTTTGGTGAACCTTTTCGGACACCTTAGGTAATTATGCCCGCTGACGGGTGTGCTGCACAGTTTGGAATCACCAGTAGAGGCGCCTGATTTGATCACGTAATTTCTTGATTCCAAACGCTGACTGCAGCCGAGATTCTGCCGCGAGAAGGGCGCTGTGATCTATGATTCAGTATAAATGTTTTGGAGTCGTCGTGCCATTATTTGCTTCATCACCAACAATAATACAGCAGCAATTGATTGACTTTGAATCAAAAGTTACCTACACTCGACCCTTGCAGCAAACATGTCTTCAAACTCAGTCGTTTACCACTACCTCGCCATAGGCAAGCTTGGCCGCGGAGAAGTTGTCAAGTGAGTATTATGTCGCATCCTGTTTGGATAGTCAGATGTTCTTGGGCTAACCAATTGATAGGCTTTTCTTGAAGGATGCTGGCATTGACTTTGAGGAGAAGCGTTATAAATACCCTGATACCTGGCCAGAGACCAGCGAGAAGCTGAAACAACAAGGCATCACCCGCACTGGAAGCCTTCCTTCTCTTGAGTATAAGGGTCTCATTCTCACTCAGGTTTGTGAACTCATTCTTCAACTCTAAACAAATACTAACATATTTAATAGCATATCCCAATTCTTCGTTTCCTCTCTCGCGACCTCGGCAAGTATGACGGTGAGACGAATGAGGACAAGTATTTGGTAGATGCCGTCTCCGACATCTACGTCGATTGGAGAGTATGAGCACCAGTCTCACCCTTCATCGTGCAAGCTCTAACTGAACCACAGTCCCAATGGGTCGCTTGCCTCAAAGGACCAACCGACGAGTACAAGAACGAATTCCTCCCCAAGTACTACGATCTCATTGCGCAGTACTATTCTGACCGCGAGGGACCTTACCTTCTCGGCGATGAAGTCAGCTACGCCGACTTTGCAATCTACCAGTCCATTGACAACGACACACGAACCAAGACCATCCCTGTAGGTTGCCTCTCCCTGGACAAATTGGTAATAGTTGAATAAGACTAACGGCCTGCTAGTCTAAAATTCCTGATGTCCTTCTCAAGTTCAAGGAAGTTTTCGAGGCTAGACCCAACATTGCTGAGTACATCAAATCCGAGTAAGAGGAGTCAGGCTAGGGAGGCAAGAAAATTAGGACATCTATCCTAAGTGTTGAAAACAATGAGGCAACTCTAGCAGGCTTATGGGTCTCCTGCTGAGCTTACATTAACATACTCTTCTCAAGTCTCAAGTTGACTGATAAATACAATCCAATTTGTATCTACGTTCTCATTTATCACTCGTGACAATGGTAGCAACCTTAGCCCCATCCCGTTTCAGCCCTGGAATCAGCCTTTTGTAGCTACCGCCTTATCTGCTACAGCCTACACTAACGCTGACTGCGCCACTCAACAACCCCATCTCATCTGCCTGCTGACATTCAGCCCTACGGTTTGGGTATTTCATGCAACAAATCCCCGCATCGTAAAACACAAGGCCTCTTCATGCATCGTTCAATAAGCACAAGGCAAGATGAATGAAAATGCCCCCAAGCTTTGCTCGGCCTGCGCTGCCATCAATTTCGACAAACTCTTCTTTCGAGACTCTGCTCCATTCAATCCCAGCCACAGACCGCCCCCAGATCCTTGCCTAGGAACACTACAGGAAATCTTGGATCGCTCAGAAGAATGCGACGTCTGCAACTTGATCATCGATGCTCACCGACAACGATACATACAAGCGCCCTACGGCTTCTCGGCAAATCATCCAGATTTCAGAAGCAAAATCTTGGGCGAGGAACCTGACATCCACGAGGAGGTCAAAACATACGGACTTCGACTCACAGTTAACGATGAGCCGATCAAATGTTATCTTGAATCCCGAAATTTCTCCTCAGACAGAATTTTACAGTATTCGGAGGAGGGCCTTAATCAGGGAACTAGGGGCGTGAATCGCGTTCTGCTCAGGCTAGAACCATGTCCCTGGTTGGCTATACTCGCCAACTCGATCACTTTGCAAGCTTTTTGGCCGTCGAAGGAAAGCCAAACTGAAAGTAATGACGTTCCACTCGACGGTACAGGTCGGATGATCGGGCCTCTACTAGATCTCTCGATACCCCAGCGCTGGATCAAGCAATGCGAAGACCAGCATGAACAGGGGTGTCAAAAACCGAAGTGGCTAAGCGACAGTGATGCCGAATGGCCTGAGAGATGTCGAGTAATCGACGTCGTGGAACATAGGATCGTTGATCTACTTCCAACCATGCGCTACGTTGCTCTCAGCTATGTTTGGGGATCCAGTGAAATGGCGAGACAATCACGCTTCGAGAGACGATTGACTCGAGAGAACCTGTCGCGACTTCAGCAACCCAACAGCCTTGGGGATATTTCTATGCCTCAAACTATCAAAGACGCTATGTATGTTACAGAGCAGGTCGGTGAGAGGTTCCTCTGGGTTGATGCTTTGTGTATCGTGCAAGATGACCCTGCAGATCTTGGTCATCAGACAGCACGAATGGATCTGATATACTCCAGGGCTCTCTTCACTGTATTGGCTGCCTGCGGCCAAGATTCGACCTCTGGACTTGCGGGACTCCCCAGTTATCCACGAGATATCTTTCAACGGCAAGTCAAAATCTCATCCAGCGGGCTGCACATCATGCCCCTTGTTACTCTTTCCGAAGAAGATACTCTCCAATTTTCGTCATGGAATACCAGAGGCTGGACGTTCCAAGAGCGTCTGCTGTCTAGACGCTCACTCATCTTCACCAATAAGCAAGTCTACTGGTGTTGTGATGGCACGACATGGGAGGAAGAGTCACTTCTCGACGTCCCAGGATCAACAGCCTTTGCATACTCCCATTCTTTTGGATGTTATGATGAATGGGACGACAATCATGCCAAGTTCTCATTGGAAAGCTTCGATCAATACATCACACAATTCTCTGAGCGAAAGTTCACCTATCCTTCTGATGCCCTCCCCGCCTTTCTCGGAATCATTCGTCGGTTTGAGCATTTGAACAATGAGAAGATTCACTGGGGTCTGAACGTGAGTACATTTGACCAAGCGCTTACATGGAAGTACGGGAGTAATCGACGGGATGAGATGTATACTTTTGTTTCTAGCGGATCGACACGCTGCGTGCCGTATCCTAGCTGGTCTTGGCTTGGGTGGACAGGTTTCATCGGAGGCCATTCGGGTCTCCGCATCGTAGAGGACTACAGTAAGAGGGGAGTTGGAGAGATGAAGTCGCTCTTGGCGTTCTACTCGTTGATGAGTGATGGTAGTGTGTTTTTGATCAAGGGCACTTCGCTGAGGAGAGTGAACGATTACGGAAAAGATGACGACGTCGTGTCTACATCTACTGAGAAGTCTGACCACGGTTGGATCGGCGATACTAAAGTAGCTGGCCCGATAAAAACGGATCATATCTCTCTGGCTTCGGAATTGGAATCACTATCAGTCGATCAATCTCATCAACCCGAGCCTTACGACACAGGACGGATAGTGTTCTATGCAAGCCACGCCGACATTTCCATCCAAATCTCCAACCGAGACGGCATACACATGGTGACATCCGACGGACTAGTCAGGCTCAACTTGGAACTTTCATCATCATTCATGAAACAATCTTACTATCTTTTTGAAGAAGCCTTGAAAGAAGATAGTAAGCCGGGTGTAAGCAAAATGACGAACTTCTTGACAAGACGGCCCGTTTCGACACAGCATACGATTAGCCTCATTGTCATTTCGAGGCACTATGGGTTTTATGAGGGTGACGATGAAGTGGTGAAGCTAAACGTTATGGCTGTTGAGGAGAAGGTACCTGGGTCCGGAGTTTGGAGTCGGATTGGTCTTGGTGTTATCAAGGAGGAGGATTGGGTGAAATTGGATATTGATTGGAGGATGGTGATTCTTGAGTAGGCAGTTTGTCAAATATACCAGGAGCTTGATTGTAGATTTGTATGGTTCATGTCAGGCCGGACCCACGGAGGCACGGGTCCGAAGTCCCGGTAAGCATCGCCACAAATGTCCGAAACAGGCAACGTCAGTTCGACTCATCACGCCAAATACCTATATAGGACCTAATATATAAACTCACTTACCGCTTCACCGTGTTATTATCTAGTATTTCCTTTGTATCAGACATCTAAAACCCGGTCGAACTAATCCCAAATCCCAAAGCACGACTCACAAGACCAAATATCGACCATGGCAGACACAAGTAGCGATCAACAGCAGTCGCTGAAAGTCGCCCAAACCCCTTCATTCTGTAGACTTTGCAACGTCGAGTTGCGGGGCTTGCAAACATGGAAGGCCCACGTCAAAAGTGATGGGCAGTGAGTATCTCGCGCTCAAATAGCCCAGGCTTAAGCTGACTGTCGCGTCGCAGTGTTCAAAAGCTACAAGAGAAAGTCCATGGCATTACAGTGTCGTCAATACCAACTTCTGCTTCAAAATTGTCTCCGTCTCGAAGCCAAATGAGAGACGAGTTTGAAGAAGCTGACCTGCAGTCCGAAAGTGACGTTGAAGAAGATGGTTTTGACGACCAGGAACTCGTTGCGACGGAGTTCGTGCCTGGTCACTGCCTCTTCTGCACCAAAGACACCTCGACTTTAGACGAGAGCATTAAACACATGTCTTCAGCACACGGCTTCAATATTCCCTTTCAAGAATTCTTAGCAGTTGACCTCGAAACGCTAGTCTCCTATCTTTACTTCGTCATCAACACGTACAGAGAATGTATCTGCTGCGGCACCCGTCGGAGTACAGTCGAGGGTACACAACATCACATGCTAGCCAAAGGTCACTGTCGCTTCGATATTTCACCAGAAACGGAAGAATTCTACGAGATACCGCAATACGAAGATGCTTTGGGGAATAGAAAGCAGGATACAAGTGATTCGCTCAAGCTACCTTCTGGGAGAATCATCTCGCATCGCAAACGTGAAGAACCTCGCGTTCCCCGTCGGGAAGCAGCAGATCAGAAACCCATTGAATACTCAGTGCCTGTAGAGCCAGGTATGGAGATTGCGCATCGACGAACGGGCAATGGAAGTCGAGAGGTTGTGCAAGCAAATGAAGCCATTCTTGCTGCGCAGCTCTCAAGGCTCAAGATTACCAGTGACAGAGCAGCACAGCGGGAAGAGAAGCGGTGGAGGGGAAGATTGGAACGAGCGAATAATTTCTTTTCGCTTAAGAGATTTAGGTTAGATGCTGCGGATAGTCGAATGGGTCGGCAATTCTGAATATTGTCTTAATAAATATCTCTTGGGAAATGTGCCCTTGTGAATACCCACCGAATAATGCATCCCACTATCTACTTAGTCTATATGTCCACACTCAGCAGTGGTCTAGCCCACGATTTCCTTTGCAATTACTATCTTCAGCCTCGTTGCCTGAAGCCATTATTTGTGACGTATCACGAGGCATTCCCCAAGGCTCCCCGTCCATCCATGTCTCAGCCTCTCCGACGAATCACGGGGGTTCAGCAGCGGCATCCAGCGATATAAATCTGAGTACTGCCTCCAGTTCATTCCAGATCTGCGGAACTCAAGTGAAAATATCACCCCATGCTCGTCTCTTACGCTACGTGTTCTCATCAAGATGTCGTCCTCACGGTCGTCCAGTCCAGATACCGCATCTAGCGCAGGTCCCCAACTCCCAGTCGACATCAGCGCTAGTCCTGACTCGCCCGGGTATGCACCGGATATGGACAGTCTGACGACCGCGAGTTTCGCGAGATTGCGCGACTTTAGTAATTGGAGAGATAGCGAATTCTTGGTGTATCGATGCTTTACTTATGCCGGAGATGGTAGGTATCTGCATTTATAACAGATCCAAGGAATATTATTGATGAAACAATAGAAATTCAGATGAAAGACTTCATCCTTAGAAACTTTGAGGAGATGCAGAAGGCCATGTCTGCACTAGAGGATGATCATGTACACATTCTGTCTGTTAATTAGACTCACGGTATGCCTTTGCTATGCTAACTATCGATTATCGTCCAGCAACACAACTTCTCGGAGTGTGTTTCTTCTTTATGCCAGCGAACTACGCGAGTTATCCCAAAGTCTCGGCCTCGCACCTTGGATCTCATATGGCCTGGAGTATAACGTGCTCAGAGGTCTGGGCCGGAGGCTATACGGCTCTCACTACGGTAAGCTCTTCCCCCCGGTGGATGGCAGAAGCTCATTCAGTGCTCTAATAGACATCTGGTTCACCCTGCCACTGGTTGATGCCGGCGTAGAAGACTTTACCCATCCAGGTCAAGAACTTCATTCTCTGCCAATTGACTCTTCCAAAGGTGTCACCCATTTGTGCGAGGACGCAGGTATGTTCTATCTAAGCTTTGACAAAAAGACGAGGCAAACACGTATTCTATACTCGAGCGCAATCCCTGCTCGTCAAAAGTTAGCAGCCGCTTGCAAGAACGCAGAAGAACTTGGTGTACGGGATGACCCGTTCACATTTATCACATGCGCTTTGAGTTCAATTCTGCAGGATCAGGGCATGAATACACATTCGTTCTTTGCTCTCATTAGCAAAATGGTAAGTATCATATCTATCAGGTTATCTGTCTCTAACATGAGGCTTTATAGGAAGATTACAGCAACTCACTCAGGTTTGAGATTGCTGAGAATGAAGAGATAAAGGTGAAGGAGACGGCGATCCAACTTAGAAAGTCGTTACCATACCTAGAGAAGATCTTGGAATCGGTGAACTGCACGATACAGATCATCGAGGATACCATCAGTGAGCACAAGGACTGTAGAGAACTGCTATCCATTCCCAGTCAGCATTTCCTCCGTGTCGAAAAGAACTTGCAGACCCTCCGCTCACAGGCGATTTCCTTCAAGAGCTACCAAGACACCCGCATCAGAAGAATCAATGTCTGCTTATCAACTGTGAGGCCAAACCCGATCTCTTGTTCTTGATCCATGCATCTTGCTAACTCAATTGCCGTAGCTCTCATCTCTTTTGAGCCTCAGAACAGATAGCGCCATCAAGGCCAGTACTGAAGCAATGACAAGATTGACGGAAGCGAATCGGGAGGACAGCGGCAGGATGAACGATATCGCGATAGCTACAAAGCTCGACAGTGAGGCGATGATCACCATCGCCAAGCTTACCATGCTGTATCTCCCGCCGACTTTTATAGCGGTAAGGAACTTCTCCCTGGCAGTGAGCAAGACTTGACCCAAATTCTCGCAGACTCTTTTCAGTATGGGGATCTTCAATTTCGACTTCGAAAACGGTAAGAATGGGCGTCTTGTCATGTCCAGCCAGTGGTGGATGTACATCATCTTTGCCGGCCCTCTTACTCTGGGAACGTTTTACTGGTTCAGGGCAGTTACAAGATCGCACAAACAGGCGAGCCAGAAAGCAGAACGCGAAGCCAAGCAGCCTGAATGAGGCTCCCCTTGCTCTTGCTCATATGCAGCAGGTACTTTGAAGCACTTTGAGGAATAAGTTAATACATGGTTTATTTTTACGTACGCCAGACCTTCTGTGCACCAGTCAATGCGAGCCATTCATTCACGCCTGTGGGTAACTGAGTGGCTCCTCTTCACTTTAACGCCTAGCTTGGTCCCAGGGTGCAGTAAAAGTGCCTGGCATCAGACTAAGGTGACAAAAAGAGCTGGTTAAAGGACTAATCCAGGGAGCCGAATTGTACCTAGTACTTTTGTCATCTAGAATGCAAGCCCCAAGTTTTCTTACCTCCCCTCCTCTGTGCTATCGATCGTCAATTGAGGTTCCACCCATCAGGTCCCCGCCAGTGAAGAAAAAAAAAGTTTCAAGAAAATTTTGTCGCAATTGAACGAGCGAATGGAACAAGGTACTGTAGAATTAATGTATTGAAGATATTCCCAAATGGCATACATTTGAATTGTGTGATGGTGACGACGTTGATTGCCTTAGGCACCTCAATCCTGAAAACGGCACAGCTTGTGTAGTTATTGTCCAATGCAGAGAGCTCTGAGCTGCCTATGACGACACTAAAGCAACCACCACCAAATATTCCTGCGACCCCTCTATTTACCTTCTCCCAACAACAACCACTTCAATCAATCAATCAATCCATCACAAACACAATCAATCAATCAAGCCTCACGCTCACCGCAATCATGTCCCGCATCCCAACCTCCACCTCGGTCCTCGAGTCCGCCGTCATCGAAGCCCCCTTCAGCGACGTCTGGCACCTGATCAAGCTTCAAGACTTCTCCAAGTTCTACTCCGCCCTCTCCTCCAGCGAGTGGGTGAAGGGCGCGTCCCCCGACACCGACATCGTCAAGTGGACCTTCAAGGACGGCACCGTCCTCGAGGTCAAGCAGGAGGAGCACTCGTCCATCGACCACTACATCACCTACAGCGTCATCTCGTCGCAGCCCGCGCTCAGCTACACCTCTGTCGTCAGCACCGTGCGCGCCTACCCCATCACCTCGGGCAAGCACGAGGGCGCTACTTTTGTCACCTGGAGTGGAAACTTCTCGAGTGATGCTGATGCCGGTGTCATTGAGGATGCCAAGTTCAAGCGCCGTGAGGCTCTGGCTGACCTCGCCAAGGCTGTTGCCAAGAAGTAAATGATGGGAATGTGGGAAGCAAGGATTAAAAAGAAACGAAGGGTATCATAACAATGTCTATGGATGGGCGAAGCAGGGATATCATTTGTCGATATAACTAATAGCCCATCGTCGTCAATCACATCAATTGTCAAGCTGTGCATCATATGGAATTACAAATCGAGACCTCAACTTGACCCTAAACTTAGGCCTAAGCAAGTTTATGATGATAATATCCCAAGTCTTTGTCAAAATCTTCATGGTTGATGTCAGTCTTGTAGATGCTTTGACTCTTCAACTGGTCTCGGATTATGTTGGGCCGTGGATTGATCACACTGCGTCGCATCAAATACAGGTTACAGTCAGTGGTGCACCACCAGCGCTGTACGAAAGGTTGCGACAACCAACCATAAACTCAGCATCGCTCAACCAAAACTCATCGCAAAACATGTGTTCCGATTCATGTTTCACAACATCTCACCAGGACTGGACCCTGAACATCGCACACAAAAGATTTGCGCTGGATTTTCAGGGTCTGGGGAACAGACCCATTCTTTGGCGGAGAGCTTCAGGGTAGGATTGATCAGGTACCTGAGATTTTCAACACCATCAATCAGATCATCTTCAATTCTAGAACAATTCGAAACACAAATCCGCGTTAGTTTACGGAATCAACGGGTTTCACCTGCATGTATCAATTACGAGTATCTCAATAAATGGCTCATTTTTAATTCAGCGACGTTGCGCAACCGTGACACTCCCCGGAGACCTTTTGTACATCTCAAACACGAGATAAGAATCTCACACCTCGCAGTGCAACCGGCTTCTTCGGATGCAATGTCGTCCATTCAAGCGATGCAGGGTCCTTTGGGCAAGTGAGTCTCTTCCATAGCGTGATTGGATCAGAAAAGATAGAGAGGAATGAATGAAGTGCCCCTTGAGTGAAAATTTGAAGCTTGAAAGTTAATTGAACTCTAAATTCCAACGTCCGAGACCCCGATTCTGGACACTTTGTATTCACCGATGCCGATCAACAGTTTCTGTGAAACCTTCACGTATTTGGCGTATTTATCATGCTCGTATCTTATCTACGCGTATTTATTTGTCCGCGCGTTCGTTCAGCCCGTCTCTCGTCAGCCAGAATTTAAATGGTGCCACACACAAGTCGGTCAGATTTTAATCACTCCAACGGCGTTTCATTGAACCTCCGTCTTCCGTTCGTGGGATTCGGCACGGTAATCTCGTCGGGTCCGATCCTTCAGCAAGTCCCACATTCAATTCCGTCAAGCGCATAAAAGGGGATGGTCAAAACTCCACCACAATTTCACATTCTCCGCACCGCCAGACGAGGCGAGCATGGGTGCAAGCCTTGTTTGGAGGTGAGCACGTGAGCATGTCGTCTTGTGGGATATCGTGAAGTGGGGGGTTCAAGAGGGAGCGTGCGTGTACGTATTGATTGACATTATTCTAGATTAACATTAATTTGTTCATTGCGATGGGTTGCTATGGGATATCGTTATGTGATGATTGAGTAAAGCATGCTGAGTGTCATTTATTTTCCTCCCCGGTTACCGGTCGTAGGGAAGGGTTTCTCCAGCTTGACACACCAGAGGAACAGATCCTCCAAGGGCAATAGACCAAGCAAGATACGGTTCGACAGCCAAGCAACCAGAACAACTCCCGTAGCAGCAAGGGCATCAAGCCAGTAGTGATTCGCCGTAGCAACAATGATAGTCAACACAAACGCCGGGTACACGATGCTCAGCACCACGAAGAACACCTGCCACGCCTTGCTCATGCGCTTCTCACGGGGGGCAAGGCGTCGGCGGAAGAGGCCAGAGTGGTACAGGAGGACAGTGCCGATGCAGAAGGAGTATCCAAAGTGAAGAGAGGGGAACGCAGCGAGCTGGTTGAAGAACTTGTTGGTGGCGTAGATTGACTCGGCGTCTTCGCGGCGGACGGTATCGAAGAAACCGTATTCTTCGGGGAGGAGACGAGGCGGCATGCATGGGTACGTTGTGAAGACGACGAAGCTGAAGAGGTTTGTGAGCGTCATCATGCGACGAGCCTCAGCGAACTGGGCGTGCGTCGGTGCGGCGTAGTAATACCATGCAAGGAAGCTGAAGCTTGTTAGCCATGTTTGTTCACGAGAGGGGTAGTAGCAGCGACAACGAACCTGACAGTGACGGGGATGTGAATAAGGGAGTAAGCGCGGTTCAAGATGGTCAGCATCGTCTGGTGGTCGTTTCTGAAGAAGCTCTGGACATCAATCTCGCGCAGAGGAAACAACCAGCTAAACGGGCCCTCATGCTCAAACCACAAGACCGCCTTTCCATGGTTCTCCGCAGTCTGCCAGACGCCATCCGTGGCGGCAATAAGCTCACTCGCCGACTTGACGCCGACGTAGAAGAGCAGATTGACAGCCCAGTAGAACATCTCAACGAGGAACGGAAACTTTTGTATGAAGCGCGAGTGCCAGTACTTCGCGTACCGACTCGAGTTGGGCGTATGGACAACAGTCCCGCAGCAGGTTCGTTTCTTGGGCGGGTGTGTATCCGTAGGCGACGCTGCGTCGGCGAGGTTGAGACGCTCCGTCTCGTCGTGGACGTCCTCCTCGTCCCATGGCTCCAGCTTCGATTGGCCGAGGAGACCTTGGTCGGCGCTCTTTGACGAAGGGATGATGGAGAAGTTTCGAAGGCGGTTGAAGTAGCATGAAGCGATCATGACACCGACGATAAACTGCACGTGCCGCCAAACAACATTAGACTTCTGCCCGGCTGCCAGAGTTTATCAAGAGGACGGAGATACGTACGATTGGCTCCACGACGGCGTGGTAGGCAAACTGCGGCTCACCCAAATCTTGTTCATTCTGTTGAGTTTCCGCTTGAGCCATGATGTCCTCTACTGCGGCATGTGCCGACCTGCCAGCAAAAATAAAGAAAGACGAAGGTAAATAGAGTAATCTAGAAAAAAAGAAGCTTAAAGGTTGTCACGACAAATAGGTTGGGTCGGGTGAGTCGATAGAAGGGAAAAAAAGTTTACGTTAAAAGATAAATAAAGAACGAACTTCGGAAGACGCGGAGAATAATGGACAAGGGGAGGAAGATTTGCTCCCCGGGTCAAAACAAGGGAAGCAAGGATTGATTTGGGATCAAGATTTCTGATCACAGCTACCGACCGCTAGAACACACGTACTGGGCTACGGAATTAAAAAAGACAGAGCGTTAGGCGTTAGTTAGGGGGGATGGATAAGCTTGGCGGGTTGGAGCGCTGTGTTATTACGTGTCTTGGCTGTGAATCTGGGAGGCAGCCCCTGAAGCGCCAGTACCAATTGGCAATTGGTCACTTGGACCATTCAGCTTTGGTGACGTAGACGATCCATTTCCGCAGAGGCTAAAATTTAGATTGGAAGGGGGGCAGATGACAGAAACTGCAGAGCATGAAGCCACTGTAAACTCAGCGCGAAATGCATCCGTTGAAATTGTCAGAGGGGGGACGGAGTGGGGTGATGGTCAGCCAATCCCGTCGTCCGCGGACCCCCTAATCCCCCTCGGATTTTTCGTTCTCGCTTTTGTTCTAGGGGCCCGCTCCACTGATAATGAAAGGGTCACCCCCCTTTGGTACACTGCAACTGTCCCCTGCGGCGCAATCCACCATCTTTTCTGCAGCGTCAGATTTAATCTCAGCCCAAAAAACAATTCAATCTTTCCACTCCTTCAAAAGCGCACACAACGCCAAGCCGCTTCGCCGGTCCCATTCCCTCCCTCTCTTTTTCTTCTTCTTCAAATGCTATTTTAATAAAATCATCTCCCCCACAAACATGTCATCCTCACCGATTCTTGGTCCCGAACGGAAAAACTCCTACGATGAAGAACGTCTCGAATGGGCGACGCCCTCTGTGCCAAAGAAGTACCTCCGCCTGCCAAGACTGCGCCGCTCGACCGTGATCCTCCTCCTCATCGATTTTCTCATCGTCGCTGTGCTCGTCCATGCTTTTTACCCGCTCATCACGCTGCTGCGTCGGAATGAGGAGCTTTTCGGTGCGAGATTATCGTTGCCCCTGAATGATACGTCGTTTGGCGAGGATATACCCGCGCAGAGGACGATACCGAGGATTTTCCACCAGACGAGCGCGAATGAGACCATCCCTGAGGCTTGGAAGGGCTTGGTGAAGAGTTGTCGGGAGACTTACTCGGAGTTTGAGTACAAGGTTTGTTTTTGGTCCTGGTGGTTTGATTGAAGAGTGGATGCTAATCGTCACAGCACTGGACGGACGAGAAGGCTCGTGACTTTATCTCGGAAGAGTATCCTTGGTTCCTCGACACTTGGGATACGTTCCCCTTCAACATTCAGCGTGCTGATGCTATTCGATACTTTGTTCTCCACCACTATGGCGGTATCTATCTCGACATGGATACGCTCTGCAACGCGACTATCCCACTGCACCAAATCGAGGCCGACGGCAGCAAGCACCACGCCGTCTTCAAGAGCACAACACCCACCGGCGTCTCCAACGACATGATGATAACCTCAGCCCACCATCCCGCCTTCACAAAAGCCCTCTCCCGAATCCAACTCTACAACGACATAACCCGTCCCTGGGCACACATCCTCCCGCACGTCGCAGTCATGGTATCAGCCGGACCGCTCTTCCTCACCATGGCGCTGAAGAATTATCTGCTGGAACAGCCGTCGCTGCCTGAGACGACGGTGCAGGTGATCAATGCGACCGAGCTTGAACCTTATTTGACTGATTACGAGGGCGCGTCGTGGCATCACGGCGATACGAAGGCGATAATGTGGTTGGGTGAGCACCCGTGGGTTTGGTACCTGCTCGGTGCGGTTGGGCTGAGCGGAGGGTTGTATCTGATCAACATACTCATGATGAAGTGCTGGGTGCGGTTCTTTGAGAAGGCTTCTAGTGATGAGGCCAAGGATGCTATTAAACTCACGTAGACGGGGTTATGCTTAATTATTATCTATGACTATAATATTTTTAATGGCAGCGATGTTTCTTCACAGTCTGTGATACTTCCAATATCGCGCAATCCTATTTCTTGGCTTCAACAATGCTCATTGAAGCCCATTCTGACCACCCCGTCCAAGACACGCCAGTCTCGTGGCTTATCTCAACACGTCAGTGCGTTGACCAGTCCCTCAGATTTAAATCTGACGGACCCCAAAGTCAATGCAACACTGCATGAGTTCATCAGCCGACATACGCGCGTCCAAGTTAATCTTGGTCCAGACCGTTCCGTGCCGCGGAGGAACTTTGTGAGATGACGTCGGTGTAGTGATTGGGGGACAATAACCCCGCAAAGTAGGTTGCGTTGGTTGAAGCTAGGCTTTATTGGAGGTTGTGACAGGTTTCTTGCATGTAATTGGTGTTTTGAGGGAGCTTTGTATGCAGTGCTCTCGACTGGTGCGGTCATGAGGAGTGATGGTTGCTTAGACCGGCTGAATTGATGTTGGGTCGGCCTCGATTGCTTGCGTTGTGAAGAACGTCAAGATGACCGACTTTTGGTGTTGAGAGTTGCATCGCGACGCCAACCTCACTCATTTCAACATGGACACTTTGATGCAGAGTACAATACGGGGTCCAACAAATAATGACTTTTATTACCCGCCATGCTTTCTAACCAACAATTCCGACAGCCAATCGCTGCGATGCCTTTCCAACATTTTACAATACATATCCTACACTTCATCATCTACTGAGACCCAGTCTCCGACGCCTCACCCTCCAATTCCTTCTTCTCCTTCTCTTTCTTCTCAATAGTCGTTTGTTTCTCCCACATAGCATGGTATCGTCCTCCCTGAGCCAAAAGCTCATTATGTGTTCCGCGCTCGACGATCTTGCCCTTGTGAAGAACGATGATCTGGTCTGATGTTGTGATGGTGGAGAGACGGTGACTGAAGACTGTTAGACGATATTTGGAGAGAGTTTGGGGAGACTTACGCGATGGTGATGGTTGTGCGACCTTCGGTGACGCGCTCGAGAGCATCTTGGATCTGACGCTCTGTGTGTGAGTCGAGAGAGGCGGTTGCTTCGTCGAGGAGAAGGATGCGAGCGTCTTTGAGAATGGCGCGGGCGATGGCGATCTACACATGTCAGTAATCACGTCCGCAATGCTGATCAGTAACGGCAACTTACTCTTTGGCGTTCACCTCCCGACAACTTCAATCCTCGTTCTCCAACCTTGGTCTCATACCCATCCGGAAAGTTGAGGATGCGCTCATGAATATTCGCCGCCTCGCATGCCTTGTAGACATCTTCCTCTGTCGCATCCGGTCTCGCGTACAGAAGGTTGTACATGATCGTCGCGTTGAACAGAACCGTGTCCTGGGGAACGACACCGATATTGCTGCGAAGACTCTCGAGCTTGAGATCTCGAAGGTCGTGGCCGTCGATGGTAATGGAGCCATCCGTGACGTCGTAGAAGCGGAAGAGGAGCTTGAGAGAGGTGGACTTTCCGCTACCTGATTCTCCGACAATAGCGGTCTTTGTGCCTGGGGCGACGGTGAAGTTGATGCCGTCGAGGACGGGATCGCCTTTCTTGACGTGATACGCGAACTTGACATCGTTGAAGGAGACTTCGCCCTTGGGTGAGGGCAACGGGATAGCATCAGGCTTCTCAACCACGCCAGGTGTTTCTTTGAACTGTTTTCATTAGCATACCCCGTTTTCGAAGAGGAGAGGGTACTCACGATATCAAGCAGCCGCTCAGCTTCAATAAGGTTATTCTGAAGCATGGTATAGTACGTCCCAAAGAAGTTCAAAGGACCTTGAAGCTGAACAAAGTAATTGATCAGACTCACAAACTCACCAACAGTCTGCTCCCCAATTGAAATCTTGTACGCCGACACCGAAACAAGCAACGCCGTTCCGAGCGTGAAAATTGAACTCTGCGTAAGGTTCAGCCCGTTCAAAGACCACTGAACCAATCTCTCCGCGCGCTGGAAAACAGTTACATGCTCTCTGAACCGCGCCGTCTCACGCGCAACAGCACAATTATGCTGAACCGTCTCATACGCCACGATAGCATCCGTCTTGACAGCTTCCATCTCTCGAGTTTTGACAGTCATGTCTCTTCGTTGTTTTCCTCGGTACTTGGCGACGTAGATTGTTAAAAAGATGTATGACCACATGATGAAAAACACAATGATGGTGTAGAAGGCATCGTATTTCACAAAGAAAATCACACCAGCGACGAAAATGTCAAACACCATGGGGAAAACCTGGAAGCAGAAACTTTCAAGGAAGGTGTTGATGGAAGCGCCGCGACTCAGGGCGCTGGTGACTTCGCCGACCTTTTTGTTAAGGTGAAACTCGAGGGATAAGCCGAGGACGTGTTCGAATGCAGCAGAGGAGAGACGGCGGAAGAGAGACTGAGATACGGGCAGCCAGAGGAGGGATCGTGCGGCGCCGAGAACGCCTTGGTTGCCTTGAAGGGCGCGGTATACGACGTAGAGGATGATTTCTTTGTAGGGAAGTTTGCCTTCGCCGAGGCTGTCGACGAGGGTGCCGAGCTGGAGAGGTCCTAGAACGTTGACGGTGCGTTGGCAGATGAGGAGGATGATGCAGATTAGTACGATGGCTTGGTAGACGGGAGAGCCCTTTGGCCTGTGACTGTTAGTGGTTGAACAGAAGTTGAGGGAAGGGACTTACCAGAGGTAGGGAAACAAGACTCGGAATCCAGCAAAGTAATCCAGCCACCCCGTCCCAGAAACCTGCGTCCTTCTCGGCTCAGCAGCCGTAGGCTGGATGCTTCCATATCCCTCCGCTGCCCCATTCCCATTCTCAAGAAGTCCCTGTCTCTCCTCCGGCAAAGACTTTGGTTCCAGCGCCTTAATCTTATACTCTCTCAAACCCAACGCCGCGATCATGAGCGCCAGCACAACAACCCTCGCAGCTCCGAGAATGTTGAGAGTGTCGACAAAACCAGCTGACACTCGAAGTTTCGGCTCAACGGCCGAAAGAGCAGCTGCGATGACAATCTCTGCAAGAGCACCGACGCACCATGCTGAAAGGTGAGCGGAGTTCGGATTCCACGGTCCTTCAGGGTCTGGAAGAAGACCAGCGACGTAGTAAAGCAGCACTCCAACAAAAGATGCCTGGAATTCGTTAGTTATTCATCATTCGAGAGAGGAAAGGGAACGTACGAGATATGCACTAAAAGAAAAGACAACACTGCCCTCCACACCATCCTGATCCGCAAAAACCTCCCTCGTAGCGCACACCACACTCGCAATCAACAATCCTGAGAGCACAACCTGCAGAACCCAAATACACCGCGCGTAAAACTTTCGAATCTTGTCGATTTGCTGTTTTAGATCACTGTCCAACGCGACTTTACGCGTCGTGGTGCCATGGCGGCTTATGTAGAATTGAGCGGACTGGACGCCGAGGAGCGTGACGAAGAGGACGATGGGATAGGCGTAGAAGCCGATCTTCAGTCCGAGCTCTGCCTTTGCCATGGCTGGGGGTGATTTTGTGATGGGTGTGAGCTTGGGGGAGTGAGTTGAGAATGATGTCAAGGGATCGGGGTTTTGATGTTCCGAGGGTGAGGAGATTAGTCAGCGGATTTATCAGCGATGGCGAGATTGTTGTTTGCTTCACTGAATCATTCTTTGGGTGAGATTTGTCGTTTGCGTATTTTACTGATCGGTTTGTTTGATTGTAGTTTTGAAAAGGGATTTGCTACGGCTTCATCACTGCCACGGTGCACTGAACGACTGTTATCTCCGTCCTCCCTCGCCTGACATGACATACGATATTCGTTAAATGGTCGTGAACGCCTCCCGCCATGCATACCATTTTTGGACTCAGAATTAGCCAGTGATGATTCGAGATTCTGGTAAGTTGTTGCATTGTGTGCAGCTGCACTGGCCGCCTCAAACCTTGATTTCCATGTTTGGACATGCTGCAGGTGAGGCAACTGATTGAGGCGGGGTGATAGAAACCAGGCTATGCTGTTGGTTCCAGATTGTGATAATTGTGCAGCTCGACGTGTCAATCGTTGACTGACCCGTAGTTTGATTATCTGCCGAAAGGAGAAATCCGAGCACACCCATTTGTCACATTGCGTCGATCTACTCGTCTGAAAAGTAGGCTGTGGCGTATTCTAATGACAAGCCGAATTGTACCGCAAGGCAGAAAGGTTGTGTGGGATGCCATAAGTTATAGATGCGACGGGCCCTACTTGGGCTTTCTTTTCCTCTCTCATCTTGGCCACATGCACATTTGTAATATTGCAGTCGAATTCCCATCGAGATAGTTCAAAATGGAACCCGTCGGAGCTTTGGCCAGTGTCATCACCATTGTGGGTTTAATCAGACCAACCGCCAAATTCGTCAAAGCCCTCAGAGGAATTGCCTCAGAAAATGGGATGGTCGCCAGTGAGATCCATAGAATGGCGACCCGCATCCAAACATCTGCCACCAGCATCGACATTGCATTGGAAGATCTCAAAAGCCATTCCTGGACACTAAGGCAAATAAGTAGCACGCCATCAAAGATCCTGCAGTACATCATCGACAACAACTCAATGCAAACCATCGTCTCAGGTACCCAGTCTATCAGCAATCAGATGAGAGATAAAGCACAGGACTTGAAGCACCTGAAGAAACAACCGAACTTGTACAAGAAACTCAAGTGGTGTATATGGGATAAAATGGAAGTCGAGTCCTTGTTCCCGGAGATGCAGCTCGTAGCAGCTTGTTTATCTCTTGTCTGTCCAATCATTAGACTAGAGGTCAACCAGTTCATGCTGGAGAAATCCCCAGGCGAAGTTGCGCAATGTTTAAGACAAGAAATGTAAGTATGGACTTCTGGTGAACAAGGAAGCAGCTGACGCGAAATAGGACGTATTTACGTGGCCAGTTGAAGATGGTTGAGAAACAATGTCAGGCCTTAATACAGGAGCAGCACTCAAGTATTAATCCGGAGTTTGAAGCCGAATTTCATGCCATGGCCAAGCCTCTTCTTCGCTTGGCGAAAAGTGTGCGGCGAACGGGGACGGTACCCGAAACGAGGACAGAAGCACCAAGTCGCAGGCCATCTGCCTCAGATGAGATTCCTTTGAGCATACACAGAGAAATGCCACCTGTTCTTGACGGCGAAGGCACAAGAGAGATGCCAAGAAGGACAAGAAGGAAGACGTCGCCGCAGTCGGCCATAGACCGGAATTTCAGCTCAGCTTCTCCATCTCAAACCCCACGGCCTTCCTCGGGCGTAACGCCCTCAAAGACTTACAGCTTTTCAGTCCCGCGCGAAGCGCTATCAGAGGTATCAAGACATGGGTCCAGCAGCATAGAGTCCTCACAACACTCAGCTCCCCCATCACCATCGCCACAGACTCCAGACACGCCTCTGACTCCGCAAAGCCCTGATGCGCCCAAGTCACTGAGAATAGACACCTCGGCACGTGGGGGTGAGTCGCGCGTGGGAACTGCCCATGCAATTCCAGGGTATATAATCAACCCACGAGACCACGGGAAAGCTAATCCTGTGACAATCGCCAAAATCAATCATCGTGTCTTCCTTAATTATATCTCAGTCAAAACAGCGAATCAATTTGGCCTTGAAATCCAGAACCTGGACTCCAAAGAGCCAAATCCCACGCATGACGACAGACACGAAGTGGTAATGCCAGGGCCGGTGATCGGTAAGGTTACAGGTGTAGAGTGGAGAAAAACAGGTTGGAAAAAGGCCATACCCATCGAGTTCCTGGTCAAAGATTGCTACCACGGTAGTAAGCGAGAAGATATCGTGCTTGGGACGATATTTGCCGACGACTTGGACGCGGCTGAGAGAGACAGAGAATGACAGAGGAGAGGAGTTCTAGCTGACAGCTCCTTGCACATTTCCCTTGTTCAATCCAGTGATCAAATCAAAGAGCAATAGCAACATCCGGAAGAGATGCATGGGGGGGATTGTTTGGACAAGCAGGCATAACAGCCCGAAGCACAGGGCATTAACTTATGGGAAACAGTGTCTGCCACTTGCTGCCACTTGCTCATGACAAACAGACCGTGCCATCACTCATTCGTTCGGCCAGGTTGTGGGGCTTGTTGTTATTGTGTAACTCGACCAGCTGTCAGCGGCTGTAGTCACTCCAAGGACCAAGACTTCTGACGTTAACAAAGTGTTAAAATTCCTAAGGTAATCTAAAGCCCACTAAATCTACACTAAACTGTTCTAACTTTACCTAAGTCTCATTGCCACTTAGGGGAGTGATCCTAAGCCTTAGGTTATCTCCCCGCCATTTCTGATCTCACAACAACACTTCTTCATTCCGCACCACAACGCATCTCAGCCAGCATGGCTGCTCAGAGCGCACAGAGCCAAGCGCTAGTTGAGTGAGTAGCATTTTCTTCAACTATAATCGCGCCCCTGACCGCTTTCCAGCCTTCTCAAAACGGGCGACTACTCTGATCTCACAATTTCATGCGGCCAAGATCAATACCGCGTCCACAAGGCAATCATATGCCCACGATCCCACTTCTTCGAGGCCGCCTGCTCTGGTGAATTCAAGGTTTGTGCCTTCGCGATAGGCTTGTGCCAAGGCTGACTTTGCAGGAGGGGCAAAAAGGCGAAATCGACTTGCCCGACGACGATCCGGTTGCTGAGCGAATGATGATCCAGTATCTTTATCATGATACGTATGTGCCGGCTGGGGCTATTCACCGTGATGGCGCTGTCGATGCTCATCTATCCGATACCGAATACAACGAGCAAGAAAAGCAAAAGATGGAGCTCTATGGGGCAACCTTCGTCGGTAACAAGAGGGTGAAGTGGCTTACTGCACTGCCGGAGGATCCGATTGCTCCCATCTCTCACCCTCTGCCCTTTCCATTCAGTTCAGCCGCTCCTCCTCCTCCTCCGCCACCCTCCACTTCCCAGGAACAAGGGAGAGGATCTGACCGGAGCCGACGAGGACGTGGTGTCTTCGCAGGCCTCAACTTGCCCTCAGACCACAATCCACCTCAAGCTTTGCTTGATCCATCACCTTCCACACCCGGCGCATCATCTTTAACATCACCTGCGCCAGCACCAACCCCGCCTCCTCCTCTACGACCGTGTGCTTCTCAGCGATCCATTCCTGCCGAAAACCTGCATCTCCACGCCAAAGTCTATGCTATTGGCGAAAAGTACGGTATACAATCCCTCAAGACACTAGCTCTTCGCAAATTCGAGTCTGAGGCACAATTTCACCTTCACAGCGACGACTTCTTGCAGGCAATGAGAGAAGCATATTCCTCGACCATTGAAACGGACCGTCCCCTCCGTGATGCCGTCGTTGCGATCTTGAGAAGCAGTAAGCATTTGCTGCAAAAGGACTCTGTGAAGGAAATTCTCAAGGACACTGGTTTGGGTTTGGGCTTTGATCTGTTGATGGAATTTGTAGCGGAGTGAAGGATCACTGGTCTCAAGGTATCATAAGATACACTAAATTTATCTAAGTAATGTCATAACTTAGGTATTATCCCTGACATCTAGTAAAACGGCCTCTCGAACCAAGAAATAACAATCTTCACTTCATCATTGACGCCTACCGGACTGGTATGTCCCGGTGCAATCCTTTAATGTGTATTCTCACAAAACTAGCCAAGATAGTACAATCTACGCAGTTCGTCATTCATAGTCTAAACTCACTCACACCTTTGTTGAAACAAGGCTGTTGTCTATGATGTCTTTTGCAAACTTGTTATCCAAGCCAAACACCAACAAAGTGTCCAGATTTGGCCAGGCAGTAACAACAACTGTTTGCTGTCACCGTCGCTGCCTGAATATGAACAAACATGTCTGCTACAAAAGGGACACCTCCTCCTTCTCACTCTCCATCTTCCACCATCGCCAGTAGATGCTTCTACGAGTCTCTCCATCTGTCGTCAAGACCACTGCGACAGCGCCCCGCGTCCAGATCTGGAGAACTCGCTCGTGTAGCAAGACCCTTGACCCATCATGCCCCCTCGGAGTGTTGAGGTCATTGACCACGCCGGCGATCAGAGAACAGCTCTTCGAAAGTGAGTATCTCCAATAACACCTGGTCAAAAGCTCTGATACTGATGGATAGCCTAGCCTCCTCAAAACCGGTGACTATTCCGACCTCGTTATCATATGTGGTCAGGCCCGCCACAAAGTCCACAAGGCAATCATTTGTCCTCGATCTGACTTCTTCAAAGCGGCATGCGGCAGTGGATTAAGGTGTTTTGCACTACACCTACGTGGGAACGTTTACTTATCGCAAGAGACAGCGAAGAATTTGGATCGAAAGCAAAGGATGTTTCTGTGAACTCGATACCGGTTGTTGCCGCAGACGATAGTCAAGTCGGAATACTTTCCCGTCTTAAGCATTCTGTTTCACGAATCAGCAAGAAAAAGAGCCGTAAAAGTAATTAAATCCTACCCGGGAAGATCCTTCAAATACTCGTTGCTGTTCTCGCTTGTGTTGAAAAGTGGTCGTGGGCCGCTCTCTTGTCTGTAGTTCATAGGGCTCCCCATGGTGGATCAGTTGAGGTGCTTGTACAGCAGATTCGCCCGTGCAACAGGCCTTTACATATATGTTTGGATAAGGCGTTTGTTTTCTGAGTCACAAATGATAGAGTTTGGACAAGAAACTGCGTTTTGTGATGCTGCACGCTTGAGACTGAAGTCTAACCGGTCGAAGGTTTCGTGTACATGAAGATGGGTCAAGCTAATTGGTGATGAATCTCAGAAGTTAATTGTTGAGATAACTAATATATAGGCCTAAGCTATACCAAGCTTACCCAATCTCTTCATCTCTTACGGTCAAAGTTTGTGGGGGGAGTGTGACTGCAGGAAGATTTGTATTACAAATTCAGTGAGTCTGGCAATTCAGTCGTTCCCAATCAATGTGGCACCATAGAGGTTAAAGTGATCTTATAAGAAGATCATGTCCAAGTTCACTATCTTTGACGACAGCTTCAAAGGCCTCTTCACTGAGCAGTCCAAGATTCTCCTCCACTGTGTTGATAACGACATCTCGAAGACCACGATCATGATCAACCGTGGAGGTGTAAACTTCCTGCAATGCGAATCGAAAGTCTTCAGTCTGGGTATATGCTTTGGCGAGTGTCTCAAACTTGCTGAGAGTGATGGCCTTCAATCCCGGAATCCCATACTTCTCTCCGAGGGTATAGACCTTGGCGAATAGATGGAGGTTCGAAGAAGGGCCGATGCGCGCTCCAAGCTTGGGAACTAGTCCCTTTGATCTTCGATTTCCCACGAATCTGTGACCCTTCCATTCTAGGAGTTGTTTCATCTCGTCGTCGTGTTCGGTTTCTGACAGCTCTTCTTCAATAAAGTTTCCGTCCTTTGGAATGAACTCGTGGCCAACGAGGTCGAGATTGTAGAGGTAGTACATCATTTCCCGCACTACGCTAGGATCGTCATCTGGCAGGTCGATCTTGCTCTCCAAACCCTCCTGTATTCGTCGTCAGTCTTACGTAGAGGCCAAAGAGAGACGTTGACTAACCTTGAAGTTTCCACTACAAGCGGCCGTAAAAAAAGACGACCGGGGGTACACAATAGCCTTGTGTATCTTGTGAATGTCGTCTCCACAAGTGATGATCAGGTCGGAATACACCTTGGTTTCGTAGAGCCTGACATGAGAATTAGGTTTTTGTTTCAAATCATAAGCAGAAACTCACTTAAAAAGGGATGCGCCCAGCATTTCAAAATGCTGCTTCTTGTCATCCGACGCCATCTTGGGCAAGAATTCGTGAACTTTGATGTAAGGGAAAGGTGTTGGTGGTTGGGTGCGATGTTAGTTATAGAAAAGTGAAGAGTTTGTTGGAGCAAAAACATCAGATATCAGGTTTCTACGTCGCAGTGGACAGGTGCATAAGCAGAAACTGCCACTGTGATTCTGATGTGAAGGCAGACACTGCTAAAGTGGGACTTGACAGTGGAATTGAACGTGAGCATGCTAACCATTGATAAAATTGGCTATCTCACACCCTCTATCGCACCCCCCTTCACTATGATACGTTTAGCTCTCCCGACTAGACTCACCCCTTTCATAAGCTTCCCTCTGTAGACGAGCCTTCCCCTTATCCCTGTGCTGCGTTTTATACCACTCATACCGCTCCGGCGTCCACTGTGGCGTTGGCAATGGCTATCGATTCTTCTTGCTGGTTTGCCTATCCTCACGCTGGAGACTCCTTATCTCGCTCTCGAGTTCGTTGTTCACGACGACGGGTTTCACACTTCTATTCTTCGACTGTCTTTTGTAGCTGGGCAAATTTGTCAAACAACCTCGTATTCCTCCATCTTTATGAACTATCCCTCGGCATCCATGATCGTGTTGGTATACTGTTTCGCTGGAATCAGGGACTTATTGCCACGAGTATAATAATAATTGTGCTACTTGAGGATTTGATGCATATTTATGTTCAATATAACTTTAAGGCTAGACTATAATGGATCGAAAAGTGTGGATCTCAGTTCCTGAACCTTTCATTGTTGGGGTAGCTTGGGTTGGGCTGATGTGTCTTGTTCCTGTGAGTATATTGCATGTTCACCAGAACCGTTCAAACCACCGCGTCAACGTTCCAGACAACAGAAAGGAAAGTCATCATACCACACCGTGAACAACCAGTACCGCCAAAATATCTTTAAATGTTCATCTGCCCAACCTTTCTCCAACTGGGTTTCACCGTACTCATTCTTATTGCATAACACCGTGTAAGCTCTGCACCACCTTGGCATACGCGAAATCTCTCGCCTCAGGCCTGAACATCTTTGGGTTCGTAGTCTTATCACATCCATGAGCCCCCTCAATCCTGACAACCTCAACATTACGACCAGCCCGCTCCAACTTCTTTCCAAAAGCTTCAATCTCGGGCGTGAAGATATCACCAGAACAAGCAACAAGCATAACATGCTTTGGGAAAGAGGTTCCCTCGGCATACATGGGCGATGCTTTGGGCGACTTGCGATCTTCAACGCGCGTTACGTACGCCTCAGTGAGAAGATGCTGAAAAGACACGGGAAGAGGTCGGATGGGTTCCGGAACTGTCTTCTCTTCCGGGGGGATGGAGAAGTCAACGCCTGGGTAGAAACCATAAACAGCTCTGATGTTCATCTTGAACTCACGCCTTAGTTCAGACGATGCAACGAGCGCTAGGTTTCCTCCAGAACTAAAACCTGACAGGGCAACTCTGTCAAGATCAAACATTTGTGCCTGACTCTCAACCCATCTGAAAGTATCTTCAGCGTCTTCAACAGCTCCGGGAAGGGGGTACTCGGGTGCTTTTCGGTAGTCAGTATCAAGAACCAGGACATTGTTCTCGGTGGCTAATTTCTCGCAGAATTGATGATCCATGCCGAGATTCGGGAGGGTGTAAGCGCCGCCGTGCCAATTGATCACAAGACCATATTTTTTAGTGTCGGTGTAATTGTTTGGGTAGTAGATCCAGGCGTTGATGAAGCGATTGAGGTCACGGGAGGGAATGCGGATGAGTTTGCGGATGCATGTTGGTGAGGGCGTAAAGTGAGGACGTGTGAAGATGTAGTTTATGAGACGGATGAAAGTGACGATTGCTTTGAGACGGATGTACTGCCAGAATGTGTGGTCTGCCATTGTTGGCGTTGAAGCTTCTGGAAATGTGGTTAAGCGATACGACATGGAGGATTCATGAGGCTCTGCGTTCCTCTTATGATGTTGGCTAAGATCGCCCTTTTATGATAAGCCCGAGTTGCCCATGAACCATGGTGTAACGGAATTGGCGCTAGTGATTGGCTGGTCGGCAACTCCACTGGTGCTGACTGGCGGTGAGTCATTTGCCGAGCGATTCTTACTACCAATACGCCAATACAACCAGTTCACAACTACAAATTATATACATGGTTTCTTTTGAACTAAACAATTATGATATTCTAATCTCTATAATATTAACATAAATGGTTATACACTCGCTTCCAGAGTGGCCATTTCCGCCTTGCTTGTTCCTCCTCTTCATTCCAAACATGGAGATATCTTCTCCCCGTGTTAATATCTATATCCTTATCCCTCACCACCTTTGTCCCCACCCAGATCTTATGAGTGAAATAGAACAAGCAGATAATAGGGATCGTTAAAATCTGCAGAAAGAAGTTCTTGAACCGTTCAGGCGTTGTGAGGGGGCCTTCACCCTCCGCTTGGATCGGCGATATGGCAACCCAGATTTGAAGAACCAGAACAGTTCCGTAAGCTGCGAGTGCAACCCACGATCCCCAAACTCCAACCTGCGACTTGAAGGCAAGTTGGGAAACATTGTATCCTGAAAGTCGCCATGCTTTTCGAAAGCGAATATGGCAGATACAAATGGAACTCCATGTAAAGAGGGTACTTAACCCACTGATCGCAAGGAGCCAGTTGAAGATCTCGTTATGGATCTTCGAGTTGGCGCTGAATGCCAGTAAGCCTAACAAACCGCAGCAAATAATTGCAACGAGAGGTCGTCCAGTTCGATCAATGTACGCAAACATCTTCGGCGCAAGTGACTGCTCCGCCAACGCCGCCAACGTCCGTGACGACGCATACACAGCTGTATTCCCAACACTAATCAGCGATATCAGAATAACAGCATTCATAATATCTGGCAAAACATCTGAGCCGCTCATCTCAATCGCTATCACGAACGGACTAGCCGCCGCATCAGAGCCGTACTTGGCCCCCAGCAACCTCGGTTCATTATACGGCACCAGCAACCCAATGAGTAAAATCGAGAGGATGTAGAAGAGAGAAATCCTCCAAAAGACCTGTTTCACTGCTGCGGGGAGGGACTTTTTCGGATTACTCGTTTCGGCTGCTGCGAGGCCGACCATTTCTGTGCCGGCGAAGGAAAATGTTGCTGTTACTAAAACGCTTGCGAAGCCTTTGAAGCCGTTGTGAAAGGCGCCAGGGTTTTGCCACCGTGTGAAGCCGATGTAGTCGCCTTCTGGCGAACCTGCGATGTTGATGATTATACCGAGAAGACTGACGTTGTTAGACGAGATTGTAGGGGAGGTGAGTTGGGGGGTTGTTACATGAAGCCTACGATGGCTGTGACTTTGACGGCTGAGAAGATAAATTCAGCTTCGCCGTAGCCTTTCACCCCGAGTAGGTTGATGCCGAGGATAAGAATGAAGAAGAGGACGATGAAAATGCTCTTGCTTGCGTTGGGATTCCAATAATTCGTCGTAAATGCCCCGGCAATGATCTCAAGCGGCAGCACAATGAGATACTGTAGCGTATAACTGTCCAAAGTCAGTCTCATCTCATCTCACTCTCGCACTCACTCACTTCCAGCCCATAGCAAATCCCCAACTCGGATCCAAAAACCTCGTCGAATAATTCGCAAACGATCCTCCCACCGGAAACGCGACACTCAACTCCCCGAGCGCCTGCATCGTAAAGAACTGCATAGCACCCATGATGATAAACGCCAACAGCAGCGAGACAGGTCCCCCGCGATACAACGCAACACCCGACGCGACAAAAAGACCCGTTCCGATAGATCCACCAAACGCAATCATCTGCAAGTGTCGATTCTTTAATTCTCGCGCTAGCGCTGTGTTGGCAGAGTTGTAGTTTGCTTTACTCATGTTGAACAGCCGCCCGTTGAAGGCGTAGCTGTTGTAGCTGCTCAGGCTATCATGTCGCGCTGGGGCGCGGGAGAAGCCCGTGATGAGACGGCTCCATGCTGAAGAGTCGTCGAGTTTTGGTTCAGGGCTTCGTGATTTTGGTGATGGCGGGAGGGCTTGCATCTCGAACTCGCGTTGGTATGCCATGTTCGAGATGAAGCTGCAAGCTGGGAAGATACAACAAGCAAGTTCAAACTTGCTGATCATGAAGATTTTCCCCAGGGGGTTTGAGCGGCATGCACGTGCCTTGTCGCCACAGGGCGTGCTATTCCCGTGCCGGACTAGATCGGCACTCCAAGACAAGACAAGACGGGGGATATCGCGGGTCTAGCGAATCGCTGACGTTCCGCTCCGCACGATGCAGACGGTGTCTCCGTTTGACGGGCCGCAGGTTCAGGGGAATTGAGCGGTTTTGTGATGGAGAGAACAAAAGACTCGTGGTGATAACGCGTTAGGGGCATGAGTCGTGTACGCAAGCCACGTAAAGTTTATTGAGTTGCATTCCTGGCTTTTGGCCCCTCCTTTATGTGACTAATGGATTTAGCGGGTGCGGAAAGAAGACCGTGGCAGGGATTGGGCTTGGATGCTGGGAGATAATGACGATGCTAAAAGTTAGGATGATTTGGGGATGTGACGCTGCGGACTTGTGAGTGACTTCCGGTCCGTGAATACAATTTTTCCTCACGGTGAAATGCTACCATCACCTAAACGTATTGAGGTATCGCGGAATGGCTAGCCTAGAATGTGTCGATTTGCAGAGTCGGAACCCCAGCAGCTGTCACCGAAATAGTTTCAGCCACTGCATAACCGGAAATTCATGACAGCACTTTATGCACCAGTAGCTTCGCGTAGAACTTCCACGGCCTGACGTTGAGAGAAACCTTATTGAAGTGAGAGTGGCTAATTAAACGCTAATAAGCGAAGGTGCCTGGGCCAAGACTCAATCGGCATTCTCGATTCTCATCGCGATTCCGCGGGTTCGCTTGAGTGCTGAATCCCGTCTTATTTCCTCGAAGCCCCTGAATCTACCCGGGATCTGGACAAGTCATTGACTTCTGAGTTGCTTCGCGGATACTGGTTGAGTTCTGTCGCAAGTGTCGAGTCAACTTGCGTTACGCAATTCCCTCGAGCGTTAGCCTTTGGCATGACGTTGAGATGATGTTTACCGGAGCTTCAGCTCCTTTAATTAACTATTAGCAGCCTTCTAGAACCTACCCACTAGGCTTTGTCGCCCGCAAGTGTCACAATGTTCTCCAACAGCTCACTAGACATTGTATTTCCGATCACTAGAGGTAAATTGTCCTGTATCTGAAAGTATTGTATTCTTCTATCTCATGCCATGAGCCGGCGCCTATTTCAATCTATCCAAGAAAGAAATCAGTTGCTTCGTCGACACAACCCCCAGCACCTTCGCCGTATCCTCCTCAGTGACGACCAGATAACTGATGCCCAGCTTTCCAAATAATTCCACAGCATACTCAAGGGGTGCTTTTGACGAGAGAGTGAGGGGACTTCTGTCAATCGCCTCCGCCAGAGTATCTCCAAGAATGTTTATCTCGCAAGACTCTTCAACATCAGTTTTCTCAATCATCTGCAAGACTTGCTCCAGTTTATATTGCGAGATATAGCCGTGACAGAGTCCCTTGTCGTTGACGAACACTAGTCCAGAGTCGCTCAAGCCGCTGGTTTGAAGATGAGAGAGCTTTTGTTGGAGTACTGATGTGATGACACGATAGTCCTGACCGGCCGACACAATAGCGTTGTCCATGGCATCTTTTGAAGGAAGAAGAGCGTCCACCGTCGCTGTTCCTTCATTATTTCTGAACTCTCTCACCTTACTGATGGCACCCTCAGCCTCTAAGAAGGGATGACTTTGAAGATGCTGAGCAAGATCATAAACACCATCGGCACTGATTGCATCAGCCACCCACTTCGCAGTCAGGATAGCAATCATGAAAGGCGGAATGAAATTGACCTCCCCTGTGAGCTCAAACATGATGACAGCTAGACTGACAGTCATTCTGCTAACTCCAGCTAGGAAGGCTGCTGATCCAACCATGGCGAAGATCCCTGGTGAGATGTTGGGTATGAGTTGCCCGATCATTCGACCGAAGAGCGCGCCTGCATCCATGGCGGGGATGATGATTCCAGATGGGACCTTGCAGCCGAATGTAATAGTCGTTAAGAATAGCTTGACGAATGTCCCGGAGACCAACCACGCGTAGTATGTGCCCATACTAGTAGTTTGGGCCTCTTGTTGGCAAATCCAGTCCTCCTCAGCATGATTACAGTCAACAAGAAGTCGCTGCATGACAATATCCCCAGTTTCCCTGATCAGCATATTCGGAAACTGTAAAACCGCTGTGATCAATGTCACGAGAGCCAACTCAGAGACAGGGTTGTTCTTGATGAGCGGAATCTTGCGGAACGACTTTGACCAGAGGAAGTTGGCTCTACAGAATACTCCACCGAAGATGCCACCGCAGACGCCGAGAATGACGAAGACGAAATAATGAAGAGCATTATAGTTGACGCCGTAGTTCGTCTCAAACAGAACAAGCTTGCCAGTTCCCGTAGGATTGAGTTCCTTGAGAACGGCCGCCGCTACGACCGAACAAAGGCAGCTCCTCCAGAGTACCCTTCGGGGGAAGTAAGTGCTGATCTCCTCATAGCTGAATAGAACACCTCCGATAGGAGCACCGAAAGCGACAGATAAGCCCGCTGAACATGCGATACTGAGCATCTCCCTCAATTTTCGTTGATTAGTCGAGTATTTGGGGATGCAGATGGTGACAAGATACCCAACACAAGCTGAGATATGAACAAAGGGTCCTTCTTTCCCCAAACACATGCCTGTTGCGACTGCAAATATTGATCCGATGGCCTTGACGATAAGGACTTTGAGATCGAAGAGATGAGGGATGCAGAAGCCGGACAATACAGTCTTTATCTCAGGGATGCCACTTCCTGCTGCCATGTACATAACCTTGCCGCGGGGGTTTTCAGACGACCGTTCTTTCTCTGGAGCAACTGCAGTGAGGTTCGTCTTCGTAGTCGCCGTGACACTCCCAGCGATGATACCAAAGGCCAGAGCAAGGCTGACATAGATGGCGTATGCAAGCAAGTAGCTTTCTGTCCATGGCTTCCAGTTCTGACAGTTCGTCTCTGATGTACAGCATGCTCGGCGACTTAGAAATAAGTTGTTGGTGCAGTAACCATCTTTGAGATCTGCTAAAACCTCAACGCTGACGTCTACGAATGCCGCGATGGAGGCAGTGAGAAGACCGATGAGGAAAGCTGCGACCCATCCTTGAGAAGCGTCCCATAGCTTGGTGATGCGGTAGCGTAACCCGCGTCGGGAATAGAAATTTGAGATGTCGCGTCGGTGACTATCTTGCACGAGGTCTTGAAGCCAGTCGATGGTATGGTAGTCACTATATGGTATACTGTCCTTCTTTGAGGCAGTGTTTGTTAATAGAGAGGCGTTGATGCGGTGTTTGTGAGATAGTATCAAGGGAGTAGTCTCCGTCGCTTTGACAGGCATCGAGTCAGAAGCCATTTCGAGAGGGATGGTCGGAACAATACGACTTAGACCATCGGAACACTGGGAACGCCATTCTATATGAGTCGTGCAATCGTTTTGCACGGAGATACAAAGGAGAACTATGCATCAGATTCTGTAGATCTACCGGAAAAGGAAGACACAAGTCTCGAACCTGTGACGTCAATGCATTGCATCTCCGGGCTGAACACAGCCTTCCAGGGTCTTGTGATAAGGTTAGAGCAGCAGCCGATCTACAGTATCGCTTCTGTGCCAGACATAAAGACTGGCGTTTCATTGGTGAACTCCAGAGCGGGAAGATGTGTAGATCAGCTGCCAGATAATCCTCCCAGGCGGCATAGGCAAGGGCTAATAGTAACTGTAATACCTGAACAAATTCAACTTTTGATGGAAGGGCCATTGTTGATTCGATACATATCTGTCAAATCTGCATGATAGCAGTCTAGAACATTGAGCAGAGATAAGCAGCCACACCAAAACCGCCACTATCTCTAATCCTCACATGCAACAAAGATAAGAACCTTGGAGATGGCTTAAGATCCCATCTTTGGTAGATGTTCATAACAATCGCCTAGAAAGAAAACCCAAAGGCTCATATGTCAAAAATTGGGCTCCGCGGAGATATATATATGTATTTGTCCTGTGCGACGCTCAGTACTGGAATTTTGCTGATTGACGTCCTCGTGAGCGGAGAGATTGTCGTGCTCACCCCGCATGACATGGCACATGGCCTGCTCACGGACACAGCGGTAGATAATCACTAGCGCCGGTGTCAGATAAGGTAAATACCCAATGTTCACCCTTAGTCAGGCCCTGCATAAAATAATCCTAGACCCTTCGCTGAGTTGCAGTTCTCATTGATCCCGTGATAGCTTCAATTCATCCAGACATTGTGTCTCCGCCCGCCCTGCGTTGAGCATCATTTCATGCAATATGTTTGAAAACTGATTGCGTGCAGGATTAAGTCTTCAGTATTGTTATGGACATCACCTGTTTTGGCTGGCCACATTTCAACCTCATGGCTAGCAAGCACTTGCGTAGTTATCTGGTTATCTGAGCAATACCAGCTTAAACGAGTCTCAACTATTGATAGACAAAAGGATTAAAAATCTTATAAAATCTAGCAACCCATCCGGGTAAGCATTCATCCTTGTAGATTTGCAAATGAAGCTTCTTTGCTCGTAGTACGCAAAACCCACATCTTATACGAGATTCTGCTGCTACATCTCCCACCGGATGCAAACTACATGTAGGCAAAGAAGACAGGGAAATTAATGTAGATTTATTTGAACTCAATAGAGAAAAAATAAGAAAGAGAGATAGATCAGCACCATATGGTAACTTGGGATGGGGTCAGATTACATCAGGCAAAACATACACGGCTATGTTAGCCATGCTGGGAGGTGGCGTATAATCTAGAGATTCAGCTGCAATTGGTAATTATTAAGGAAGATGATTAGGTCTTTGAGGTATCAACATAGGGTGACAAGCGCAGCAGGATAACTATAGAGAGGAATGTTCTCGTGTTGAATGTTAACTACGACAGGCAAATCACATCACCTCTATTAGCTGCCTTGACTATACCCCACGCTTGTAATCACCAGGTTATTGGCATACTTTCGATCTTGATTATAGTTGAATGCTTTCTTGCTGTAGAGCTACACATTTAAACCAAGTTTCGTTTTCCACTCCAAGTCAAAAGTACGCCATTCGCACTGAAGACAACCCTTGTGTGCCGGTAGCACAACAACATCAATTAATTAATATCAGAAACTTCTAGCAGTCTCTAGATGATTCTTTAATTTTGAAATGGAGCTAGTGAGAAGTAATTTCGCGAAGTTTCTAGAAATCTGACATCCTGCCAATCAACCTCGCGCATCTCAGCCTCCAAGGATCATCATCCCACGGCAGAAACCCATCCCCAGGTTGAGCAAAACGCATAAGAACAGTGGACAAGACCATTAGAACTTGAATTCCAAATCAATTCGCCTCTTTCAATCACTCTAAGCACCATCCATCCATATTTGACAATGTCTTCCCTTCCCTTTAGCGCTCCGCCCTGGCCCATCCCCGCGTCAGCAAATCTTACATCATCCACTATTTCCATTCCCGAGAGTGAGATTGAGCGGCTCAAGACACTCCTTCAGCTTTCGCCTATTCCAAAGGCGAATATTTGGAATTCGCGTGATGATGGCGCTCTTGGACTCCCGAGAGATACTTTAATGGAATTGGTTGAGTATTGGGCGAATGACTACGATTGGAAGATATGGGAGGCTACTCTCAATTCAATCCCGCAGTTTGACATCACTGTCACTGATGATGACTCGAAAGATTACAAGATCAACTTTTTGGCTTTGTTCTCTAAGAACCCCTCTGCGGTCCCCATTTTATTTCTTCACAGCTGGCCAGGCTCTGTTGTTGAATACCTCCCCATCCTTCAGAAACTCAAATCTGAGTACGATGCTGAGTCTCTACCCTATCACATCATCGTTCCTCACCATATCGGCTTCGGTTTCTCCGATGCACCACCTCTCAACAAGCCATTCACTCATATTGATAATGCCCGTCTTATGTCAAAGATGATGCATTCTCTGGGTTTTAACAAGACGGGGTATATGACCCAGGGAGGCGATCTCGGCGGTTGGACCGCACCTGTCATCGCAAACATAGATCCCGCATGCAAGCTCGTTCATATGAGTATGCTCAACATCTCACCTCCTGCAGGGGAAGATGTCGAGGAAGGTATCAAAGCCGGCAAGTATACTCCCGATGACATGGCAGCATTCGGCAGAATGGCAGACTTTCAGAAGAAAGAAACAGCCTTTATCCAACTCGATGGCACCAAGCCAGCTACAGCAGGCTTCATCTTCGGCAGCAACCCCATCGCCCTCCTCGCCTGGATCGGCGACAAAATGCACCGCTGGTCCGACGAAACACCCTCCAAAGACCTCATCCTAACAAACATAGCGCTGTATTGGTTCTCGGGCTGTTATCCTACCTCTATCTATCTTCACCTCACAGTCCTTGAGGATCATGAGCTCATGATGAATGCCTGGAAGAGTCTCAAGGTACCGCTTGGGCACTCGGCTTTCAAGAAGGAGCTTGTTACGGCGCCGGAGAGATGGATTCAGCAGACGGAGCAGGTGAAGTGGTATAGAATGCATGACAAAGGTGGACACTTTGCTGCGCTTGAGGAGCCGGATGCTCTTTGGAAGGATGTGGGGGATTTCATTGGGGCGTTTTGGGAGAAGTGAAGCGATTCCAGTTGCGACGCGGCGCTTGTGATGGGAACAGGTAGTGGCAAGTGCCGAGTTGAGGTTAGATCAACTTTGGGTAAGTTTAGTTTTCTGTCGGACTAGTTATTCACATCTCTTACTATCCGGTTAGGCCATATGTCATCCGCGCTCTTGAGGCAGTAAACATCAAATATACGAGGATACACCATCCCTAGTCCCTTTAGCCCTTATAGCCCATCAGGTTAGGTCACGACGATCTCAATACTGCCCACATCACGACTCGGCCCTAAATGCATCCCCCACAATCTCCCTCCATTGGCTCTCTTACCAGCTCCAGCCTCTAATTTGTCCGCATCAAATTCGGCACTTGCGTGCCGGTTTATGGTTACATCAAGGCCCGAGCCACACGATGCCCCCTGGGGTTTTTACCCCAGATGACGATGGCGCCGATCTGCATACCCCGCAGATTTGGAGAAGCGGGCGAATAAGGCTTGGCACACCCATTCCCTGACGGATTTGTCCAGCGGAGGAATTTGTGAATAGTTGCTCCCTTTGGAGAGTGTGAGCGGAATAGGAAGGTGGTTAGCCGCTTCGTCTGGTGTTGATACGATGGGGTTCGGGGAAAGCATCGGAGTAGAGACCTTAGTATGGATATGTCTATATAAAGAGCTGTTATTCTGTGCCGTAATTGCCATTTCTTATAATTCAGCAGCTCTTCTTTAATCTTCTGTCAAAGACACTTGGCTCTGGTTTTTTCCATCTTCTCATAGTCCCCGGACTCAACATCACAATGCTTCTCCAAAGCGTCTTCGCTCTTGGTCTCGCCACCACCGCCCGTCTTGTCTCAGCAGGACCATGCGACATCTACAAGTCCGGCGGAACACCCTGCATCGCCGCACATAGCACCACGCGCGCTCTGTTCGACAGCTACAACGGCGCTCTCTACCAGATCAAGCGTGCCTCAGACGGTGCCCTCACCGACATCAAGCCTCTCTCCGCAGGCGGTGTCGCAGCTTCTTCTGCCCAAGACTCCTTCTGCAGCGGTACTACCTGTCTCATCACCATCATCTATGATCAGTCTGGTCGGAGCAACCACTTGACTCAAGCTCCTCCTGGTGGCTTCAATGGTCCTGACGTAAATGGCTATGATAACCTTGCTGCTGCTGATGGTGCACCCGTTACTTTGAACGGAAAGAAGGCCTACGGAGTGTTTGTTTCCCCAGGCACTGGCTACCGTAACAATGATGTTAGTGGTTCTGCTACTGGTGATGAGCCAGAGGGTCTGTATGCTGTTCTCGACGGAACGCATTACAACGGCGCTTGCTGCTTCGATTACGGCAATGCAGAGACTAACAGCAAAGATACTGGAGATGGCCACATGGAGGCCATTTACTTCGGTGACAACACCGTCTGGGGCTCCGGTTCCGGCAGTGGACCCTGGATTATGGCTGATCTTGAGAACGGCCTCTTCTCTGGAAGTAACCCCAAGCAGAACACTGCTGACCCCACCATCAACCATCGCTTTACCACTGCTGCCGTCAAGGGCAAGCCTGGAACATGGAGCATTCGTGGTGGAGATGCTACAACCGGCGGACTGTCCACTTTCTACAACGGTGCGTATCCGTCAGGATACAGCCCCATGAAGAAGGAGGGAGCTATCATCCTCGGTATCGGCGGTGACAACAGCAATGGAGCTCAGGGAACCTTCTACGAAGGAGTAATGACTAGCGGATACCCTTCTGATGCGACCGAGAACTCCGTGCAGGCCAACATCGTCGCGGCCAAATACGCCACCACATCTTTGACAAGCGGAACCGCCCTCACCGTCGGATCATCCGTCACCCTCAAAGTCACTACCTCTGGCTACACAGACCGCGTCCTCGCACACAGTTCCTCCAACGTCAACACCCAAGTGATCTCCAGCTCCAGCTCCAGCGCCCTCAAGAAGTCAGCGAGCTGGACCGTCCGCACCGGTCTCGCCAACAGTGGCTGTGTATCTTTCGAGTCTAACGATACTCCTGGTAGTTACATTCGACACTCTGGCTTCCAGCTGTACGTTAACAAGAGTGACGGAAGCAAGATCTTCAATGAGGATGCTACGTTCTGCCCCCAGAAGGGTATCAGTGGATCAGGAAGTTCGTTCAGATCATGGAGCTATCCGACCAGGTACATTCGACACTACAACAACGTTGGGTATGCTGCTTCAAATGGTGGTGTTCATGACTTTGATGCTGCCAACAGCTTTGTCAATGATGTTAGCTTTGTTGTTGCCACTGGCTTTGCTTAGATGGAACTTCAGATTATGACGGGTTTGAAGTGGAAATCACAGAGCGATTAGTTGAAAAATACGACGAGGTAAATATAGTTTCAATCATTATCGATTGATCCTTCATTTTACCCAGAAATACGAAGCATGATCTCATGGGCAATGAATACAACCTATGGTCTTCACTTTGACTCCTCAAGTTCCTTCTTCTCACTATCTCCCAAAAGACCCAGTGCCTCCCGACGCGTAGGCGCCGATGCGTCAAAGTACGGCTTTTCAGCCAAAGAAGTCACTCGCGTGCCATGTCGCGGTTCTCTTCCACTATAGTCCCAACTGGCGTTATGAATAGTAATACTACAATGCGTCAGCGTCAAATTGTCACAGTTATGGCTTCTACATACCGGTTGTCCCATAGCGCTGAGGTCCTAGGCGTCCACTTAAATCGGACTTGAATGTCGACATTCTGCTCATAAACATCATAAAGATAATTCAGAATGACATCACTCTCCGCCCTATCAAGACCAACAATCCTATCCGTCATCGCACGGTTCACCCAAAGCGCTTTCCAACCCGTGGCAGGATGAACACGAACAAGAGGATGAATGCGCTCAATGTACTTTGGTCCTTGTTCGGGATGATCACGGTCCAGGTAGGGATGAGCAGAGCGGTAAACAGCCTCCCGGCCATCAATGATCTTGCGGAACTCTGGGGAGAGCTTCTCATATGCAGCGTAGCCTGATGCCCAGAGGGTATCTCCACCAACAGAGGGGATAGTATCGTTGTGGAGATGTGTGATGCCCGCTGGTTGCTTCTCATGGACGAGATCTGTGTGCCAGCGCGATGCACCGCCAGGTTGACGGAAACTGGCTGGGCGCTCTGTAGCCATGAGGTCGGGCCAGAGAACGCTTACACCTGGGACGCCAGGGACATGAGGGACTTGAGGCTGTACCTGTGTCAGCACCTGTTATGATATGGCTTGAAAAAGGCATCACTTACGTGCACTTCAACTTCACCGTACCACTCTCCAAGCTCCTTCTGCTGCTGCGGCGAAAGATCCTGATCCCTGAAAAACACAACACTTCTCTCCGCAATAAGCAGCGCAAGTTCATCTCGCTGCTGATTGGTGAGATCCTTCAACTGCAGACCTTCAATCTCAGTTCCGATGTAAGCAGTCAGATCGGTAACCTTTGTCGCAGCGGACAGAAGGCTCTTCTTTGACTTGTCAGCTCGAGCACCTGCGTCGATATGGTCGCGAGGTTTGTCTCTAATCTTGTAGACATCATCGAGATATAGAGGACGTGAAGGACGGTAAGGATAGCCTTTGGAGAGATCTATGCCTGATTTCTCGAGACGCTTTTTCGCTGCGTCGGGGATCTTGAGGGTGTCTTTGATGGGCTCGGCGACATCTTTGATGCTGGGGTCAATTGGGGCTGGGACCATCTTGGTTAATGCGGTGTTGGCGTCTTATATAATGGTTTTATCTTGCAGTTTGCGACTGATTCCTTGGAATTATGGCAGCGCATAGCATCCTGATATACAAAGATCATCCCCTCACTACTGTTACAATGACCCCGACTTGGCCAGTCACGCCATGATGGCAGACAATGACCAAGACTTACTGCGACAAACCTCATTGGCCAGCGTTCGACATGCGATATGCAAACTGATTGCAACATAAATATTTATCCAATCCGTTTCTTGAGATATTGCGCGATCGAATGATCTTGGCTCGAATCGGAAATAACAGCACCTCGTTTGCAAGTTGATGGTGTCGTGTAATTGAGGATTTGTAAGACTCGGACGAGATATCAACCCCTCACTTCGTTATGCTGCTGACGAATAACGACTAGAGTCGCTGTTTGCCCGCTATGTATAACCAAAAAGAGATATGGTGGTTTTGTAGTTGCTCCTTGTTGGTTGAACTAATCTCTTGACTTTGGTCTCCCATCAAGTGACGGAGCTGCAGTTCAACGCGTTGCATACGGAGAAACCGTTGACAAGACAAATAGAGATTCATATTAGACATATACTCAGCTCCTACAACTTTGCCCTAGGAACAACAGCAAGCTCTTGACTCTCACTACTCCTCCAAACAGCCGCAGTCTTAGGCTTACTATCCTTCCACTGCCACTTCACCTGATTCTGCCTCTCCTCCACAAGCAACTTATGCACAAACTGTCCAAAGATCGGCAACATCTTAAACCCATGTCCACTATCACCGCTCAACACCGCCAAAGTCGCATTAGTACCAGGAACATAGTCGATAATAAAGTCCGAATCATCCGTGTCAGCGAACCAGCACAGATGCTGATCAATCAGAGGTCTATCAGCCAGTTGAGGGAAGACTTCCTTGAGAAGAAGACGGATGTGCGTCTCGTCCTCGAGAGGCATGAATTGCGAATCTGCTAGTTCGGGGAAGGGGATGGAGAGACCATCTTTGGAGAAGGCATAGTTTGTGAAAGCGCCGCCCATATGGCAGAATTTAAGTTTCTTGGTTTTTAGATCGGGTTCGAAGAAGAAGGCGAGGTCGCGGACGTTGGTGACGGGAATGCCCTTAAGTTCGGCGGCTTCTTTATCTGTGAGTTGGATATGCGCGACGCCCCATGCTCGACCTGTCATTTGCTTTCCAATACGTGGAAGAATGTTGGCGGCGTCGGCGCCTAGAGCGACGATGGTCTTGTCTGCTGAGTGGATGGTGCCTCCACGTGTCCTGGCACCTATACACCTCGTCCCCTCTCGACTTGACGCATACAGCAATGATTGAACTTCGCCATCTTTGTTTCCAAGATAGAACTTCACACCGAGCTTGATGCACTGCTCGTACACAGCTCGTAAAGCATTGGCGGAGTGGCCGTAACCAGCGAGCTTGTTGTGATATCCGGTGAAACCGGTTAGTGGACCGCTGAACTTGGGAACGAGCTTCTTGATCTCCTTGCTGCTATTCACGCGGGTAGTTTGGCCGTTAAAAGCTGGGTTCTTCTGAAGTGATTGGAAGTAGCTCTCCACTGCACCCTTGGTGTTTTGGGCTGCTTTGCCGGATGTGACGTTGAGAAAGCCGGTTTGATGATAATGAGGAGAATAGAGAGGATCAGATTGCCATTTTCGAATCGCGTCCTAAAGTTATGTTTGAGTCAGAAATTCTTAGCCATAAGTTGAGGGTGAGCTGCTTACGAGAGCTAATTGAGTGTAAAAATCATCGGCGTACTCGGCGCGGATGACCTTGTTCAGATCATAAGCAGCGGAGAAGCGGCTCGGCACATCAACACCTTTCTCGAGAATTGTGATGTTCTTGTAACCCTTTTGAGCGAGTTCAAAAGCCGTCGCCAGACCGAAGCAGCCGCCTCCGAGAATGAGGATCGATTGATTTGTGTTTTCTGTGGACATTTTGCAAGATTATGAAGGTTTGCTGGCGGGGATGAGGCGGATTGCTGTTCCGATCAGCAGTCAGCGACGATGCCTATTAAGCACGAATACAAGAGTAATTATAACTATGGAATAGAGTTAAAGACAAAGATAAGATGAAGGGTAGGTAAGACTGTATTTAAAAACATCCAAGCCATCAATTGTTCTGGAAGACATGCATCGGGTCGTCATCCGATATCGCCAAAGAAACATCACGGCATCATCTGGTTGGATAAGATAACGAATTTTGGAGACGGGCTCCTCACGAGGACCACAGAATTCGTTAGCGTAGCCGCCGTAAAACACCGGCCGCCACCAAAAGAAGACTCAACCTCCACCTTCTTCCCCGCTTCATCGGTGTCTACCCCGGATTATGGGCATCATGTGGTTGGTCTTGTCACGGCATTGCTATACTACACCGGTAGACTGAATTTATGCTTCTTGGGCTTATTAGTGGCATTAATGTGAGCAACGACCTAATGCTAAGGTATGGTCTAGAGGGTCGAGGCGTTATCTTTCGCCAATTGCTACATGTTGACTGTTCGTCTCACCGCATGCAATGCGGGTTCGAAATAGACGGAGCTTACGCATTCGGAAATTTTTTGCAGCCCACAGTCTGTCGTCTGCGGTTTCGCTGCCGAGAGCCGGTCAGGAGCCAATGTTGGAACCCGTACCCAGCATCACGGAAGCCATCCCGAGCAGTCGCCGCTCGGCCCCACCAAAACATTATGCCTTCATACGTCCATCGTACCATACTGATCTCCAACTTGTGAACTTTGTTCCAATTATTTGCATAATGACTTAAAACCTCAAGGTTCATCTTTCGATAAATGTCCAAACGGAGGTCTTCATCTCGGACCTCGCCGGGTAACAAGCCTAACTCATGCTGTAACAATGCCATACCTCAGCAGCCCCAACGAAGCACCAAGCAGAATCGCCAACGGCGGTGCAACACCAAAGAATCGTCCCCCAACAAAAGCCGTTGCAGTGACAACAACCCACCAAGGGTCATCAGCAAGACTCTTGCCAGACTGGAAACCTTGATCTATATATCCGACCTGCCAAATCCTATAGACAGCCGTGTAGATCAACCCAACAGCGCCGGCATTAATACCTCGCACCGCAGACTTGATCCAGCGTCGAGATCTCAAAACTCCCCAGACGCCCATTGTTCCGTGAACGAGAACCATGCCTGGGACAAAGATACCGAGGTAAGCAATCAGCGCTCCTGCGATGGCAGGATATCCGTTATTCGCAGCTGTAAGACCACCAAGGAACACGGCAAAGTTGAAGTTTGGTCCTGGAAAGGCTTGGGCTATAGCTAGACCGATGAGAAAGTCACGCGGTGTGACCCAACCCTCAGCGACGATGTACTCGCGAAGCAGGGGAATAACCACGGGACCGCCTCCAAAGATGATAGTACCAGCGAGATACAAGTTTGCAAAGAGCTTGTAGAGGAGGGGTGCGTCGGTCAGTGTAGCTCGTAGGACAATGACGACGGTAAAGCTGACGAGGAATACTGCGATGATTGCGGTGCCGGACTTCCACGAGAAGTTGAGGCGATATTCCTGGGGCACGACTCTTGGTTCCTCATGCCTCTGCTCAGTACCTTCCTCCTCGCGAAGAGCAATTGTTGAATTATTCAAGTTGTCCGCTCCGGTCTCAGCGCCTTGAATATTCTCATTTTCGGATGGTATCCCCCTTCTCACACGAAGAATAGTGTTCTTAACAGCTCGAACCGGGCGATGCAGCCAACGGTAGTCGCAAATAACAATGCAACATCCGCCCGCAACAATAAGCGCGGGGAAGTACCACAGAGCATTATATAACATTCCAGCAGCGGCAGTGATTGATAAGACCAGTCTGGTAGGTTGATCCGTGATAGCCTTGTCCGAGAGTTCAACCGCTGCTAAGGCGATGATTCCAACCGTCGCGGCGTTCAGACCTGATAGAAGGGCGTATACCGCGCGAGGTAGAGTATCGCCGATGTTGGAAACGCCAATTGAGAGGCCAAACATACCAAAGCAACCAGGCAAGCTGTTTGAGCGGTTAATTCTGCATCACGTTTCAGGCATTGGATCGTGGTTTTTACCTCCAGATAAGAAACGCAAAGATAGCTTCGAGGACTCCGCCGTGGATCAGGTTGATGCAGTACAGCATCTTGGTGCTTCCTGGACCCGAAAGGGCCTGCGCGACGCTGAAAAGCTCTTGGTACTGCGCGCGTTGGTTAGTCTGTTCAATTTGCAGGACATCGTGAACCTACAATTTGCTCATCGATCCAAGCCAATTTGTTGACAAACTTATCATGAAACTTCTCTCGTTAGTAAAAAGCATATAAAATCGCGAGGATGGGTGGTTCTGACAATCTTGAAGTGGACGGGCGGTCCACCGAATGAAGTGAAGCCGAGATGCCAATTGACCTTGAGCGTCTGCAAACCGCGGTCTGCGGCTCTCCGCACCGCATTTTCCCAGCCGCCGACGACCATTTTGAGCCTTTTGAGGTATCGCCAGATACTCAATTGGTGTTTTCGAAGGATGCAAGGAGATAAGTGACTCACGTAATGGAGATTTAAGCTTCATTTTAACTCCTGGCGGTCACGTCATTGGATCTAAACCTCTTTCAACACTTGGCTGCGATGGACCAATTATCGTGCGGGTGTGCCAGATACCTGTCTTCTCACCGTGATAATAATTGACCTTGTATTATTGAGCCAGTACTCTGTATCGATGAATGATTTTTTTATTGCTAATGTTATCTTTCTTGGCGGTGGTCAGCCAATGATGAGATACGTCTTGTCCACGTGGATTGATCCTGGATTCTCCGGATGCACAAGTTCACCGTCTGTTTCCATGTCCTCATGCAGTATCGTGATCAAGATAATCAATAAAAATCGGGGTGAATATTCGATGCAATTCATCAAAGCAGCATCCCTAATAAGACTCCCCTCTACAATCGCCAGACTCGTCAACATCATCTTCCTATATCAAGCGAAATCTCTGCATCAGCACCCCTCGCTTCTTCAACTCGTCTTCTGACATTCTTGGATCACAGTCTGGTTCTTCCCTCGCATCTTTGCAATTCCAGTCCTTATGTAGCCATATAGGTCGTTGAACCTCAGGACTGGAAGTGCTAACAATATGTTCAGTATATCCACCAGGCAAAGCAACTCCATCGAGGCGCGGGTCTGATCGATGTATAGCATGCCCTTCCTTCCAGAAGGCAAGCATAGATGTAGAAGTGCACCAGCCCCTCTGCCAGCCGCGGAAGTCATCCCCAAGGAAAGCCTGACCGTCAGAAAAACCTGGATGATAGCACGGCCCGATTACCAAGTAGGATCCATCTTTCGGTTGAGGGCGGAGAACGAGGTTGCTGCGAAAGCCAAGGAGAGTCACAATTATATCACCTCTGCGACTTCCTGTTGGGACACGGACGAAGCTTCCATTGCGTGTCTTTGTGTACCCTGATACTAGGTCAAGTCTGAAGATATACAACAAGCGAAGAGGAAAAGAGGCGCTCGTAGGATCTGCCATCGACTTTCGTATAATCTCTCGCACCTTTTCCAGCGACATCGATGTCTCGTCGGGTGCAAATTGAGTTCTGTTTATGCTGTAGTCCCAGAAATCGCCATATCCCATCACTGTTAACAGCTCGTTGAGACAATCATCGTCATGATGGAGGCCGTTTCCCACGAGATGCTCGACCGTATCTACAATACATTCCTCGAGAGGCCGCAAACCTTCCTCGGGATGAATATATGGGTCGCTGCCTATCTCATCACAAGACACCCCGGCCACCTCCAGAATACCAGACTCGATCAAAGTCGCGGAGCAGGCAGATCTTCCAGATGCATCGTTCTTGAGGACAGGGGTATCTAGAGGTCTTTCAAGGTCCACTACCCAACTGGGATATGTATCCGAGTCACCGTATTCCAGAAAACCAAGATTTCGTTTCCGACTGATGTGAGAGATGAAAGCTGAACTGAGAATCTGTTTGAGAGACTTTGTGTAATCCACGGTGATAGATCGGGCAATATCAGGTTCCATTAACCCTCGAAGTGCATATAGCCTATCGCGATTGTCAGAACAGAGGAATGGATTCGTCATCACAAGCTGGTCCAGCCAATCGCGACACTTCTTCCCAGACCTGTCAGTTGCAGTGGCCTTCATGATAAATATGTCGTTGTTTGTATCGCAGCTATCCTGATCAAGGAACAATTACCGTGGCGGAGGCTTACTAGTGCATAAAAAAAGGCCTGCATCTTTGAACTTGCTCCATGCCATTTCCTCACTTCCTAGTCTCACGATGGATGTTTCTCGATTTGCAAGGACTATTTCCTGGTAAGTCCAAAGACGGCGGTGCCAATCTAAAGCTAGTAACTGTTCAAATGCAAGCCACTGGCACTGGTTTAGTGGAAGGCACCATCTGCCATCGATATCCGTCTGTCTTCTGTCTGATGTAGGGATTAAGCTCCTACTATGGGGGCTGTCAAGGGCTCCTGGCGTTAGGAGGGCTAGTCTTTTTTCCGTCCATCACAGCGTCTCCATAGCTGTATGACTCCAAGATGTTGCGGGGCCTAGCCAAATGACGACTCTGCTGGCAAACTCATAAATATGGTGCATGCGCTGGACTTGACCGGAACGTCCAGTAACATCTTTCTGATTGATGCAGATTGAGTCGCACCAGATTATGCGCGGCAGTTTGTTATATCGCAGTACCCGCAAAGCAGAGGCCAGATTCGGCCCAATGTCAACATCTCCAAAACCTGAAGGCTGGTCTGATTGCTCTCCAAATGTCGGGTGCTCAGTGGTAAGTTCAATTTGCTCTGGATGAGACTTGTCACCCCAGCAATAAGATAAAGCTTCAAATTCTGGTATTTCAGCATCTTCCGGTGATAATTTCCTGTTGAAGATGGTGCCGGTAAGCCGATCATCGGGCAAACCGGGTTGCAGTTCCAGGAGCCGTATCTCACCAGGGAGCAAGGGAGGATAAGGGAAGCGAGGCATCGTGGGGGTTGTTATGCGCAGGAGTGATAATGGAAGAAAAAGAGAATGAAGGGAAATCCTAGAAGGAAACGAACCAATGTTATATGGACAGTGGAGGTTTGCAGTCTGGTGAGGCTGTGCATGCACACCACTACGAAGTGGCAAGCCACAAACCACGAAGACATCATGCAGGGGTATAGGAAAGTTGGTGTAGGTCTAACAATGACGATTTTTGGCGAGGTCAACAGCATTAGAGGTCAAGGCATTCCTTCTGGCCCGGCATCATACTAACCTTGGCCTTGGCCTACAGCTGCAATAGTGACGATCGAGACGAGGGTTTGTGCCGCTAACACTCTGCGAATTTCACTAGTAGGATAAGAACAGATAAGAAGGAATATAAAATTTGAATTGAAACTGAGCTCAGTATACAGAAAAGTCATGAAGTAAAGGCGAGGAAAAAGACCGTATCCAGTACTAAGCCAACCCCCTTTTTACGTTCTGTGCCATTTAGCTAGAGGCAACCAAGACTTCAGGCTCACCATTCGTGTAGCTAACACAAACTTGTCCATTGCCATCAGAGGTAACAGTTCCACTTCCAAAGACCTTGTCCCAAGTTTTGTTGTTCTTTCCAGTGTTGAAGCAGTACTGTCCTGAGTATCCCTGGCCACGGTTCAAAGTAAGAACAATAAGATCACCGTCAGCACGACTCCAAGCATATGCGCTGTTCTGCGAGTAAAGATGCTTGTGATCATTTCCACCAAGGCCACCTACCGCTGAGCGAGCCTTGGAGAGACGTGAGATGTGTTGGTAGAGATCCGCATCGGTGCTGAAGCTGCTTCGCCAAAGATCCTCACGGTTAGCAGGATCATTGCCGCCAGCATAACCTTGCTCTGTTCCGTAGTAGACGATGGGAATACCTCGGGCGAGGATGACGTATGCGAGGGCGTTCTTGAGGAGAGCCTTGTCGTTCTTCTGGCTTAGCCAACGCGGGTTGTCATGGTTGTCGATGAATGTGCCGAGGATGGTGGGGTCGGGGAATTTGTTGCTAATCTCATCGTGCATGGCGACAACATCTGAAGGATCGCCCTTTTGTTGGTAGAAGCGGTTCATGGGGTAATACATAGCATAGTTCAAAAGACCAGGCATGACCTGTGCATAACCAGCAAGATAGTCAGGACCTCCATCCCAAACTTCACCGATGGCGTAGACACCAGCAGCGTCTTGGAAACCAGGCCAGAACGGCTTCTCGACATGCTTTACAGTGTCGATGCGGATACCGTCGAAGCTGTACTCAGAAACGAGCCATTTTATCCAGTCGTAGAGGACCTGCTTGACGGTGTCGCTGCCGGTGTTGAGGTCGGGAAGACCTGCGATTTCGCACTGCTCGATGCTGGTCTGGTTGCTGTAGTCGATGTCGCAGGGAGTGTGGTATGAGCTTTGTTCGTTGAGGGGGGAGGGCTTGTGGTCTGAGATGCCTTTGCCCATGTGGTTTGCGACGACGTCGCACATGACGTACATGTTCTGGAACAGTCAGCACGGGATCACGAGGACAGACTATCGAGGTGGTCGCAGCAGAACAGCATGGGAAGAAGAGTTTGGCTTACCTTGTCATGAGCAGATTTGACAAGACTCTTCAAGTCATCTGCAGTACCATACTTGGAGTTGACCGCGTACAGATCCTTAGCCCAGTATCCATGATATCCCCCATCAGTGTCTATCGCCCTGGTCAGTCACATTCTCTCACACATTTTCGCAACACTTACTGTCAACAACAGGAGTAATCCAAATAGCATCGAATCCCATGCCCTTGATATAATCAAGCTTCGACTCCAAACCCTTAAAAGTTCCACCACAGTAATTTCCGAGGTTTCCGCATGCACTACCGCCATTATCATCAGCGCTTCGCGCAACTCGATCAGTAAGTGCGAAATAGATGTTTCGCGACTTCCAAGCGTTTGCATCCGCTGCGTGAGCAAGCGGGCTGATGCTAGCGACGATGGTCGCAAGAAGAGAGAACTTCATATTGAACTGAGGCGAGGAATGAATATGAGGTTGCTGCTGAACCTCAAGACGTGACGGGACAAAGCCCTTTTATCGTAAATTTCAAGACAAGACGAATAGTATGTTTCGAATGATGAAGGATTTAATTACGGTGTTAGAGCTTTGTTTAGTTATAGCACCAAGGACCAAAGGATTCGTTAACAGTGGGTTAACAGCCGACCAGAAGCGCAGAAAACCTCCGGAGGTGACTTCTCGCGTCTGATTGGGTGCGTCTGCGGGGTCATGTCATTAAACGTTATAGTGCACGAGCGTTTGAGGTTGAGACGGTAGCTCCAATGATGATCATCGTGACAGGGGTACACCAGATGACCTCTTTAACTTGGTATCGGCCCGAAACTCGATCTCCTGGGTGTCACATTGACAGGCGGAGTTTCCGCGTGTTCCCTGCGCTTATCATGCACCATGTTGTCTGCATAGACGCATTTCATCATCGATCAAGTGGTTCACCTCCCTATTCCATCACGGAGCTTTTTCAGCGTCGCACTGACTAGCACCAACTAGGCAACAGTTCCTGTTATTCGTTTGGAACAACATCTTGATAGACTTCAACACTTTTACCGTTTTAGCATTATTTCCCGTTTATTCGGGCCGCCCCCGCAAGTGTGAGTGGACTTGCAGATGTCTAGCATACATCCTCGGCTCTCAACCCCGGATTTCTGCACGTGTAGTATCCCTCTTTGAGCCTATGATTTCTTTGACTAATAATGCCCTACCGGCAGTTCTCGGTCCTACTCTATTGATCTCACTAAGCCAAGAATGTTTCTCCGTGGTGGAAATTATCTCGACTTCTTCTTTCGTATCTTACCATGGGCATTGCGGGTAATCAGTTATTGGACATTTCAGCTGGTGATTGCTTCATCACCGCCGGTGAAAAGCCGAGCCTTGGATGAACTGATATCAGATGTTGATTTTAGTCATTGCATGAGTATCGTGAAAACTTTGCTCTAGAGATGTTGGGTCCATTTATGGTGTTTATGCTGTCGATCGCTGTGCTCGATTGCCGAGGTTACCTCCCAAACCCAACACTATGGCCGTGCGACGTAGCAATGCAGCTCATTCTTGCTGCAAGCGAGCTTGCTCACTTCTTCTGTAAAGCATGAAGAGCGGTGTATTCTGACCGACTGAGATGAAGATCCAGTCTACTATCGGCTTTGAGGCCATCCTTGAATATCCGTTGGCCCGATGAAGATGTAAAGGCGCAATTATGAGTTCGGTGTTATTCACATCATTGACATCAGAACAGCACGAGATCTTTTCCTGTTTGCTTGGCGAATAATTCCCATCTCATATCGCCGCCATTCTTCCAATAATCCCTCATGAACTCGAGGACATTTTCGTAGCTGCCCAATCCACGTGCAGTCATGCTCTCCATCGTCTCTACAACGATGATACGTTCGGCATGAGTCGTTGAGTCGCAGCCTGCTGCAAGAAGTGGCCACAGGAGTTGAGCGTGAACAGGAGACTGTTTGTCAATATGCTGTAATGAGTTGATGATCGAGTTCACTGCTGTTTGAACTTTGGGATTGTCCTTGGGTAGTTCGTCAACCCGCCTGTAGAGGCATAGTAGTGTTGCATCAGTGAACAGTCTATGGCTGCTTTCTAGTTCTGTCCGGAGCACCACGTCTGTCACTGTTGAAGTGGTCTTTTTCCGAAGCTCGATCAATCGAAGTTCAAGTTCGCGAGATTGTGCACTACGTGCTAGATCATTTCCATACAATTGGCCACTTGCATCGACATTCATGTAACTCGGCTCAGATAGCTCGCAAACCATATTGAGAGCAGTCACCAGCTCTCGAGAAAAGCCGGAAGTGAGGTCAATGCGACCCAAGTCAGGCATACATGTTAAAAGGTAGTCCCAGTCGATAAACCCTTTAGTCTGCCGTGAAGGTAGCGGCAGACCTGACAGTCTGTTCATCAAAAGGAGGTGAACGAGCCACTTGAGACTCATCCACCATAAAGGATCCAGGCTATACTTCGACTTATCACGCTGAACGATGTGAAGAGCCCCGTTGAGATGCTTCCGAAAGGTCGTGGTATCCCCCGCGCAAACACATGTCGTAGCCAGCATCAACGTCGTTGGCAGTATTGTCACCCCAAGGTCGCCAAATCCCGGTGAAGTAATTGCTTCTCGTAAGTTTCTCAGACACTCCACAGTCGCCGATATTGCTGCACTCCTCGATTCTGGGTTTCGCGCCATTCTGAAGAGTTGGCTACTGCTGGCGGCGATCATTGCCCCCATTATGCAAGGGCTGAGATCAGCGGCTGGTAGAATCAAGCTTAGAGCCATGTCCGGCTGTAGCGGCCAGTATACTGTTGCTGTATGGGCTACAAAGTGCTGGAAGTAGATCCGCCGAGGATCAGACCGGAGTGGAGGGCTGGATGGAAGGGAGATGGAGATACTGAGCCTTGGTAGGCTCACTGCAGGAAGGGGAAAAAGGAATTCAGAAGGGTCATCTAGCATTGATGATGAAAGAAAGTTAATCTCAAATGCGTCGGATGTATCGGTAAAAGAAATGAGTTGGTTGGAAGTGGCAACTGAGCTTGGTGCCAGAGACACTTGTTGTTCAACGCTCTTCTCAACGGTTGAAGATGGCTTTGTCGTGATCTGTAAAAATGTGATTTAGTGAGTCTGTATTCAATTGAATCATCTCAGTTGAAGGTAAACGAACCATACCTGAGCATTACTAGCTGGGTTCCGTTTCGCCACTCTGAAGCTCTTCACGCTCAACTCATATGAGCATAGGTGAGGATACTTGTAGCATCGTGAACACGACGGCCTCTTCTCATCGCACTTATTCAATCTTAATATATATAAAATATGAGAGATGATAGCGAGCCTACCTTTGCCTTCTTCCTCTTGCACTCAGTGCATCCGGCACGTCGTCTTTGGGACGGCTCCATTGCGTCATACACTTAGTATGTGAGACAGGAGACGAAGCTTATGAGAATTGTGTTTGGTTAATGATTCAGAGCTATGTTCGGGGTGATAGAATGAGATTCTTGACGGGTTTTCATCATAGCGATGAGAATTGATGTGACACAAAATGAGAGGAGTGAATATGAATGGACCCCGCATATCGACAGGCAGACAGGGTTGAAAAATCGGCAGAAGATCAGCAGCCAATCACAGTCCATCTTAGCCCTCTTGCCGGGACGCGATCAATCTTTGGCGCCGGCATCAAACACGCGACTCAGCCCTTCGAAAGCATGACAGATATCGTCAATCGACGACACTCACTAATGCAAACTCCATTATGCTTCCACACTCCATAAACACAAGCCCAGCGCCATGTTAAACGCGTCACAATGCCAATCAACCCAGAAATCTTCGCTATCGGCCAAGAAGCCCTTAAACAATGGAGTCTCAACAAACTCTACGTCCACCGCACACCCCTCGTCCCAGCCAAAGTCGCCAGTAGAAAGTACGGTTCCAAAGTTTGGTTCAAACTTGATCACACTCAGTTCACTGGTTCTTACCACTTCCGAGGTGCCATAGCAAGAATGAAGGACAATCCTACCAAAAAGCCATTCGTGACAGCGTCGACGGGGAATCATGCCATGGGTGCTGCTCTTGCGGCGCATGCATTAGGAACTAAAGTCACTATTGTCATGCCAAGGGTTGTTGAGAAACATCTACTTGACAAGGTGATGCAGTACGGTCCTGAGATTGTGCAATATGGACATGATCTCAACGAAGCGAGATCCTATGCAAAAGACCTTGCTAAAAGATCAGGCCATATATATTTCTCACCCTGCGATGAGATGATGGTCCTCGCTGGTCTAGGCACCGTCTGCGTCGAAGTCCTCCAGCAATTCGAAGCTTACGAGAAGGATATCCACAATATCTTCGCTCCCATGAGTGACATTGCACTCATAAGTGCCATAGGCTGCTTCGCCACAGATGCAAAAAGGCAAGCCGGGGATTTAAGACCCAAAGTCAAAGTCTGGGGCGTCACAGCGCTAAACTCAATGACACTCGCTGCTTCACTATCTGCTGGATTTCCTATCGAGACGGAAACCTCACCTACAATCGCTGCGTGCGAATCAGATGATGATGTTGTACAGCATGGGATTGACTTTCGGTCAGCGAGGGCGACGGTTAATCATGTTGTTACGTGTACAGAGGCGGAAATTTTGGTGGCGTTGAGACAGCTTCATTTGCAGGAGAAGCAGTATGTTGATGGGTTTTCGGCATTGGCCCTCGCTGGGTTTCATAAAGTTGCTGACAAGGTGAAACATGAGACGAGTACTGTTATCTTGTGTAGTGGGAACTACGACAGGGATAAGATGGCGAAGCTAGTTTATGGTTGATTGATTGATAGTTAACGCTTATAACGTCTCAACGAAACATATCAAGCCAACACACTGAAAGATCCCGGTTTTAAAATTGGGAAGCTGGTTTATGGAACTTGATATTTTGCGGTAATGCATAAAAACAAGCCTGCATTTTACATCGTCAAATTGATTTCTTCTGTTGATTTCGCTTGTGTCATTTCGGCTTATAAGGCTGTCCTATATATCAACGCTCTTTGCCAGTTCCTCCCATTCACGGCAAATCTCCAGTGTTTCTTCACACTTGGCCTTCACTCTCGACCAACTATCCGACCCCAAGGGTACTCTCAAAGGCACTTCCCTCCCCTCTGCAAATCCTATTCCCTTGACTAGCTCAATCATCCTAGCAACAGCCTTCTCAGGATCCCCAGGCGATTTTTCTGTCAACATTGCCTCAGCCTGTCGAACAGCTTCATTGAATTGAGCATACTCTGGAACACGAGCCTCAACGTGCTGGATCTTGTTGAAGACTGGAGTGCGGCAGTATCCTGGTTCGACGATGAGGACTTTTAGACTTGGAGCGAAGATGGCGAGTTCTTTGGATAGACATTCGACGGCGCCTGAACCTGTTAGTAAGTTGGGGTATACGAGATGGAAGATTGGGCGCAGCTTACCTTCTAGGGCAAATTTGCTGGCGCAGTATCCTGATGCACTGGGATCAGCGTGCCAGCCAGCTTGAGATCCGACGAAGAGCAAAGTTCCAGATTCCTTCTTCCTCAAGTGCGGCAAGACGGCGCGGGTGATGTTCATAGGTCCATGGAAGTTGACCTGGAAGGACTTTTCCATATCTTCTTGACTACTCTATCATCAGCTGCTTTCATGATAAATTGCAGCCCATAATACCCACGTCAGCTCTTCTACTGCCCCACTGAGGATATACCCCGCGTTGTTGACGACAACATCAATTCCATTGTAGATACTCCAAGCCTTGTCGATCTTGGACTTGATGACCTCGGGAGAGCATGAAACATCGAGGTCTAGAATAGCGGCGCCAGTTTCTTTGAGGTGTGCCAGCTTTGTACCGGCGTCGCGGCCAGTGGCTATGACGTTATCGCCTGCAGATCGAAGTTGACGAACGAGGGCTTCGCCGAACCCGCTGGAGCAGCCAGTGATGAACCAAGTTAACACCATGATGGGGAAAATATAAATCTTTGGCTCTGAAAGTATCACAGCTCAATCTAGATGATAAGAAGCGTGATCTTCACGCTTTATACTTGCGGTGAGAACCAGGTTCGGGATCCTCCGTGGTGGATTGAGTCAGCATCAGTGGGACCAGTCTGACAGCTAACGTTAGTCAATCTTGGCTATGTTTGCTTGAAAGGGACCTCTAGCTCTGAGATAATTTGATCCCGGATTATGATTTGAGAATAATGGATAAGCCGATGACCCAGGGACTGATCCCACCATGTTTAGGTGATACTGCCATACAAGAGCCAAAAAACGATTATCCGCCATTCTGATACATCCCCTTTGCTACTTGTTCCACGTGCACCAAATCGATAGCATCACCACGGGTTTACACCCTGAAATCCAATGGCCTTCCCAACATCTTCATCCTTCTCGCCCTTAATGACACGCGCAACTCGCTCCCCTCCTTCAGCCGGCTCAGCTGCTCCTCGCTGCTTAAGAGACTCGGCATCATTGGTGAAGTTTGTCGCACACAACCCCGGATCCACGCCAAATACCAAGAAACCCTCTGATCTAAGCCGAATGTTATACATCGTCATCAGCATGTTTAGGCCTGCTTTACTAGTCCGGTATTCCGTCGCACCAGCGCTATGAAGCGGCGATTCAGGGTTGGACGCATGAGTGATGGATCCAGTGCTTGAGGTGACAAAGATCAGACGAGAAGGTTTATGCTCTGACTTGCGAAGAAGAGGGAGAAACGCTTCCGTAACGCTTAGTGCACCAACGAGGTTTGTCTCGAGAACCTTGCGGAAAGCTTCGCGCGTTGGAGGACTGGCCATTGAGACGATACCAGCGTTGTTGACCAGAATATCCAATCTGCCCCATTCAGAGGCTAGAGTTTGAGCAGCGGCATCGACGGAGTTATCATCCGTAACATCGATCTGAATGCTGGAGACTGTTCCTTTGATGTCGTCGAGTGACTGGAGTGACCGAGCTGCTATCTCCCCCTTGGCTTCATCTCGACTTCCAATGATGACATGGTATTTAACTGAAGATAGAACTAGGTTCTTGGCGGTTTCGAAGCCGACGCCTTGATTGGCGCCTAGTTGGGTATCTCAATGGAGAGTCTGCGTGTCTTTGTGTGCGGCAACTCACCGGTAATAAGGACCAGCTGCTTGTATTTAGACATACTGTATATGGTTTATGAACTGTGGTGGCAATTTCTATGATACAAAGGGAAGAATTCGCGAAATGCAGTGGCATATGTAGCATAGGCGTTGTGCCGTCTGTTCATGTCGTTACCGACGGACTTAAGGCATGCTCTAGCTTAAAATCCGCCCACGGGCATCTTGTATCGGAACGATCGGAGATACTTCCACGGAGATATCAGGGCGAGCTCATTGGCCAATGGCGTCTTTCTACATGTGGTTCAATTCCTTCAGGATTTATTCAGACAGGGTTTGCATTATCTTTTAGTGCTGGACGCATCAGTAGGTCCCGTCTTCCGATCGAAGCCGCTATCTTGATGCATTTCGTTTGAGCTATGGCTATGAACGATTATTTTAAAGGATTGGGGCTATTATAGAAGAGAGGCTCACATTAATCTTTGCGGGAGACTGAAGTCATTGAGGTAGTTTGAAGCTGTGTATGAAGTCTACTTCGAAAGCCTTCTATTATACACTTTATCATGTAAAGTCTTCGAGTTCCTCACAAAGATCGTAAATAACTTAGATATTTGATCCAGGAACTGTTTCCCATTGTTACTATACCCCTTTACCATGCTTCATCTACCTTGAAAGGCATTGCAAGGGAGTATGTAACAGAGATTGGGATCAGTTGTAGCCATGCCTTGGACTATATTTCGAAACATGCTCGTTACAGGGTGACTAAATTTGACTCTTGATCGGACATGCAACGGCCCGGCATTCATCCGCTGAAAGCCTGAACCAAGCACCGAATTCTATGAATGCTGCCTAATCAACATGCTCCCCATCATCGTCAAATGTAGATCTTTCAAAATGCAGAACCCGCCGCCTACGATCCTCGTTGACTCTCTCCCCGAGGGTTCTAGCGTTACATTTCAAGACTCTACGTTCTTCGCACGTAATGGGCCTAAGGCAATCTTTCCATCTGCTGATCAAGTCCGAGCCAAGAGTGAAGCTGGCGACCACGTCCTTCATAAAAGGAATACTGTTATCTTCGTGTCACTTGGTTTAGTCGTCAAATTTGGTAGAGAGCCTCGTGTCACTGTTGCGGAAGGCCAGTGCCTTTGGTGGTTACGTCGGTATCTTCCAAGCGTCCCTGTGCCCGAGATATACGGCTGGACGGAAGATGGAGGAGAAATCTTCTTGTACATGCAGTTGGTCAACGGTATGACTTTGGAGAAAAGATGGGATTCCCTGAGTAGCAAGGACAAAGCTGGGGTTGGCGAACAACTACGAGATATGGTCGGTGAGCTACGTCGGGTAGAGCGCGATCCAGAGGACGAGTTTCTTGGTACGTGAGAGCCCGGCTACCATGAGATTATTATGTTAATCATTCAACAGGGCAAATCAACCGTGGTCCATTACAAGATGTTGTATTTGCAGACGGGATCCGACCGAAAGCGGGACCGTTTCCATCCGTGAAAGAATTCCATGACTGGTTTTCTTTCCTGATAAGACAACAAGCCGCAAGTGGTCCCCACTGGGAGGGTTATAAGCTTGAGGACATACCTGATCCATATCGTCAATTACTACCTGACGATCTTGGAGTTGTATTCACACATGCTGACCTTCACCAAAGCAACATAATGGTCTCTGAAGGCTCACCCTGCCGTGTTATCGCTGTGATAGACTGGCACCAGTCAGGCTGGTATCCTGATTATTGGGAGTTTTATAAGGCTGAGTATACTAATCACTGGGAGTCTGAGTGGGTGCAGAAGTACATCCCGATGTTCTTAAACGAACCGAGGGAGACGTTTATTAACGGGATTGACAGCTACGCAGCCTCATGGGGTTTCATGTAGCCTCGAGAACAATTGTTACTACAAAGCGAGGTGGTGTTGGAGATTGGGAACTATCTCGCCAGAAAGATAATGGTCCTGCACTTCTCGGGGATTTCAGAGAGCACTTGACGCGGCCAGCAAAAAGGATACACTGGGTAAGTCCATCTTGAAAGGGCAAAAAAAAACATACAACAGCGGGGATTCGCTGGTCGTCACCGACCCAACTACTAATCCGCCCCTTACAGGCTTGACTATGGGAGAGCAGACGGGATCCCGTATTTTCCTGTAGGTATGGTCGTATGTGTTTGGTTAAGGTGGAAATTTGGTATAAGTCAAGATGCAGAAGAAGTGTTATGTCCTTGTTCCAACGCCTTGATGTCCCGCGAGTCCAGAAGTGCATCTCAAGTTGAGCTAAGGCGCTAGTCAGTGGCTGACCTGAACGGTGTAGAGTGGAGTACTTTTATAAATGCTTTTGTCTATCATGCCTTGTTTGATCTTATGGAGAAGTGTGCTAGAGATTTCCTCTTTATACTCCCGAGTGCTATTCTCCAAACCGTAATACACATGGCCTGCCAAGAAGTCGACACTGTTCACAAACGTCCGAACTACCCTGGAATGGTTTCACATGCAATGGCTCCCAGTTTTCCGTGACGCTATGATGCTCGCCGATGTTCTTCTTTACGGACAAGCCAATCAAAGCAAGTTTCTGCCAGGCTGAGAGTATTGCCAAGCACGCTAGACCATGATGGTATAGCTAGGCGAAAACCTAATTGCTGGATGAGGCTGAGCGGTGGACACATTGTGAATCCTTGCGCCATGGCAGTGGATCCGGCATGATCTTTAATAGTGTCGAGGTCCCATCCGGTTGGATATCCGCATTCAGTGATCTCACTTTTGATCGTAATGGCAGGGCAGTACTACGCTGTGCCGTCAAACGGCCAGCACGACATCCATCTTGAATTTCAGAAACCACCAACTACACCGAGCCCATCATCGCAACCACCAAGAGCCTTCCAAGGTCTTCCAGCTCGTCGCCGATCAAAAGTAAAACTCTGGCTCGGCCTCATCGGAAAATGGTTCATCACAGTCATCTTCATCATAGTCGTTTACGGGATCTTGATCGCCTATGCTCTCTACGATGTCATATCAGAGAAACAGAAGAAGTATTTTAATGCACTCATCACGGGGTTCCTTATTGCTCTGGGACTGTCAACTATGAGTCAGTTGACGCATGCGGTACAAGATTTGAGATGGTGGATTTTGAGTAAGCGGCCGAGGTCCCGTCAAAAGGTAGGTTAAGTTTTGAACGGGGTCTGGAAACGGGCAGTTTACTAATGGTTGTAAAAATAGGTAAAAGCGATTTTACATGTTCATAGCATGAGTCAAGTATTGGTCTTGGCATTCAAATCGAGTCGGTGGACAATTCATGTTGGAGTTGCAAGCTGGGTAGCGCTATTTCTTGTGAGTTCACATCTGGTTTCTCTCAAAACCTAACTAGCCACTCACTAACACAATCAGGCAACTCAAATCGGCTATGCCTCACTGGGCCTATGCTACTCAGTCGAAAAACCGAAGACCAGGCCCTCTTGGTTCCTGGGAACGTCTCTATCGCGAATTTAACCACTATCTCAACCTCGAGTATCGTCAACGCATCCAGTTCAGCCAAGAGCGAAGAGTACGCGGCGAACAGCTACGGGATCATATCCCTGGCTTTAAACGAAGGGACTCCCGATGATATTCTTTCCCCTGGGACTTTATTCTTTGCAGACAATAAGTTTCTCTTTTGTGACGGTGGGTCTTGTGCCTATGTCTTTCGCGAGACGAATACGCTTACTTTGGATAATCCGATAAGTGCTCCTGTCTCAGCGGTCACGGACAGGCAGGTGAATATCACGACGCATTGCGACGCGTTGAAGGTTCGTCAAGGGGGCAATGGAAACGGGGAGCTGATTACCGTCGACAATGGGAGCAGAGAAACAAATATCACATTACCTAGTAAGGAGGTTCTTGGTGAGAAGGTTTACATGACATCTGCCTCTCGCAACTGCGGTAGAGATTGCAGCATCGTTTCTGTATTTGAACCATCGTCGACAGATCCGTGGCTTTACAACTGCACCGTCAAAATGAGCCCTGTTGAAAATGCCAAGAGGCCAGAGCACGAAGTTGGTGAGAGACTGATGCGCTTAGCAACATCGGCGATAGCCCTAGGAGGCCCCGACGGCCCAAACGACACCCGATCAAACAGCTACCCCGCTGCGTCGGTGTTCGGCATCCCCCTCAACGGCTCGACGGAACAAGTAGAATACCTCTTATCACGCTTCGCAACGGGTGTGCTGGCAGCTGTCATTGAATCAAACACAGATATTGTGTTCGCCGGCCAAATGCCTACGATCGGACAGAAACTCAACGTTTCGCACTGGGGAATCATCACCTTGATCTTATGGATCACGGCGTTTCTTCAATTGTTGGTGGCTGTTGTGGCAACCAAAGTGTCGGAACGGGTTGTGGTGCCAGAAGGCGATTCCCTTTCCGAGGCTAGAGTCTTAAGAGGCATGGTTGAGGAAGATATGTTGGATGGGGAGATGAGAGACAGTGTGAGAGGGAAGGGAAAGCGTTTATGGATTTACAGGAATAGACACGTTGGTGATGGGTTGTATGATTTGTACATGGAGGAGATCAGAACGTAGAGTACTGGCATCACGTATCGCGAGTTAATATTGGCGCAAGACTTAATTAATAGCTGAATTATTAATACATAACAATGGCTACAACGACGTGTAGAAACAATCTGCCGCAACATCTTTATCTGCGGCGGAGATGAAAGATAGTATAGAGTAAAGGCAGATACTATAGTCGTGGCGTAATATTTCTACCTCTGTTGTGATATTCATGTTAATCTAGGGTAATTTCTGTGGGTACCGGCTTGACCTTGGGTGATGGGTGCCTTAGTGAGCTCAATCTTGCAACAATTGGCGGGTTTAGCTCAGTTGGGAGAGCGTCAGACTGAAGTCAAACTTCAATCAATTGTTATCTGAAGGTCATGTGTTCGATCCACATAAACCGCAATTTGATCTTTTTGTAACTGCTTTCTTTTACTATTTTCTTTTTACTTGAAAAGTTGAGCGCCGACCGCTTTCATGCCACTCTTTTGTTTCTCTGGGTCATCGTTCGTTTCTCAAGTCACCTACTTACCTTCCTTTACATCGCCATTGCCAGACAGAGTCTGTAACACCAAGGCTCCGACTGTATTGTAGCAGAAGAATGTAAAACAATCATGACATAAAATAGTCCTGAAATACGCACTCGCGGTATCGAAGTAAATACATGCAATCAGTACTGCCCTAAGCTCCTACCTCTCTACTCACCCCAACTCCTCGGTCTCAACGCTTCTATGAACCTTCGTGACATTTCATAGAAGTTCGAGGCTTTATTTATTGGCACGCAGTTTCTTCCAAAGCTTATGCATGCGCTCAGATTGTCCAGGAGTAAACCTCTTGGGGCCGCATTCACTGCACTCGTCAGCCATGTTTTCAGCCTCAAGATATGAACAACTTACGGTTCAACATAGTCCATGAAGTTATCCGTAGGATCAAAACCAGGCTTATCAGGACAGCTGTTGAGATCGGGTGGAGGGCACACTCCATACTCGGGAGGTGATGCCTCATAAGGAGTATCATCAACGTAGTCACCTGGCTCTTCGCAACCATTCTCAAAAGTATGCTCCAGACCAAGCCAGTGCCCAACCTCGTGAACGGTCACGTAGTTGAATTTAGGAGGGACCTCGCCAGGGTTGTCGGGTCTCATGATGCAGCCATCGAAGAGGATATCATCTTTAGTGGGGTTGGGGACAGGGAGCTCGCACTTTCCACCAGGGGGCATATCTGCGATGAAGAACAGATTAAGATCCTTGTATGTTCCTTGCCTCAATGCTCCTCGGAGCTCCTCTTCGGCTTCACTCCTCCCTGGACTGATGGGATAAGCCCAGTCATAATTGACGGTTCTGGTGGTGTTCATCAACTTGAACGAGAAATTCCAGGGTTTGAACTTCTCGTTAAGAAGGTCCATCTGGCCCTTGACCGTAGCTTGCTGCGAAGAGTTATTACAGTAGTCGCAAAGTTATCTTTGAGCTTACTTTAAGGTAGTTGTCTTCTTCCTTCTTGCTTGCTGCAAGGATGTGGACGTAGGTCTTGACTTCTACATCCTTATGCTGGCCTCGGATTTCGAGATGCTCATTTGCAAGGTCCTTCGAAATAGCTTTCAAGCCACTGCTGGATCCCGAGGTACCGCAGTCAAAGCCAATGGCTGACACAGAGTTGGCCAGGAGGCCGAGAGCAATAGTAGATTGAAGATGCATACTGAGTGATGATAGATAGACTACGTAGTGAATACTTCAAGACTGGCTGCGCCAAACGTATACGTCCTACTGTCTATATACATATGAGTTTTTCGTATTGCCAGCTTGCAATTGGGACTTTCGAATCCTTTGCAATCCTCCCTGCACTGCGCCACGTTCGCCAGTACTGGTGGGATTCTTGGCGGTACCCCTCACGAGGTCAAGACACGAGGTCGAACCATGTTAGGGTTACCTTAAGAACGATTGAATAGGAAATAAGAATCTTGGTCTGGGGTGTTTTGGAGATGCAAGCAGGCTGACACCTTTCCCATTGGCTGGTTGAACGTGTGAGGATCGCGGGGTTACGTGGACTTTCTCTGTTCTGGGCAGAGAATCAGGCAAAGAGACACAGTTGTAGGATTGAAATCGTAATACTCGGACTTCAATAAGCCGTTTATCTTATGCGGTGAAGAAAGACTATTCTGAATTTGCTCACGACGCGCGGTCTCTAGATCGCCTGCCTGGTGTTGGCGGCCATCATCATTGTAGGCTTCCATGATCGAGCGAGGAGCTAATATCGACAGCACATTGCAACAGACGGACGGTAAAGCAAGGTGGTTCTAGTATAACCGGTTGCCTTTATACAGTGCCTTTCGATCTGGATAGGTGAGTTTAGGGTTGAAGATTAACCTTAAACTTTAAAGACTTGGAAACGGGATTGGGACTTCCCAGGATAAGACTTTTCGTTAATTAAACAATACCCTATAATAACCTGTTCTCTTACTGCTAAGGACAAGGTGCTTCAATACTCAGCAATAAAGAACGATGTGTTGGAGAATGTCAGGTCCATATATTGGACGAATTGTGCAGGATATCTCGGTGCAAAACGTTGAAGTGACTGGGCTGAAGGTATTTCTGATCCATGGTTCTTAGGGTTGAAGTTTTATACGAATCTTCCGGTCAGGGACAGTGTGGATGCTTGATCTAAATCAGAAGCATCTACGAAGTAAGCTCGCTATCTGGCTTTATGAGCCAGTGGCAAGTCAGGTGGTGATAGGATGTCTGCTTTTGCGTTCAGGCCAGAACTTGATTCATCCCACGGCCATATAGTGTAATGGGTAGCTAATTTGGGTTGGAGGTCAAAGATTTGAGTTCAAGTGTATTTTAACAAATGCCAATGACAAAGATTGCAAGACCTATAGGTAAAATTTCGCCTCCGGGCCATGCCTTGTGGCAAAAGCTTTAGCCTTTCGTGAATGGAATAAAAGTGAACCACGTCTCCGGCTCCGGGCACTTTTCAGTCCTCTATCAATAATCCTCCAAATCACCAAGCACGTACTCAAGCGACCATCACATTTTCATCATGAAGCCTTCCGAAATACAACCCGCAAACGAAGGCTTGTCAACATCTACGTGCTTTTCGCGCCTTCCTCTTGAGATTCGTGAGATGATATGGGAGTGCCTGATCTCTGTGCAACGACACCTGAGGATAGAAGGCCGCTTCGGGAAGCCGGCCAAGATTGGGTCTTTCTCTATCCCTGAGGGATTATATCTCTCTCGAATCTGCTCTGAGAGTCGAAATGTCCTTTCTCGTATCATCGCGTATCAGGCGGCGGAAGATGGAGACGGAGCTCCTATTAATCGACGTTTCAACACTGTTCTTCTGACAACAGTTGATGCGCCCTCACTGGAGACCCTTTCTTCCCTTACAACCGATATCGATCACATTGCTGTACCACGGCTTGCTGTAGGACAGGTGGAAAAACTCCATCTAGCTCTGCAAAAGAGGGTAGCCGCCGGTCGTCGACAGATAAAAGTCATCTACCATGGGAGAAAATCTTACCTTCAGAACCAGCGCCGACCACCAGGGAATTACCTCGTGACGCCACCCGTTGATTTCTACATCATGACTGATGATCCTGTATCATTCCTGGGCCCCGATAAGCGCTTCATTATTAGAACAACCGAGGGAGAAACAGATTCCCATTTCTTTAACTACGCATTATGGCATTATGATCAGTATCCAAAAGGGCTACGCTCGACCTGGACGAGACTTACTTCGAAGGACGGAATCCCAGCACCGGTGATGAAACCCAGCATAATCTTAATCCCGTCCGGGCTTGAGACATTTTGAAAGAGGCTGGCAGAAACTTGCTGCTAGTGGAGAGCGTTTGGGGGCAAAGAGAATAGCCAACAGAGAAAGAGGCAAACGCCAAAGGAAGAAGCTAATAATGTTACGATACTGTTATGACATCTTTCACTACACTGGTCAGGCGACAAGTGACAGAAATAACCAGTATATCGAATTAGCAAAGGGACTTGGAAAATGTAAATGCGAGGAGAACACGATGGCATGAAATCAGTGCATGGCATTCATGGTGTTGGTGCTATATTGTCTGTTGATGTTAGATGAAATGATTATCCTGTCCGGGGGACATTGTGTTGAGGATGCTAATTAGAACAAGAGAAAAGAAGACCCTCGAAGGACAATAGCTGGTACTATGCTGCTACATGTCTGCTACTCTCTGCCCATTAACACATGCGACAAGCTACACTTTATTGGAAGCTCAGCCCTGAAGAGAATGTTTGAAGCTGGAACAGATCTACGATCTTAGATCAAGCCATTTGCGGCTAAGTCTCACTACAACCGGCCGAGAAGCCACATTCCAGGTCCAACAATCGCCCCCAGCACGGAATTCCGGGAACCCACTACATCACTCTTAAGATCACCAGTAAGACCCTTCCAAATCCAGCGCTGGTCCGAAAATTAGGGCCCGCTATTTGCCTCCGCCACCGCCTTGTTTCGAGACTGTTAGTGCTTATATACAATGGATACCAGAAATGAAGCATAACGGCCTTTATTCCTTCGCAAAAGTCTCAAACAGACCAAAATCCTGAGACAGTAAATACAAATAGCTCAGACACAGAGGATCGGCCCGCTAGAAATGAACAGGACCTAAGCTCAGACATTTGCAATGCTGTCTGGTATGTTGAGAAAGCCATGTCTACAGGGGACCCCTGGAATGCTCAGCCTTGATATCCACCGCTAGACCAGGTCCGACACAAGACATTCCTCTCAGTACGGTCTAGACGGGAATCCTACGATCCTTCAAGGTCATGGGTCTGGTATATAACAAGCGTGCCAAGTCGCGATGGACTCAGGCCAAGATATTCCTTAGACTTCACCATGCATATCGCTTCCTACGTCTCCGTCGCATTTACAGTGCTCGGCCTGGCGGCTGCCTCGCCTAAAGGATGCTCTACCAAGCGATCCCCTGAGCCAAAGTTGGAGAACGGTCATTACATCGTCGACCGCGCGACAAAGTTCGCTAACAAGAAGGTTTGGACCTTCAATGGAAAGAGTCTTCCTGAGGGTCTTTACTCGAGCGATTATCAAGTTGGGAAGACCCATGTTTTCACGCCATCTGGTGTCAAAGTCCGCAATGGATATCTTGAGTTGACGGTCCCTGGTGGCCAAAAGTCTAAGCCCTATAAGGCTGCTGAGGTAGCGACTGAGATTGAGAACATCAAGTACGCTTCTGTCCGAACGACAGCTATCCTTAGCGAACCTGCAGGTGTTTGCAACGGTAAGTTCCTCTTATCATCTCAATTATCGATATACTAATGTTTTCAGGAATGTTCTTCTACCAATCCGACAGCCAAGAAACCGACATCGAGTGGCTCTCCGACCCCAAGTCCGAGTCCAACTACGACGGTATTCGTAGATTGTGGTTCACGAACCAAGATAACGACGGAGACGGCGAGCCATCTCACAAGCCTGTCCTTCCTCCTGCAAACCCTACAACCACCGAGCACGAGTACAGAATTGACTGGACCAAGGGTCTTGTTCAGTTTTATGTGGATGGTGTGAAGCAGTGGTCTACCAAGAAGGATGTTCCTAACGTGCCTGGACCTTGGATCTGGAATAACTGGTCTAATGGAGATAAGGGCTGGAGTGCTGGACCTCCTAAGCAGAATGCTGTGTTTAAGATTAAGAAGATTGAAATGTACTACAACACTGCTTAGAGGGTGTTTGGGTAGGTGATGGGTTGGTGGAGAGGCTTAGATCTTCTAAAGTATTTGCATTTGGATTGGTAGCACTGGATTGGAGAAAATAACACAATAGAGTCTAGCTATAATGCTGTATGGAGTCGACTAATCGTCCTTCATCATTACCCTTCTCCTTACCTCGGTGATAAGCAATGTCGATGCTTTGATGACTTTTGAATCGGAATGAAGACCCGGAGAGGCATTACGTCCCAACATTTGATGCATTTTAGGCCCGAGCTACGTACGAGTCGAACTCAGCCGATTACTAAAGGCTTGATGGTTGAAGAGTCCAGCGGTGATACCATTCCCATATCCTCTAAATCTCTCAAATCTCCGCAGCTAACTATTGTCAAAGGAATTGCTGTCCACGCTTGTAAGACAGGACAGAGAGGATTTCCGTCCAGAGGAGAAGCGTACGATGACGTCACTTGTCACGATACCTAAAGTACATCGCTTCAGTACCAGCCTTTCAGTGAAATAACATAAACCTCATAAGTCATTCAAATATCTCTCTCTCCCAACGGCCACGTATCAAAGCAAAACACTATTCCGCCGCCGGGCTACTCTCCTTCGGTCTCTCAGGCTTCTGCCCATAAACACTAAACCTACACCTCATTAGCTCCCCATCCACTCATCTATAACATCAAACTTACACATGACCAAAAGCCTGCGTCTTAGGATTCATAAGAGCCTTTCTCATCTCCGCCGCAAACAGCTGCATCTCCTCTGGCGACCACTTGAGAATCTCACAGAGCGGCAGCTTGACGAAACCATCGAGGGCCTGGCTAAACGACAATCCCACAAAAGTCCCGAGCTCTTTCTTCTTCTTGTCCTTTGGCCAGCGCCCAATGGGGATTTTGTGCGTTTGCGGAGTTATGGATACGAAGCCGGCGTCTTTGGCGAGGGTTGAGAGTTTGTTGTTGGAGAAGTCGAATGTGCAGCCGATTGTTTCGCCGACTTGGGTGAAGATCTTTGCCCAGCGTGTGAAGATACTAAATTTTGTTAGTGTGGTGGTAAAGAGATAGGGGAGGGTGCGTACTGCTCGTCGTCGACTTTGATCTCTGGGTTTTGAGATAGAATTTGCAGATCGGGCTCGATGTGCTGGAACCAACCACCTGGCTTAAGAGCCTTGTACATCTGGCCATACAACCTATCCCAATCACCAATAGTGCCCTGAAGATATCGAATATGGATAAAGTCAAAGGACTCGGGTTCAAAGGTCCACTCGAGTTGAGCATCATCGATTTGAAACTCAAGATTTGGAGGCACGAAGCTTGGCTGGGTCGGGGTGATGTCTGTAGCAATAACGCTGGCGGATGGATATTCGTCTGCTACGTTTATAGCCCAGATGCCAGTTCCTGTGCCGATATCGAGGATTTTCTACGCCGTGTGAGGATGGGAGTCTACGGTAATGGGGAGACGTACCTGAGGGTTGTCGCCGATGGGAGCAAGGAAGAGTTTGTCGTCGAGCATCAATGTCAACCAATGATGGCTGAGATCGTTAGCCAACGTGTATATTCAAGGCTTGGCGATGAACCTACATGAGATCAAGTGCCTCGAGTTGCTGCTCGTCATTTGGGGCCCTGTTCATTAGCGATGCTCACTCTCGTCACGAAACGCTTACCAATGCTTGCCATATTTAGGATTGGCATAAGTTCTCCCCTGAAAGTACTTATTCTCGAAAATGCTCGATGTAATCGAGGCAGTTGACTCGGTTTCACTACCCCGTCAGCTCAATCCCAACAAACATCTCCAGCAATGTACCTATCAGCACTAAAGTTACTCTCCGTGTCGTTCCCCACATCCAACTCAGGTTCCTACCACGATTAGCAATCGCCGATCACGTCACGGTAAGTATATAACATACAGCTTCAATTTGAGCCGCCATCTTTTCGTTATGCCTTAATTTTCAGCACAAAGAGATGAAATATACTCACGCGTGCGGGGTCGGGGTATCTTTATGTCTTTGTAGGTTACATGACATATCAGATTGCTTCTGTGCCGCAGGCGCTGAAATGCATGAACGGAGGACGCTATCCAGTGTTGGGAAAGTGACAGGTGAGGCTAGTTGCATTGCAGATGGGGGTCGATGGGGGTGTTTGTCTCTGTTTTGTTTGTTGGAAGGGGTATTATGCAAGTAATCATGAATAGGCGAGTACTACCTACATCTGTAACACCTATAGCCTTATTCTGGAATATTTCAAGGTATTCCTACATCTCAAAAGAATGTTTGATCAACCAGCTGTCATCTCTTCTCTCTTCTCTAGCTTGCGGGGCTAACTACGCTAATGCGACCACGGTTTAACAAGACCCTTGTTACGGGCGTCTTTACAACAAGCTTTTTCAACTGTGGCATGCTTGGTTATTGGCCATGAAAAATGTTTAATCTTTTGAGGCTGGGAGGGCCGCTGTAACGTGTTCACTTGGTAGCCACTCATGCTGTCGTGATGCGATTGGAGGCGCTTGACATTACACCAGCTTCTGTACGCCATGAAACGGTGGAGATGGTTGCATGTACGACAATCCGACTGTGTACAGTTTATACGGCATTGCTAATTATTCATTTCATTTGTAGTACAGTCTATGGAGACATTTAAAGCCTAAAAGCGCACAAAATCGCTCCAGTAATTCCAATCCAGCAGATCATCACCAACATTAAAATCCCATGCATCCAGTGCACTCCCCGCTATCTCAGCATCACCCTGCCCCCCACGTCTCTTACTCCAAAGCAATTCAATACAAGCCGGCACGTTCTCCCCCTCAGTCAACGCCTTCCGCCTCGCCTCCCAAGCTTCCAACGTCAAGTTCCCGAAAGCAGTGTATAACGAATTATCAACACTATTCACAAGTTCAGGATGATCAGTATACAAACTGTCAACCAGCTTCCAAGCAAGATTAATTCTCGGGCCTGAAGGTCGTCGGCGAAGTTCACTGATGACGTAGATCCAAGCGTCGATTTGGTACAGTGATGTTAGATGAGTAAACATCTGAGAGGAGAATTTACTCTCAAAACCGACATTGACGAGTTCCAAGAACGACAGCGCTGCATTGAAGAGAATGTCGCTATCTTCTTTCGTCATGTAAACATCTGCATCACCGGGTGCTGCTCTAGCCCTAGGGTGATGCAACCTAAAGCGCATTCTCGCAATAGCCAGTTTAGCCATTGCATACGTCAAGTCATGAAACGGAACCGCTCTATCAAGCTTGACAAGATATTTTTCTGTGTAGATAGCTTCAAGCTCGTTGATCGCTTCGTCTTCGGCTTTGGTCGATCCTCCAGGCCTTCCGAAGCCGGGAGCTATGCAGTCGAAGACTTTCGCTGCTTTGGGAGATGAGCGGAGCCATTGTGTTACTTCGAACTTCATCAGCACGCAGACCATTTCTGTGGGGCCGGTGTGCTGGACTGGAGGTTCGAGCATGTCTGGATGGAGGTCTGCGTCGTTGATGTTGAAGGGGAGTCGAACATCGCCGAATTCTGATCTTGCTAGTTTGATTCCTGGTGTAGAACTAGCGCGGACTCGAGAATCAAGGCCTTTTATCTGCCACCATAGCCTAATGCGCATTTCTTTCTCAAAGAAGGATAGTTTTGTGTCGGTATCGGATTTGTGTAGACCCATCATCTGTCCAGCTCTTATAGCAACAGCCGTCATGGTACTAGCTAGTTCTGTTTCTGGATTCGAAAAGGTAAACAGGACCATGGCCTGAAGAGTCTCAAGATCCTTTGTCGTCATGAAATCAGCTGCTGTAAGTGCCCGTACCGTGGCCGTGCGATAACGCGTGAGCAATGCCCCTCTGTCCTCCCCCAAGGACGATTGACAAGCTTCTGACGACAGTGATGTAACTGAAAGAAGATAGATGGAGAACATTAGTGCTGATAGAGGCTTTGGTATGTTTCCTAGATCCCAACTTGCTTCTAGAATGCGCTTCTGTAGACTTGGGACGTGAACGATCTTGATTAGAGGATTGACGCATTCGACAAAGGTCTGCCAGAAGAAGAAGATTTCTTTTGGTTCGGGGTGATTCTCGTAGGTTTTTGATTCAGGATCGAAAATCATGGAGTGAAATGATGGGGATGAATGGAGGAAAGGGTCGTCTTTGTTTCGCAGTGTAAGCGTGGGAGGATACTTGAGCTGTAAAGATGTCAGTCCGGCGCCGTATCATTATCCGTAAGACTTGCCTCATGGCTCAATTTTGACCAAAGACACCTGCATACATCAGTATCAGTGCATGCTATCGATGGACAAGACGACTTACAGCTCCGTCGCAGCATCCGCCCCCGTCGACGCATCATCCTCCCTCTTCGCCTCCAACCCCGACGCCACCCAAACATTAGCATGCTGACTATAATCCACACCACTCTTCCGCATCAACTGCTCATACTGCGCCAACCTCGCCAGCAAATCCTCATCAGCCGCTCTTTTTCGAGGTTTCGGCGGAGGAGGCGCTTCGTAGGTACATTCTGCTCTACCTTTCTGGCAATTTGAGCAGGGGTGTTGACGATCACACTTTACTTTTCGGCGGGCGCACATTGAACATGCGTATTTTCGTAGTTCGGCCATGATGATGATGGGGAGTGTAAGGTAAAAGGGAGAGCGTGGGGGGTTTCGGTGACTT